>OX596266.1:1471980-2035939 GCA_951394255.1 Polyploca ridens | reverse complement strand
GATTGCTCTCAAAATCGATATTTGTTAGTCCTTGGGGTCACAAAACAAGAATCTTTTCTCAAAATGTTGAAAAAGTGTCCGCCAAGTTGAACTTTTTAGGTGCTGCTCCGATTGCTCTCAAAATCGATATTTGTGAGTCCTTGGGGTCACAAAACAAGAATCTTTTCTCAAAATGTTGAAAAAGTGACCGCCATGTTGAACTTTTTAGATACTGGTCCGATTGCTCACAAAATCGATATTTGTTAGTCCTTGGGGTCACAAAACAAGAATCTTTTCTCAAAATGTTGAAAAAATATCCGCCATGTTGAACTTTTTAGATACTGGTCCGATTGCTCTCAAAATCGATATTTGTTAGTCCTTGGGGTCACAAAACAAGAATCTTTTCTCAAAATGTTGAAAAATTGTCCGCCATGTTAAACTTTTTAGGTGCTGCTCCGATTGCTCTCAAAATCGATATTTGTTAGTCCTTGGGGTCACAAAACAAGAATCTTTTCTCAAAATGTTGAAAAAGTGTCCGCCATGTTGAACATTTTAGATACTGGTCCGATTGCTCTCAAAATCGATATTTGTGAGACCTTGGGGTCACAAAACAAGAATCTATTCTCAAAATGATGAAAAAGTGTCCGCCATGTTGAACTTTTTAGGTGCTGGTCCGATTGCTCTCAAAATCGATATTTGTGAGTCCTTGGGGTCACAAAACAAGAACATGATATTTTTTCATCATTTTGAGAATAGATTCTTGTTTTGTGACCCCAAGGACTCACAAATATCGATTTTGAGAGCAATCGGAGCAGCACCTAAAAAGTTCAACATGGCGGATATTTTTTCAACATTTTGAGAAAAGATTCTTGTTTTGTGACCCCAAGGACTAACAAATATCGATTTTGTGAGGAATCGGACCAGTATCTAAAAAGTTCAACATGGCGGTCACTTTTTCAACATTTTGAGAAAAGATTCTTGTTTTGTGACCCCAAGGACTAACAAATGTCGATTTTGAGAGCAATCGGACCAGTATCTAAAAAGTTCAACATGGCGGTCACTTTTTCAACATTTTGAGAAAAGATTCTTGTTTTGTGACCCCAAGGACTAACAAATGTCGATTTTGAGAGCAATCGGACCAGTATCTAAAAAGTTCAACATGGCGGATATTTTTTCAACATTTTGAGAAAAAATTCTTGTTTTGTGACCCCAAGGACTAACAAATATCGATTTTGAGAGCAATCGGACCAGTATCTAAAAAGTTCAACATGGCGGTCACTTTTTCAAAATTCTGAGATAAGATTCTTGTTCGTGACCCCAAGGACTCACAAATATCGATTTTGAGAGCAATCGGACCAGTATCTAAAAAGTTAAACTAACTGCAACAAAACTTGATATTTATTAGGTATTTTAAACAAATATATTATTTTGATGACAATTGCGTTTACATTATATATGAATAGAATATGGATACATTAATTAGTATTCCATACTAGTAATTAGCTAAACATTATACAATGTCCTCTCATTGTAACTGATGTCAATCAACACTAAATATTATTATTTTAAAATTTTAATTTACTTACTTATATCGTGCGGGTGCAAACGGCCAACCGAGCTGAGAGTACTGACTGTTGTGTGCGTGTCGACACACACAACGCTAACCCGCAGTAAAACACCTATTTGCAGCGCGCTGCCTTCGCACGACGCCCTCTTAACCGACGTGTAATACTTGCAAAACAGTAAAGGAACTCAAGGAACGGAAAGGAACTTATGAAATCTAGATAATGACGATGAATCATACATACCAAAAGGAAAGTCCCAGATCTGCCATGCCATCGGAAGACCAGGTGTTCGCGAGGTCTTCATCAGACATCACATTGTGCTGCAGCCTGAGGAAGTACTCCGTCAGCCAGACCGCTATAGCGCCCAGGCAGAACAATACTGAAATTTTATAGACACACATGTTAGAAATAAAAGCGTTTTGTTATTTTTGAGTTGTGGGTTTTTGTGTAAACTGTAAAGAATTTTGTATCGTATTGTAAAGGAGATGGATACGTATACAGTCTTGGAAAAAGATGAAAGAAATTATCTTACTCCTATTATAAATGAAAAAGTTTGTGTCTCCCACGACACAGGGCGACCTAATGTGGGAGCACTGCCATAATACCAATATGTAATTTATTTTCGGAATAAATATATTTTGTTTTTTTTTTTTTTTTGTATGGATGTGAATGGATTTGGATTAAGTTTGGCACACAGATTATACTCTGGAAGAAAATATATGATACATTCTATCCCGGAAAAACATACGATTCCTGCGGAGACGCGGGTGAAACCGCGGGGGGCGGCTATTCTAGCTTTCAAACTATCTCTGAAAATTGGTCTGATTTTGGCAATCTGAGATTTAGTGGGTTAATAAACTTATTTAATCTCGTAGTCTGAGCGACTTTGCCACCTAAAGTGTGTCCTATCGCTTGTACAACGGACAGGGTGTTGAGGAATCGTTTGATGCCCACGGCTACCTTCTACCATCGCAACATAAGCCATCAACGAAGAGTCCATTCTTATGCATTGGAACCTAAACGGTCAGTATGTCAATGGTGGAGTACAGCATACGGTTTTTAAAGGAGGGTGTGAAGAGAATTTTATCGCAATGCGCGAGTGATATGATGTAGAATATGATGCAATGATGCATGATGTAAGAAGTGCCAGTGACTGATAAGTCGAGAGGGACCTGTTTATCGTGGTATGGACATGATATGAGGAGAAATGAAAGCCTGAAAGGGTTATGAATATGTGGATATACGGGAAGAGGAAGACCAAAAAAGAGATGTATGGATTGTGTGAAAGATGATACGGGTAAGATAAGAGTGGATGCTGGTATGACGGATAGAAGAGCCGAATGGAATAAGCTTACATATTGCGCCGACCACAAATGATTGGGAATAGGGCAGGCATGAAATGATATGATGATATTATATCAGGGGTGTAGAATCAAAACTGGCTACGTCGATCGAGAGTAATTTTACAGAAAGTAAAAAAAAACTTCTCATTTTTGTCCACAACAGCTGATTATAAAGCTCCTACTCTAGGAAAATGATAAATAAAACACTTTTTCTAATGTATAATAATATTATATTTAACATACCTTTGGAGCAAAAATATGCTATAAATTGATAAAAACTATTGGACGTAACCACGTTTGATCCCAACATCTAGAACTTAACCGAGTTTCATCCCAACCTGTATGGGCAGTAGGGAATGCAAACCGGTTTCACCGAAAATCGAAAAACCTGTTATTCGGTACGGTTTTGACCAACAAAAAAACCGGTTTTACATAAAACCAAAACCGGTTTTTCGGTTATTTTCGGTTTTTATTTCAATGTTTGGAAATACTAAAAAAAGGAAGATTTGCCGCCGTTTTGTAAACTGAGTGCAAAACAGTGAGTATTTTTGTGATGAACTGAAGTGTATTGATGTGTAGTGTGTTGAGCTGGTAAGAAAATAACTTATAATGATTATTGTTTTTATGATATAAAATATGTTAAACTTTGTTTTACAATACATATGCAAACTAGCGTACGGCCCGCGCCTGATGATAACCAGTTACCGTAGCCTATGGATGCTTGCACTGGCAACATAACGGTTATAACTCGCACGTTGCCAACCCTCAACCTTTTTGAAGCGGGGAGCTCATTCCACAGCCTGAGCGTCCACGATAGGAAGCTTCTTTGAAACCGCACAGTACGAGACCATTTTGGTTCCAATGTGTGTGGATGGACTCCCCGTCGATGACTACGATGGTAGAAGGTAACTGGGCCTGATGGTCAAACAATTCTTCAGACCACTGCCCGTTGGAAAAGTGGTATAACACACATAAGAAGGCAGTGTCTCCTCAGACTAAGGGGCTTTAAAACACTTGTGAGCGCGGGATCGTCGACAATTCTAACGGCACGTCGCTGAACTGAGTTTAAATACCCAAGCTGGTATCCAGGTGCCCACAGAAGTCAGAAATACTCCATTTGGGCCAGACTTGCGACTTATATAGTCGCTGTCTTTGTCTCGATAAGAAGTACTGCTTCGCTCTATTAATCACACCGAGTTTTTTGGATACCTTGTAGATGACTTTGGAACAGAACGTCTCGCTATAAATATTAATGCGAAGAATCCCAATGCTTTTCGTGACATGTTCTAGAAATGAAGAGCCACAGAAAATGGACTTTTCTAAACGGTGAATGCGCAGGCTTGTGTGTGACTTAGTGGTGTTGAAATAGACTAGGTTTAGTCGACCCCAATCGAATCCACTAGTTTGTGTACTCTCGTTTTAAGACGTAAGTTCTTCGCGCCTTTTCTCCAATATAGAACGAGGGATATTTGCACGGCTCGTGTAATGAGCTTCCCCTGTAATTTCATCTGCATAGCAATTAATGCTGGCAATCGAGAGTATATCATTGATATGCTGGAGGAATAGTGTTGGGGATAATTCAGAGCCTTGCGGGACGCCAGCATTAATGTCATGCTATCGGAGCAACTACTGTCAATGAAGGCTCTTATGTATCTGCCAGAAAGCAAGCTGATTGATTGGTGTTATTTTTTACCCGTCTGCACGACAACAAAGAATGGGTAGTGTTTTTATTTTATCTAAAGACAACATTCGTATAGTAATATACACGTTTTTGTGTACACGCAAGTTGCTGTGCCGCTATAATAAGCCATGTTCATAATATTACGTGTGAAATGAATATTATAACGTACGAAACATAATTTAATAAATGTTTAAATAAGTACTTCTTAATTACTGATCTATTTTTTAACATAAAGTCATCATATCTCATAGCAATTAAAAACCAAGCAAACGTGATATGTTTTTATGATTTCATTCGTATAAAATAAAATCAAAAGCAACGAACCGAGTAGTCTATATAAACGAGTCTCTGATGAAAACGAATCTACAGAGTTAAATAAACTATTATGTCCATCAGTTTGATGAAAAAGAGATGGATGAATTGTATGAAAGATGATAATGGATAGAAGGGACGAATGGAAGAAGCGTACATATTGCGCCGATCCCAAATGATTGGAAACAGGGCAGGCAGATGGTGATGATGTTTCTTTTATACCCACTTCATTACCTTTAACTGATAATAATTCCTCAGTTTGCGATTTTTACATCTTAAGCACGGTTAGTATCTATAATTCAAGCTATAGAAATAACGTCCCGAGCTCACAAGCGGTTTAGAGTCACTCAGTCTGAGGAGAGACTTTGCCTCGTTATGTGTGTTCTACCGCTTGTACAACGGAGAGTGTTCTAAGGAATTATTCGACTTGATGCCCACAGCTACCTTTCACCATCGCAACTCTCGCCATCGACAGGGAGTCCATTCACACACATTGAAACCAGAATTGTTTCGAACTGTGCGGGCTAAAAGGAGTTTTCTTCCGCGGACTGTGGAATGAGCTCCCTGCCGTGGTTTTCCCAATGGAGTACAGAGAAAAATAAAGAAAACAAAAAAAAACGTGAAAGAAAAAAACGAGCGAACATTAAAAAAAACCGGTTTAAAACCGGTTAACCGGTTTTTACATCTCATAACCGAAATAAAAACCGGTTTTCATTTTGCCACGGTTTTGCATTCCCTAATGGGCTGCCATGGCAGTTTTACTTCAAATGGAGCGCTCCTATTGGCCGACGTGGACATAGCGAGTTTTGATACTGATTTTTTATGGACGTAACCAAGTTTGATACTAAACCTATTTTTGAATACTTAATATCTTGGCACTGAACCATGTTGGATGCCAAACGATTTTTTTCAGTGATAAGTAGAGTCTGGCAAACGAAAGTTGAGCCTGGCTGTAATTGAAACTCTTTACATGGCAACATTCTATTATTGTCACTTTCGTCACCCGTCATAAAAAGTGTCAACTAGTTTACCAGAATCAGTTTTGATACTAACCCTTTATTCATAATGGGTTTATAGCTAAATGAGTGTTATAGTGTTCACCTTCTCATTCCTTCGATCACCTTTATCAGATAACCGTTTGTGAGGAATATCCCAGGATATTTATTTAAAAGCATTCTATATAAAAATAGGATATAACGAGTTTATGTAAAACTCATTTACATGCAAATATTACTTAGGTAAATCAAACCAATTGTCAAAACAATTTATTCCTACTATACTTAGTGATACCACATCTAGTTTTTTTAAATTTACCGCGCTTTTCGGGTTCTACTTTCGTATGCCAGACTATAGTCTAGAAAAGGAAATGTTGCCATCAAAAAGTCAATTTCACAAAAAAAATGGTCGTAGCCAGTTCTGATTCTACACCCCTGATATGACGTATGATGTTTACCTGCGAGCCCGTTCCCGAGCAGCAGCGGTGTGGGGGAGCACCTTGCGCGGCTGGCGGAGGCGAGCGCGGCCAGCACGCACGCGCCGCCCGCCGACACTAGCGCCCCACACAGCAGCGCGCCCGTGCCCATCCACGCCCAGCGGCGGGCCGGGTGCGTGCCCGCTTTTACTAACACCACATCACAACCATGTATAGTAAGCGCCATGAGTCGTGACCACAGATTGACAGCTGCGCAATTAATTTTTCGGTCTGTTTGGCGGAATGAAGAAGGGGGGAGCGCCGAGCTGCACACGATTGGTTCGTCAGTCGATGCTCGTTGTCTATTGGATTCTCGCGTGTCATTTGGCTGCTGTGATTTGGCCAAATGTGTACATGCGCGAGCTTGCCCCCGCTACTGCCTATCTGTGCTCACCACTCGTGCCTCATACTTTAATACTTATATGACGGAAGACCAGAGGCTACAGCGTAAGGAAAGGGTTGTGAACCTAATTTTGACTCCCATTTTCTAAATACGTATTATAGAATTCTAGATCAGCATCATCAGTATAATTTGCTAATCACTGCTAAGCACAGGCCTCCTGTACACAAATGAGGGTGAAAGGGAACGAACAGATACTCCACCACGCATATCCACTGCGGATCGGTTGAATTAGGTCAACCTATATACTGCTGGAGTTTTCAAGGCCTAGGAAGCTTCTTAAGTGATAGCCAGGACGAACGGCCTTCCGAAGCACAGAAAACGCTCTAGTTGAAATACCACTATACAGGGTGTTGTTTTGGTCGGCGACAAGCGACCCAGGAGTGGTAGTACAAAAAATATCTTTCCCAAATATGGACTTAATTCCATTAAATACTGTAAATGCGTTGAGAAATACCTTATTACATTTGAAATAAAATTACCGCAAAGTATGGTCACTCGGCACGTGCACAGACTAGAGCTAGGCGCAAGCCGCCATCGTCCCACGCCTTTACTCCCTCGCACTCCCGTTGAGTATTATGTCTACACATTAGCTTATTACATGATTTTCCAATTTTTTTTTTTTATTATTTTTTTTTATAAAAAAAAAATTACTTTTTTAATATTTTTTTTTGCACCAGTATCATTTGTGTTATCGACCCCAAGTCGCTCGTCACTGACCAAAACAACGACCTGTATAGGCGGCATCAGGCGGTCACCCATACGATTACCGTCCACCGGTTATTGCTTAACTTTGCCGATCTAATCAAGCCGAGCGCTTCAATTCTACGATGCACGTATTCTAGATAAAGGAAGCCAATTTTTGAACCCAAATGAAGTTCATTAACATTTTCTTACGCGGTATCCCCGCAGATAACATTAAGACACCGATAGCCTGCTATAGCTTCTTCACGATGTTTTTTTTTACCGAATATTTATTTATTTTATATTGGCAAACTAAACAAGTGTCACATAAGTAATTAAGAACAAAAAAATAACTAAGTGATCGTTATCGCAAATTGAAGACATCGTACAAGACACATAACGCAATATTTCACGTCAAATTACGACACTGCACGTTGCAGTTAAATGATCTTATCATGTAGGCAACTTGATATTCTTAGTCCAGATAAATCAGGTTTCAAATTTGACAACTTCTGCAGTTGAATAAATCTAGATTTTGTTTCAACAACAAACATTAAGGCTGAAGGTTGTGACAATCCAAGAGTTATAAACATTCTCAGTGACCAATTTCCATTTTGAAAACAAAAGTGCATCAAATAAAACTTACCACTAAAATCATGATTCCTCCACCCGTAACCGAAGTTCAGCTCCTTACGTCCTTCAAATAGCCCGAAGCTGATTCTACCCTCAGACTCCATAGGGTTTGACGTCCTTCTCGCTCGCGCATCGATCCAGTGAGTAGTTCCCAATGAAGCAACAATAAGTGCTATACACAAACACGCCCCGAAGAACGTCGCGAAAATCATCGACCGCTTAAAGAAATTTAGCTTCATTTTGACAATTTCTTTCAACCGCAGACTCAAACCACTTTCACTCACGTAATAGTTCGCGCGCTAACCGCTAGATGGCGTTATGTCACATCGTATTCGACTGCAATATTTTAATTGTTTATTACACAGTTTTTATTGGGTTTTCTAACTATTCAACTTGTGGGATCCCTTGTGTGATACGTCCATTGTTTCGTGTCCAACTGTGCTTGGCATAACAGTGGCTGTTTTCCTTTGTTCTCACGACGTTTTAAAGGAAAATCTGAAAAGTGAAAGAAAAATTTGTTAAAGACAAAATTACTAATAACATGATTTCATTAAGTAATCCATTGACCCTATAGCTTTTTAAGGGAATCCCTTAACTGAGATAACGGAATAAAAAAGTTTTTTTTTTTTTACTATTTATAGGCCTGTGTTTGACCGCAATCTCACCATGGTAAGTGATGATGCGGCCTTAGGTGGTAAGCACACAAAGCCTAGAAGGAACTGGCTCTCAAGTGCAGCTATCGGAACACACCGAAAGGTGCTTGGCGACAGATTTTCAACATGAGGGTGGTAGCCAGCCAGGCGGGTACTACAAAGTACCCTACCACCGTGCTATGGTTTCCTCACGATGTTTTCCTTCACCGAAAGCTCAAGCTCATTGTAGGATTCTTACCCGGGACCTTCTTCTCGGCATCCGACGTCACTACCACTGAGCTATCATCGCCTTAATATCTATAATCTTTCATCAAGTTCGTATAACTTTGCCTGATGAATCTTCTAGAAATGTTCTACCATTTATTTTCAAATAAACGAAGAAAAAGCATTAAATATCCCAACCAAACCAAACTGACTGTGTAATCTCGTTAAACGACCATTTGGAGCGAAAGTTTCCACAATTGTTTTCGAGAGTTTATTATAATGATCATAACAATTTTATTTGTTTCGACAACTGTGCAATCAAGTTTAATTCAATCAAATAATTGTATAACCTCTAATGACTCCTATTGGAACTTGATATTGAAAAAAACAGGTTCGTATATTAACAAAGTCAGTGTTTTGACTTCTAAGATTGACCTTAATGACGCAATATTAATGCAATGGTTGAAGAGCTCGTTGTGTCGGTCGTCGTCGGTCGATCGGTAAAGTAAAGCTACACCGATGAGGACGGTATCTGGATGGGTGACCGCTTTTTGGTATTTTAACTCAAGCGTTTTCCGTGCTTGTAGTTGGAGGCCTCTTTGACGACTTGAAAACTCCAACAGTAGGTTGACCACTAGCCTACCTCCACCAATCCGCAGTGGATATGCGTAGTGGATCATTTGCCCATTCCCAGTCACCCTCATTTGTGAAAGGAGGCCTGTGCTCATCAGTGGGACATTATAGGCTCAATTCAACGAGGCAGAATTTACTGCAACTTTGAAGAAGCTTCGTTGTACGCTCCTTTTGAAGAACCCCATATCGTTCCCAACCTGCCGAAACTGCCTTATTGAATCAACTCTTGGGATCAACTCACAGCTGAACTGAAACATTTTTGTGCAAAACGACGTAAGAATGTATGGAAAAAACTACATACACGGCAGAAAAACAATTCAGTCCCCCTAGACAAGATGGTTGTCGACAATCGTGATCGTTAGTAAACGATCAACTTTTGTCCATACAAAGGTTGATCGTTTACTAACGATGACATAAGATATTGTTAAAAACCACATGATATTTCGAATTGAATGAGAAGTGTGGCAGATTGCCGAGCATCGATTGTCGATAAGTTTAAAACATCGATTAAGGTTTTTTTTTCGACAAAAATCGATTTTATTTATCGATACATCCATGCTTGCAGCGTTTAATAATGGATGTTGTATATAGTTCGTGTGTTTGTTTGTTGCATATGCTTTCCTAAACCTTTCATCCGGTCGCGATGAAACTTTAATAACTTGTGACAAGGGACTGTTTCTGACATAGAATAATTGGACTGTTTTACAAAAAACTTAAACCGACTTCAAAGTACACTAAGAAGTAATCAAATCCTGATCTGATGACAATGGGACCAAACGGGAAGTGTACCCTTTCAAATAAAAAAAGAATTTTCCAAATCGGTTAATAAATGACGGAGTTATGAGGTAACAAACATAAAAAAAAAACATTCGATTTGAGAACCTCCTCCTTTTTTTTGAAGTCGATTAAATAAGGCATTACAAAACACGCTGCGCATTGGCTTGCAATATTAAAACATGATCAGACAACAAACAGAGACAGATGCCACAGTCTTCACGCTACACTTAACAATGTAATGCGACTCATTCCGATGCCTGACCTACAAAACTTAGTGTTGAAATAACTTTAAAATACCCTTGACTTGTGTAGACATTTGACGTCAAATCTGCCTAGATTTTATTACGTGTCTGAGACGACATTAATATTCAGGGTCACCGTGATGAATACAAACAATCTCGAGAATATGTCCATTAATTTGCATTTTGATTTTTAATTCTATACTCAAGTATCAAATTGTTATTTTTCTTGTTTGTTTGAGTTTGAGTAATTAAGTAGTATTAAGTAAGGATAGAAACTAATAGTTATATATACGCGATACATAGATACACGAAGCGCTCGTGGTGTAGCATGATTAGCCATTCCTAATCGATAGCCGTCGTGGTCGGTACCTGGATGTGTGACCGCCTAGTGGTATTTCAAATCGAGCGTTTCCGTGCTTCGGAAGGCACGTAAAGCCGTTGGTCCCGGTTATCACATAATTGTGATAGTCGTTAAGCTAGTTGGATGCCTCCTAGGCGGCTTGAAAAATTCCAACAGTAATTTGACCACTAGCCTACCTCCACCGATCCGCAGTGGGCATGCGTGGTGGAGTATTGCCCATTCCCTTTCACGCTCATTTGTGAAAGGAGGCCTGTGCTCAGCAGTGGGACATTATAGGCTGATGATAATGATGATTATATATACGAAAGTAACTCTGTCTGTTACCTTTTCACAACTTAACTACTCAACCGATCACGATGTAATTTGGCACGCAAATAGCCCATGGTATGGAGAAGACATAAGACTACTTTTCATCACGGGAACGCGGGTGAACCCGTGCGGGACAGCTATAGTATGATTGTAGGAAGTATCATAAAATTACATACAGCTGATGTTTGTATTTTTCTTGTTGTTGTTGTCATTTATATAAATGATTCGACAGAGTTCCATATTCGACATTAATTCATATTCTAAGCGGCAATAGATGGATAATATTATAATATGCGCACGCGTAGATTTCACCCTACACATCTACGGTTCTATGTTTAATTCATATTGTGAATTGTAACACTTGTACGCACGCATAGCGCGTGGGAAAGCATGACGTCGTGGTCATAGAAATACAAATAAGTATAGAAGTGGCTTCATAAGAGTGGTGGAGCATAGCTTTTACGATAATATTTATGTTAGTTTGTAAGGTATATATCTATGGGCCACTAGTAGCCTGAAATAAATGAATTATTATTATTATTATTATTTCGTTTATTTATTTTTCTTGACATATTAAATACATTTTTAAATATTTTTATAAAAGTCATTAAATACAAAAAACATTTAAAAATATAAAAAATAGTGTTCCGCCGGTGTCGGGAGCAGGGTCCAAGCTACCGGTGGTTAGGGCTGCAGAGACAGGAACCTCCTCACAATGCGAGCCGTATTGAGGAGTACTGCCTTCTGAATCAGGCTCTTGATCCAACCGCCTAACGAGAGCCTCGAGAGATGTTGGTCGAGGCTCTCGGCCATCAGGCCATTGGCCGTTACGACAATCGGCACAATGATAGCCGAGCTCACATTCCACATGTCGACAACCTCGTGTGCTAAGTCGAGATACTTTATTTGTTTCACTTTCTCAGCTTTCACAAGGTTCTCGTCATGTGGAATGGTAACATCGATTATCATTGCGCGGCGCGCTAATCGGTCTATCACTACTATATCAGGCTTATTGGCAACAATAGTCCTGTCAGTAATGATAGACCGATCCCAGTACAACGTGACATGGTCATTTTCGAGAACTTGACATGGTCATTTTCGAGAACTTTACTTTATTATTATTATTATTATAGCGTTTCTTTCACTCAACCGGACCTTACAGGACCGCAGACATATAACTTAGCTAGCTGCCCCCCGCGGTTTCACCGGCGTTCTCGGGATAAAAAGTAACATATGTCCTTCTCCATACCACAGGCTTACCTGCATGCCAAATTTCATGATGATCCGTTGTTAGATGAGGCGTGAAGGCAAGGTGAACAAACAACTCACTTTCGCATTTTAAGTATCTTCATAGTAAGAGCCATAGTTCATCAGGGAGGGGGGAAAGGTCAGTAACGCATGAGTGATGCCCGAGTGCTTCTTGCAACATTCTGTGTTTATTCAAAAACACTTGTATGTTTATTCACAATAACGCTTCAATTTTATTCTTTGGCGATAGTTTTAAAAACGAACAAATTCAAATAAAATTATAATTTTAAATAAATCGTAGGCAGTAGTTACAGCGTAGCAGATAGCAGATCCAATGTTCAGTTAGATTTCTATGGATAGTTTCGATTGCAATAAGATTAAATGCATAGCCGTCGGAGAATGTCTAGAGAAAAAAGACGTGGAGATAATTTGATCAAGAAGCAATTAAAAACATTGAACGGACTATAGTTCACAATAACTGCGCTACATTATATCGTTTTAAAACAATATAAGACACAGGCAGTCTTCTCAGCGATGATAAATCTTTTATATTGGGTTAACTGTTCGATAGCGGCGTCACTCGAGCGAATTTCGTGTCGTGGGTTCAACTTCGAATAACACAGAGGCTTTTTAGTGTTCGCTTAGCATCCTACTCTCTAGTAAAATCTTCTCTCAATATCGGCAAAAACACTAGGTACTTATTTTTAGAGTTTCCTATTAAAAATATTTCGGTCCGTGCGGTATAGCCGTTAGACGTATGAACGTACAAGCTGTTGAAACATCCATGATATCGGCTCCGTGCTCAATCGTCCAGACGATTACATGACGTGGACCCTTTCGAAATATGATTAAACAATGACTCACGATTTGCAAGTTGTATCCGGGGCATAAGTTGGTCAGTTTTAAACAAATCTACGCGCGACCAAGTCGTTACGAAACAAACGATAAATGGTACAAAGTGGTTCGATTAGAAGCAGTTTTGAAGATAAGTTGTAAGGAGTGTAAAACGGGACACGGGGATTTACAAATACGACGTGTTATAGATCAACTTTATTGCACTGCAAAACAGCGCAAATTTTACTAAGTCACGGATGTTTTTTTTATGTTACAGTTGTTGTACGTATAATTCGCAAATCGTCTATAAACTCGAGAAGGCATTTCGTAAAATGTTGCAGTACATGAAAAAATACATGAATTACAATAAAATTTGACGTATCACCGCGACACTGTTTGGTACATCAATAATGCCTATATAATGGTTTATATAAACAAAAACGAATCGTTTTGCTTACCAATGATAGGTTTTTTTATTGCCAAACTGGGCATATAGATCATTTCATTAGCTAATTTTACCTGTGATTTTCAATTTCAATTTCAATTAGCCTTTATTTCTGATACTATTCTATTACATATATTCCATTTAAACTATTATTAATTAATAACATTAAACTATTGAATTACAATAACTATAAATATATATTTTTTTTTTCATGCATTAATTAATTATATTTTTGTACTATTTATTTTTAATCTTCGACCGTCAGTATCAGTTTGCCCTTTGGCAAAGGCCTCCCTGTTTGTGGCTTTTCTTTGCCATGTTGTGCCAGCAATTTTTTTAATTTCATCCTCCCATCTCATTTTTTGGCGACCTTTCTCTCTTTTCCCATCCCGAGGGTACCACATGGTGACATCTTTTGTCCACTTGTTTCTCCCGTTTCTTATCATGTGGCCTACCCAATTCCATTTCAGTTTTTTCACTGCATATGTGACGTCTGTAACTTTTGTCTTACTTCTTATTTTCCTTAGTTTAATTTTGTCCCGTAACTTGATATTTAGAATGCTTCTCTCCATTTTATTTTGACAGACTCTAAGTGATATGCTATGTTTTCTAGTAAGGGCCCAGGTTTGTGATCCGTAGGTTAAGCATGGTAGTATGCATGAGTTGAACACTGTAGTCTTGTCCTTCATGGGTATGTGTGGGTTCTTCATAACTTCTTTCAGGGACCAGTATTTTTTCCAAGCGCTGCTTATTCTGTTGTCTATTTCCTTCTGCATTTGGTTTTCCGGTGAAATAATTTGTCCTAAATATGTGTATTGGTCAACATATTCTATTTGGTTGGAGTTTAGCGAAATAGGTGTTCTTACGTGATTTGTCATTAATTTTGTTTTGTCCATGTTCATAGTCAAACCTACAATTCTGCTTTCCCTCTCTACCTGTGATAGCTACTTCCATATGGGAGAGTCTGCTTTGCAAAGCTTTGAGGTCTTTGCTTAATTATTAGTAAAGATATAAGAGTATTAATTTTAATAAATCTTAACCGGTAACGGTCCGTAAATTATTGAAACCGAGCATAAGTAAATTTCGGGCAAGTTCCTTGTTATAATATTGACAATATACAACGACTATAAAATGTTTCAGCTCAAAATAAATGACTTACTCAAAAATTCATACCAAATTTTGCTTTCAAGTTTATTCACAGATATTAAAAAAAGTCGGATATATTCTCGCTAACAAAAAACTGTGTCACTCAAGTCGGCCACCACGCTGTACGTACAAGCCGGCACGCACACATTCACACATTAGTTGAGCGCGAATAATCGACTCTGTGTAAACGGTGACAGAGTCTAATTTCCCGCGGAATAGCCAACTAAAGTGTGCGTGAGAGGTGGCCGACTCCATAGACACAGTTTTTTGTTAGCGAGAATATGTCCTCCGTAGTCTGTGAGTTTATTGAACTAAAATCATAACCAACGTGTCACCGCTCAATGAGGATCATTATCTTTTCAAGTTTCTTGATAATATTATTATAAAATTTTCTCTTTCGCGATCTGTGCGCCTAGTATCAAATAAGTCGTGTAATTTTATGGATATACCCTTTCCGTTACACGATCATAAACATCTTAAGCTCTATGATGCGTATTGGAATGATTTCCTGATACGTGACTCAAAGTATCCAACCAACTAACGGAGCACCTCACCTTCCAGCAACTGCATACCAAATAGCAGCTGCAAAGCAAATCGATCCCAACCGAAATCCTCCCAACCTTGACAATGTACATACGATGTACGTAGAACACGTAACGGACGGTATGCGTTCAGTCACGCCAGGTTGAGCATGGCTGACCACCCGTCCATATATGAATGCGTAGGCAAATTACCAACGAAGGTCATTGTTATTGGGTGATGTGACAATTGGAACGGTAATGACCCAAAAATAGCAGCAGGATTGTATGTTTTCTAGTAAACTGCTGGTGATTTTAACATTTCTGGTCTTATTATTTGAGATTCACATTTAATAGAGGTACCAAAACAATAATGAACTTAGATTTGAGCATGTGTGTAACTGAAACTTGCAATTGTTGGGGTATTCCCAGTAGGTATATGACAGAAAAAAGAGATTATTTAAGTACTTCGAACTTTCATTTGCTCAAAATAATAATATAAAAATAAAGAGACATGATACATATCTCGCTAACGTGTCTACATTTCCCAGTATCGCTTCACACAAACGCGGAAAAAAACTGTCAGATGACTTCCTCATACTGGCTTACATTTCATTGGAACTAGTTTAAAGTTTCTAGGTAAGAATTGTGCTTTCATGATTGATATTTAACATGAAACTAAAGGTTTCAAATCTTTTCGTGATTTGAGTCCATTTCGTGATTTAGGTAGACGAAATACTGTTATGTTAAAAGAGATGGCAAATCAAAGGTAAGGAATAAACCCTGGAATGGCCTTCCTGCCCTGGTCCATTTGGAGTCGTAATATGTACACTTCTTCTATTGGCCCTTCCATCAACGCAAATTTTGTTGTATTTTCTTTGGGCTCAAAATATCCTAGTCTTGTTTACAGACATTTCTAAGAAACACGTAACAAATAATAAGATTGTGTTATCCATTCAATGGCATTATACAATCAATCGCAAGTCATGATTTGACCTTATGTCTTTAAAAACTATTTGTATTGTTTGTTATGGGGTGATAAAATGTTATGATGGAGCTTATTCTATAAAAAATGATGCTTATTGTTTATTTTGATGTTGCAAAATTATTCTTTACGACGAGAACGAAATTGCTTTTAGTGATTCAAGGTTTACTAAAGGCATTTCCTTCAATGGTTTAAAAAGTAAAGATAATGGTGATGATTCTGTTGTTTACAACTAAACTAATTTAGTCTGTCTATATCTCTTTCTAACAAACAACATAAGAAAGGGATGTAAGAAATTTAGTCCCGTCAAATTAATCCAATGCTTGTTTGCAACATACATTTAGTCACCTATCGCGGTTACGTCTAAATACCCACAAATGAGGACGGCAAAGACTAATTTGACAGCTTTAAATATATCTCCTTTTTCAATAATGTTTGTGAGAAAGAGATGTGATGTGAATTAAATTAGTTTAGTGCGATTTACAACAGAATCGGCACCAATGTCTACCGAACATTTGTAAAGATGACTCACAGCTAACCATTTTGTTCGCTGCAAAAATCTAATCATAAATAATGAATATTTTATGAAGGTCTTTTGGCCTACATGGTACTAATCCATAACCAATTATTCAAGTTATTGATGGCTGCAGAACCAATGTTACAGTGTATTGTATAACCAACCAGTAATTACCCATGCCAAGTTAACAGTTCATAGCAGTTAACTACCATAGTAGTACAGTTATAGATAACTGTTATATTGTTTGGACTTAGCTGTTATCGATCATTGTTTTCGTATCCATTAATTTTTATATTTTTAAAACGATTTGTTTTCTAAATCCCTATGGGTAGAGTTGTCAAGCTATCGATAGAGATAGACTTCGAATGAACGTGAAAAAATCACCAACCGATTTAAAAATTTCTAATTTGTAAAGGGGATGTAAAAAAAGGATTATATGTTTTAGTTTAGAATTTTATAAAACTCTTTAGACACGCAACGGATTTGGATCAAATCTGGTACGGTACTTATTAAAAAGTGCGAGTGATGCCGCATTCGAAATTACCTAAATAACAATACTCATTATTCTGACAACACCAATAGTAGAGATTGTATCCGCTTTCGAATAATCGTAACTGCGTAGATCATTAAATACGACCGAAACGTCAAATTACGATCAAGCAGCGGGAGCGACGTAATTTCACTTGCAATTTTCGTTTCGAAGATAGTGAATTTTGTGATAAGCACTTTTAACATTCTGTATGGAACAAAATTACGAATATAATAAAAGATAATGGTTATTCCCTAGGTCCAAAGGCATGGTAGCTGCATTTGTGCCGAGTTGCTATACCTTATTCCACAGCCTTATAATAATATTTTGCAGGATAGATAAAAACAAGGCCAATTAAAAGTGCTTCACCAGGTCACTTGTTCATATCCGGCTCAAAGGACCATAACAATGTGATGTTTCCAAAATCAAAATCAAAAAGTCATTTATTCAGTTTAGGCCCTAGTAAGGCACTTATGAACATTACATTGGTTCAACTGAGAAGACTCCGGCAAGAAACTCAGCAAGGTTTTTTTTTTGTGGAAGATCTTTTAATATTACAGCTTTCTTTTTTTCCAAATTCCCGTAGTACAGACTTTAGTTAGTATAAATGATTAGTCTTGATACTGTATTTGTATCGATAATAATACGGAATGTCCGAACGTGAACTGAGTGTGATTTTCACAAACAATGCAACGACAGTAAAATGCTGACGAAATTAAAATACATAGTACTTGCGCACTGTAAAGCCCTTGTATTGAAAACATCTTAATTCTACTAATTGATTTTGTCCTCATTCCTTGTGTTTTCGGCTTCATCATCACTTCCCGCTGTTTGTGAACGAAAAGGCCCATCAAGAGCAAAATAAATATCATTTCTAAACTATGACAAGCACATGAAAGCAGTTTCGACCAACCGTTTTATCCGGCGGGTAATCTAATGTTCACGTTTTATTCAAATAGGTAATTTACTAAGAAATTGTCAATGTACCGCATCGGTATATGCAGACAAAGTTAGCAGACTTAGCTAATATTCTAGCCACACTTTATTCGGCTTACATGCGTAACAAATTGTATTGCAAACGATTTGCTACGCGTATGTGACTGCTAATAAAGCTGGGCACAATTTGCATAAAGGCTTTTCAACTCTGAGATTTGAATTGTTTGACACGAATTGACGTGGTTTGTTATTTAGGTATTTAAGATATGCCAATGATATAAAATCTGGCGTAATCGTAAGCAGGAGCAATTCAGTTGAGCCTATTGCACCGTAATCTAAAGCCGATTTGGGTGATAGGTTTTGACCTTTATTTTTACACAGATTTAAGGTCATTTTTGGCCTACTTATGGCCACTGTCGTCAATGGAATAGAATCCGAACCAAGTTTGCGGGCATGGCTTTGCGCAGGTACAGTCATCTGGAATGTACCGCATACCTGCGTTTTCGATACTCCGCAGCGTTTCGCGGGCCAATAAGTTTGAATCAGGACCAGGGCGATTGCTAATTTAATGCCAACCTCAACAAAGCCAATATAAAAGTAACTGCCTTACCTTTAGTACCTCTCAGAAGTAGTAACCATTAAGTAATCAAGTCTTATAATCAACCACAGATCTAGTTCGATATAGAAACAAAACTCCGTAACTGCCTACTTCCCAGAGTCAAGAATTTAAGAACAATGACTGAATGAGATTACAAATACGTAATCCAGTGTTTAGCCACCGTTTAATGTGATTACGACATCGGAAGAGGAAAAAAGAAATGTCTCGCTTTGTTGACAAAACCAATTCTAAGCGGCGATTGTGTCGGTCTCACTATAAACCTAGAGAGCGGTCTAAGGGGTACGAACTTTTTTGTATGGGAGCTGGCATAGCCACCCGCCGCCATTTTGATTTTTTTTCAATGTGGCGGCGCACGGTGTAAGTGGTATATTTGGGTAGAGGACACTTATACAAACAAAAAATGTTAAGCAATATGGTGACCTAAAGTGTCACGTTTCCGAGATATTTGGAGGTAAAGATCGCCATATGAGAATTACGACAATCATTAAAAATTAACTTATTGCGTGTTTATATGCATAAGATTGTATTCAAATAATAGTTCCCAGGTTGATTTAACTTTTTATTAGAATATAGCAAAACAAATAGCACGAAAAAACAATATTCATTAATTGGTTACCTACTAAACCGCATCGCTATATTCGCAATGAAACACAATGTTGTCAAGTTGCTCGGATCGTAGTGGTTAACTTGTTTTCCATGTCTCCGTTATTAAACAAAAATGACAATACTTGTCTTAAAATATAATGTTACCGAGATTTTGGAATATCGATGTATAAATAATATGAGAAGAATGAATTGACAATAGTTTAAAGTTGATTAAGTACAATTTATGTTATTGTTTTTAAGCAATAAACTGTGGTCAACTAATTATTGCATCACGGTTTTAAAAATAAAATAATACACATAATAGAAACAAGCCGTGACCTCAAACCTTTAAATAAAAGGATTTTTTAAAACTACTTAGCAAACAAACATATATACGGCACGCCTAAGCGGTAAGCGCTTACCGTAGCCTATGAACGCTTGCAACACCAGGGGTATCACTCGCGCGTTGCCCCTACAGAAATATCTTCACACCTTTTTTAAGGAACCCCACGCTGCGTTGGGAAAACCACGGCGGGAGCTCATTCCATAGTCTAAGCGTCCGCGGAAGAAAGCTCCTTTCAGACCGTATAGTTCGAAACTATTTTGGTTCCAATGTATGAGGATGGACTCCCTGTCGATGGCGAGAGTTGCGATGGTGAAAGGTAGCTGTGGGCATCAAGTCGAATAATTCCTTAGAACACTCTCCGTTGTACAAGCGGTAGAACACACATAACGAGGCAAAGTCTCTCCTCAGACTGAGTGACTCTAAACCGCTTGTGAGCTCGGGACGTTATTTCTATAGCTTGAATTATAGATACTAACCGTGCTTAAGATATAAAAATCGCAAACTGAGGAATTATTATCAGTTAAAGGTAATGAAGTGGGTATAAAAGAAACATCACCACCATCTGCCTGCCCTGTTTCCAATCATTTGGGATCGGCGCAATATGTACGCTTCTTCCATTCGTCCCTTCTATCCATTATCATCTTTCATACAATTCATCCATCTCTTTTTCATCAAACTGATGGACATAATAGTTTATTTAACTCTGTAGATTCGTTTTCATCAGAGACTCGTTTATATAGACTACTCGGTTCGTTGCTTTTGATTTTATTTTATACGAATGAAATCATAAAAACATATCACGTTTGCTTGGTTTTTAATTGCTATGAGATATGATGACTTTATGTTAAAAAATAGATCAGTAATTAAGAAGTACTTATTTAAACATTTATTAAATTATGTTTCGTACGTTATAATATTCATTTCACACGTAATATTATGAACATGGCTTATTATAGCGGCACAGCAACTTGCGTGTACACAAAAACGTGTATATTACTATACGAATGTTGTCTTTAGATAAAATAAAAACACTACCCATTCTTTGTTGTCGTGCTTGCTTTCTGGCAGATACATAAGAGCCTTCATTGACAGTAGTTGCTCCGATAGCATGACATTAATGCTGGCGTCCCGCAAGGCTCTGAATTATCCCCAACACTATTCCTCCAGCATATCAATGATATACTCTCGATTGCCAGCATTAATTGCTATGCAGATGAAATTACAGGGGAAGCTCATTACACGAGCCGTGCAAATATCCCTCGTTCTATATTGGAGAAAAGGCGCGAAGAACTTACGTCTTAAAACGAGAGTACACAAACTAGTGGATTCGATTGGGGTCGACTAAACCTAGTCTATTTCAACACCACTAAGTCACACACAAGCCTGCGCATTCACCGTTTAGAAAAGTCCATTTTCTGTGGCTCTTCATTTCTAGAACATGTCACGAAAAGCATTGGGATCCTTCGCATTAATATTTATAGCGAGACGTTCTGTTCCAAAGTCATCTACAAGGTATCCAAAAAACTCGGTGTGATTAATAGAGCGAAGCAGTAATTCTTATCGAGACAAAGACAGCAACTATATAAGTCGCAAGTCTGGCCCAAATGGAGTATTTCTGACTTCTGTGGGCACCTGGATACCAGCTTGGGTATTTAAACTCAGTTCAGCGACGTGCCGTTAGAATTGTCGACGATCCCGCGCTCACAAGTGTTTTAAAGCCCCTTAGTCTGAGGAGACACTGCCTTCTTATGTGTGTTATACCACTTTTCCAACGGGCAGTGGTCTGAAGAATTGTTTGACCATCAGGCCCAGTTACCTTCTACCATCGTAGTCACCGACGGGGAGTCCATCCACACACATTGGAACCAAAATGGTCTCGTACTGTGCGGTTTCAAAGAAGCTTCCTATCGTGGACGCTCAGGCTGTGGAATGAGCTCCCCGCTTCAAAAAGGTTGAGGGTTGGCAACGTGCGAGTTATAACCGTTATGTTGCCAGTGCAAGCATCCATAGGCTACGGTAACTGGTTATCATCAGGCGCGGGCCGTACGCTAGTTTGCATATGTATTGTAAAACAAAGTTTAACATATTTTATATCATAAAAACAATAATCATTATAAGTTATTTTCTTACCAGCTCAACACACTACACATCAATACACTTCAGTTCATCACAAAAATACTCACTGTTTTGCACTCAGTTTACAAAACGGCGGCAAATCTTCCTTTTTTTAGTATTTCCAAACATTGAAATAAAAACCGAAAATAACCGAAAAACCGGTTTTGGTTTTATGTAAAACCGGTTTTTTTGTTGGTCAAAACCGTACCGAATAACCGGTTTTTCGATTTTCGGTGAAACCGGTCAAACCGGTTTGCATTCCCTAATAGAGATACACTAGAAGGTCACCAGCCAAGGGACTATGGTGGAAGCCATATTGTCGGTCACTCAACAAATCGTGATCCTCTAGGTATCTCAAGAGCTGCGTGTTGATCACTCGCTCCATGACATTGGAGAGAATGGGAGGTGATGGCAATAGGCCTGTAATTCATCGGGTCTGATCTATCGCCCTTTTTGGGCATTGTGTGCACGTGAGCAGTCTTTGATGAAGACGGGACTTTCATTTAGGTAGAAGTTTTATTTGGTCGGGTCGGGCCGGCCGCGGGACCGTGTATTTTTATTTATTTTCAACACACTCGCTCGTAAAATAACATTTATTGCACCGCTTTTAGTCTCTTAATGCAGCTTATTACCCATTTGTGCTTTTTACTTTACATTACCGCACAGTTTTATGAAGGTATAATCCCGATTATGATAAGTTTGTACCTCACTGCAAGTGATATGTGTAGACCCAGCATTCTTAATTTAAACGGGTAAAATAGTTTGACAGCTTACCGCTGTCAAAAAAAACCTTGCGTGCCATATTTTTAAACGTTCTCATTGTGTTGATTTGATTATTATCAAAAAATCGACTTAAAAAAATACATGTCTGTTTTTTTCCTCGCAAGTGTGTTGAAATACGTCGTATGACACGCGTGTGCATTGATTATTATACTCTCGGCTCACTTATTGCTTTCGCCTACGGCTCACGCGCTTAATACGCCTCGAGTATTAATAACCAACTTTGCACACATGTATCATAATGTACTATTACGTCGCTATTGCAATTTTGCCGCCCAGGGAGCATTACTTAGCGATCTTTAGTTCCAATTAACTTGGTAACATGAGATTTTAGAATAAGTATTGTCATTTTTCCTTGTATAATAATGACAAGATGGAAAACAAGTCACGATCCGAGCTACTTTGACAACATTGTGGTTCATAGCAAATATTACGATGCTGTTTAGTAGGTAAGTAATTAAAAATATTGTTTTTCGTGCTCCTAGTTTAACTCTCTACAAAAAAATTGATAAATCAACCTGGGAACTATTATTTGAATACAATCGAATGCATATAAACACGTAATAAGTTAATTTTTAATGATTGTCGTAATTCTCATATGGCGATCTTTACCTCCAAATATCTCGGAAACGTGACACTTTAGGCCACCATATTGATTAACATTTTTTGTTTGTATAAGTGTTCTCTACCCATATATACCAGTTTCATCGTGCGCCGCGACATTGAAAAAAAACTAAAATGGCGGCGGCTAGCTATGCCACAAAGGTTCTAACCCCTTTGAACTCTATTCAAAGAGGATTTATAGCTGTATTTAAAGGGCTTCATTTGATGGTAAAATTAATTAGACATTGTTCAAATCCGCAAAACTTTGCCATGTCAAAACATAATCAATGAACTGGTCGAATTGCGAAAGCGTAATTTGTCTTCGAAATTACTTGAGTTCTTTACAGTTTTGTGATTAAATGATACCCAGGTACCTACTTTATTCCACCTCATTCGCAGAAGGTCAAATAAATATCCTAAGGTAGGTACCCCGATTTTCATTAAATGCCATCATCATCATCAACCTATAATGTCCCACTGCTGAGCTCAGGCCTCCTTTCACAAATGAGGGTGAAAGGGAATGGGCAATACTCCACCACGCATGCCCACTGAAGATCGTTGGAGGTAGGCTAGTGGTCAACCTACTGTTAGATTTTTCAAGCCGCCTAGGAGGCATCCAACTAGCTTAACGACTATCACAATTAAGTGATAACCGGGACCAACGGCTTTACGTGCCTTCCGAAGCGCGGGAACGCTCGATTTGAAATACCACTAGGCGGTCACCCATCCAGGTACCGACCACGACGGTGTTAACTTAAGTTTGCCAACTTAACTTAAATGCCATCACGTAGTGTTAATGCCTTACCGAGATATTAAAATTCATCCCTACACTACAGTCCAATAAGCAAGTCACGGCGCAAGTGTTAGAAAGTGGAAAGTGAAATTATTCTAACGCCCATATTAAACGGTGTACATAAAAGAAATTAATTCTTATCTTTATAGCTCGATTGTGCTTAATTAAATTATGGGTTTTACTCAAAACTTAGGGTACTGGCTCTCAAGTTCCACTGCTGAAACTAAGTAATGGCTTTGAGGGTAAAAACCGATGTTCGGACAACACTCCTATCATGACAACGTCGTGACAACCTCGCGACTTCGACAAAACGACTCAAGAACAGATTCGAGTAAATGTAATGGATTGATTTCGACACGAAACATGATTTATAATTGACATTCCATTATTAATACCAGCATAGGCAAACAATCTGGCAAACAAGCATACCGCCAGCCTAATTGTAGGCGGTAGTTTCTAGGTTCTTATAAGCTATCAGGGATACGTATTATGCATCTGTGCAAAAATCTCTTCACACTCTTCTTGAAGAGCCCTATGTACAGTAGTACCCAACTGATATGGCTTACTGATGTACCTGCCTTGGGAGGGCCTTCTACTTGCCTGTGGCGAAACCCTAATGATATCATTAACACGGCTGATACAGCGGTAGCTACGCTATGCTCCTGTGGCAAAGCAAATGAACAGAGTAAATATTCTGATAGAGATATTTTGTCAATAACAGATAATAAAATATTTATTAAAGAAGTACATTTAGTGTAGGAGGTAACTTTCCATTCTCAGCACATATCAGCTAATTGCATACTCAAACAATGAGCAGCTGAGTTTCGTTTTCAAATAACTAGTCTTTGAGTTTATTAATGCAAAGTTTTTACACTCTCATTGGAATTAACTATTGGAATTAAATATTTTTTTAAAGATGAGTTTGTAGCATGGTTTTGGACCGAGGCATGTTCTAATACACCCAGGCTCAGAACCACCAGACATGTTTGAATACAAATGTTTGTCTGGATGGGGGCCCAATCTAAGTATGGAATATGGCAGTCAGATCCTCAATGCCAACTAACCAGTCAAATGAGATTATTTCGCACATCATGAGAAAATAGCCCAACATATTGAATGAGTGAAGTAACTGCAAGATATTCAGTCTTTGAGAGAGGTTTACGAAATATTATTAGTGGCATTGTTCTAATAAAATGGTTGAAAGATTTCTTATACTACATAAATTAAAAGGAAACTTAAGTGGATTTTGTTAACAACTTAAACATAACAACTTTTTAGTTATTGTGATGTAAACCTTAATCCCATGAAATTAAAGCATACTGTCATTGTAAATTCTTGTGGGTACAGCAACATCAGCCAATTTTCGGTAAAGCAACCAGTGTAAGGAATGCTTAGAAATTCAATGCAGCTTTTGTGATGGATTTAAAACAGATTCATTAGTTTATAACATCATACAGAAGTTGTAGCAACCTTTTAATTTTTGATTGTGTAGATGAGCCAGGTTTGTAGAGGTGGGCAAATACACACATACATAGTTACTTATATCAACTTATGGATATAGAGACGAAATAGTAGGGATCAATATTTCACACAATAAGTTTTGTAGATTCATAATGTTTATTTTCCCAAAATAGAACTTTAACTATTCACAACTACATACATAGCTGTTGGACTTGTGGTTACAGAGTAAGGATTATGGGGTTACATATACCAGCACCTTCCTGAAGATACATCTAGAAGCATGGTTTGAAAAAAAGGATGTCAAGGCTAGTCAACTGTAATCAATCCACAGACTCATTCTGTGTCATGCCCTTAATGCCCATGTCACCATAATACAATGACATTATAATACTCTTAACCCATTAATAATAATAATAAGGCATTTATTTATCTTTCACAAAGGTATGCGCTATAAACTAACTGGCTTTCCCCCGTGGTTGCATTCCTAGGATAAAATGCATGCCAAATTTCATGATGATCCGTTAGTAGTTGAGGTGTGAAGGTGTAACAAAAATACAAACTCACTTTCGTGTTTATAATATTAGTTAGGATTATAGTAACTAATACCGCTGACTTATTATGAATTCCTTTTTGAGAGACTGGTTTCTGTACTAGGAAAGATACTGTATTACAGATTACCAAGCCCTCGTCTTTAGACAATTAATGTATTATGATGTGTTAAGTAAAGAATCATGGTGAGATCCATACATGGATTTGTCCAAAAAAAAATTTTAGAGAGTTTTGAATCACTTCCAATGTTAAGATTACATTACCAGGAACATATTAATATACTTGAAATATTTTATAAACCTCACAAAACATAACAACAACATAATGGTATTGGTCACGATTGGCCGGCATGGCATAGAATGAATACAAATGAAATTTGACAACTATACCACAGTTGTAATTTTAGTTGGTCATGGACTAGATGTACATAGGATAGACCTGTTTAATAGCTTTGAGTCCTTACAAAGGTTAGGGGTACTAAAAGTAATGTTGTGTGCTTTTCCCTACTCAGTTGACTATACTGACAAACAGAATAGTTATATCATGTTTCTGAATAATGTATTATTTAATTTGACATGTCACAATGACAATATTTTGTTTTTCGACACTAATAAGTTTGTTAGTGGAATAAAATTAAATCGGGATTCACTGAAAATGCCTAGAAGGACGAAAAACCTGATTGCTACATTGATAGCTTATAATATTGATAGTGTTATAGTAAATATAACAAACAGTAGGTTAAGTGACGAAGCAATATTATCTAGTAACTCTAATAATATTGTGATTAATTCTTTAAACATATAGTTTCGACAAAAGAGAAGCCTAGACAAAGTATTGTTATATTGCATCAGAACATAAATCGCTTCTCTGGCAAAATATATGATATTGAACTTTTATTGGATAAAACCCAGGTTGATATTTTATGCTTTACTGAAACCTGGTTAAAACCTGATATGATGCTCTTTAATATTAACAATTTCACCGTCGCCAGTGCGTTCAACAGAGTGTCTGCTAATGGTGGTGGATCTATTATTTTATTAAACAGCAACATAAAATTCAAAAATCGTACAGATATATGTAGTCATTCTGTGGAGCGCGTCTGTGAGGTGGCATGTGCAGAGATTGAAAGCTCCATCATCGTATGTGTATATAGACCTCCGGCTTCTGATTTTTCTTTGTTTTATTCTATAATAGAAGAGATTCTTAGTAAACTTTTCAAATCCAAAAAGTCTATAGTAGTTTGTGGTGACTTCAATATTGATATTCTTGTTACTTCATCAGATAGAAACAATTTTATTTCTTTATTCAAATCATTTAATATGGATCTTTTGTTTTGTGAACCGACACGGGTAACAGCCACATCTTCAACATGCATTGACAACATTATTACAAATGGGAGTACTTTGGATAAGTTCTTAATTCCTGGTGTTCGCTCGGATCATTTGGCTCAAGTTGTTAGATTGCCCTCTCAAAGCCAAATATTATATGAAGTAAGTAGGGAATTTAGACCAATCACAAAGTACAAGTTAGAGAAATTTAATAGTCATTTAGAATTGAGTCTTGCTAATACCTATTTCGAATCTGATAATCCTAATCATAACTATGAAACATTGTTTACTGAGATTTGTAAAGGATTTAATAAATATTGCCCGATTAAATCTACTAAGGTAACTGATAAACTAAAATTCTGTGACTGGGCCACTAAAGGAATAAGATTGAGTAGAGAAAACATGTATGAACTCTATCGTAAAAAATCAAACACAACTAACGAAGAGTTTCATACATATGTTAGGAATTATTCAAAAATATTTAAATTAGTTTGTAATAGAGCAAAAGCCATTTTCATTGCCAAAAAAGTTAGTGATTCGACTAATAAAATTAAAACGGTGTGGAAAATTATAAACACGGAGACTGGTAAAAATAAAAAGGAAGAAGACACAATTAACCTTAAAATTAATGATAAGCTTATCTCCGATAAATTTGAAGTAGCGAGTGCTTTCGAATCTTTTTTTTCAACAATACCTACTGAAGCTACTAAGTATCTTGCATCTTCACCTAAGAAAGCCGAGTGTCTCCTTAAAGACAATTTCCCAAAACATATTCCCAATTTTTTATTTAAGTTTATTGATGCTAGTGAAATATTAGGAGCTTTCAAGTCTTTGAATATAAAAAATACAGAAGACTTATGGGGCTTATCAGTTAAAGTAATCCACTCAGTTATAACTAGTATAGCACCTATTTTAGCAGCTATTTTTAATCAATGTATTGTTCAGGGTTCTTTCCCCGATTTGATGAAACACAGTAAGATCATTCCTATATTTAAATCTGGGTGCAAAAATAATCCTTCTGATTATAGACCCATCTCTATACTTCCAGCGTTAAGCAAAATCTTTGAGAAAGTTATACTAAATCAATTGTTAACTCATTTCACCAAAAATCAGATTTTACATGATCATCAGTTTGGATTTACAAAAGGCCGGTCTACGACAGACGCTGGTGCTAAACTTTTAAAGCATATTTTTGAAGCCTGGGAGAATTCACAGGATGCGGTTGGCGTATTTTGTGATCTCTCCAAGGCATTTGATTGCGTAGATCACTACACACTAGTTTTAAAACTCCAACACTATGGAGTTCGTGGAGTGGCACTCGATCTTATATCATCTTATCTATCAGGTCGCCAACAAAAAGTAGGTATTAGCGGTACTACGTCCTCAGGGTCTTTAGTGAAAATGGGCGTACCGCAAGGATCAATTTTAGGCCCTTTTTTGTTTCTGGCATATATTAATGATCTGCCCTATATGGTAAATGAATTGTCAGATATAGTTTTATTTGCTGATGACACTTCTCTAATTTTTAAGGTCAATAGGAAAGATACAGACCTTACGCAGCTCAATGACACATTATCAGCTGTATCAAAATGGTTTGCCGCCAATAATCTTATGCTTAATTCCTGTAAAACTAAATGTATAAGGTTTTCTCTCCCTAATGTTGTTAAGAGTGACACTCATATCTTTGTCGATGGTAAAAGACTTGCACTAGTGGATAAGGCAGTTTTTCTCGGCGTTACATTAGACAGTAAAATACAATGGGGTCCTCATATAGAAAGATTAGCTAGTAAACTGAGTTCCGCCGCCTTCGCAGTTAGAAAAATTAGACAAATAACAGATGTGGCTACAGCCAGGTTGGTTTACTTTGCTTATTTCCATAGTTTAATGTCCTACAGTCTTCTGCTGTGGGGCTCAGCTGCAGACTTTGAAACTATATTTATTCTGCAGAAAAGTGCAATTCGCGCAATCTATTGTTTGGGTCCTCGCGAATCACTACGAAGTCGATTCAAGGAATTTAAAATTTTAACGTTACCGTCACAGTACATTTATGAAAATATTATGTTTGTCCGTAAAAACTTAAATTTATTTGAAATTAATAGTAGCCGCCATAACTTCAATACAAGAAATAAAGATAAAATTGTGACACCTAGATTCAGGTTATCTAGAGCTAATAAGTCTTTTCTCGGAAATTGCGTTCGATTCTATAATAAAATCCCACTCAAAGTAACTAAAATGTCTTATGATAAATTCAAAGATTTCATAAAGCAGAGGTTAATTGACAAAGCCTACTATAAGGTGGCTCATTACGTGGAAGACAAGAATATATGGTTGTAGTAGCTTCTCTCTGCACTTGCATCCCCCTGGCTCAGTGACAATTGTACGAATAAGCATAAAATAATAATGTATATATTGTATAAGTATTTGGAACAAAAGCTGTAATATTAAAAGATCTTCCACAAAAAAAAAAAAAACCTTGCTGAGTTTCTTGCCGGAGTCTTCTCAGTTTAAGTGTATTCCGAACCGGTGGTAAATTCAACTGTATGTACATAACGTTCATAAGTGCCTTACTAGGGCCTAAACTGAATAAATGACTTTTTGATTTTGATTTTGATTTTGTCGCATTTATATCCCGGGGATCTAATAATATTTTAAATGCCTCAAGTTATTCCTTAGGCACCAAGAATCAATAAAAACGTCATTTCAACAACTCTAAAAATCTTAATCTTTTGTACAAATCTCGCCATGATTCTTTGGCATGGGCTCGCAAATGGGATGCAAATCATATAATATATGAAAAATAAAACAGGACCTGTTCAAACCTTGGTAAAATGTGTATTATATTCTCACGTCATAAATATCATCATAGAACATTCTTGTGAAAGCAACAGTAGATACATAGCCTCAAATATTTCTCAAGAATCCACAACTAGAAACCGCATCAACTATACCATTGTTCATAAGTTTGAATCTAAGTAGCAAACAAACATGCAGAGAGAACTTGGGTTTTTAATTTGCGAAAATAGATAGTATACCGTACAAACGGATATGTTAAATCATGTAAAAATGCATCTTGAAATTGTTTGTCCTTATTACCCAACAAACTTGAAATAAAAAGTTGTTATCCATATATTCCTTACCTGTTTAGCTTGGCCTTGTTTATTTTAAAACTTTCAAATTGGGAATAAACTTTGTCGGCTGTGCTTGTCAGATTGACGAGACGAAACCTGATCAACACTTCACTTAGCACAAATGAAACATATTCACTCTTGATTTACTCAATTGCTGACATTATTTATTTAAAATTCTGACACATTATACACAAATCCACTAAGTTTTTAAACTAAATTCTGTCTGGAGAAAATTATAAGTTAGCCGCGCGCGATATAGACAGACAAATCAAATTATGACATGTTGTCAATGGATCGCGTCGCGTAAAAGTGGCATACAGTCAGTGCTGCCAGTCCCTTGAAAAAGCGCTAGATCGAGCTAAATACTGTTTAGACGATAAATAAATGACAAAAATAGACAGCAGTTGGGAAAAACCCTATATTCAGCACCAAATTCAAACTGTAACTTAGCACCCAATAAATTTAAGTGACTACCATGCATTTTTTTTATAAAATTTCCCATGAGTTAGCACGCCTGTGATAAACTTGGGACTTCTTCATTAGCCTGTGATAAGATTTCATTTGCTCCAAATGTAGCAGATAGTCGGACTAAGTGAGTTTTCGACAAAATTTTGGATTGAGGAAAAAGCCCTAGATTTAGCGCTAGGCACTAAGTTTCTATAAATATTATGTATGCGACTGAAGGACTTTGTATCCATAGTTATGAAAAAATTAACAAAATAAAAAAATGAAGGAAGTCAACTGCGGGCTTTCCTAATTTTTTTATGTCCTTAAGTCGCATACATTTTATTTATAATATCACTTTAATATAGTCCGCACATTAACTTTCACATAGTCCGGATTATCAGTCACCGTCCAGTCATGTTTTAGTATAAAACTTTACACGGACTTTTTGAGACAACTTGTAAAGTCACGATACACATAATACATTTCATTTCACTTCACTGGTGCACATGGATTGATCTTTATTGGATAAAATACCACCGATAATATGCAATAAAACTCAAAATACACGAATTTATGAAAATAAAAATGAAAACGCAATGTCACTCTGCAAGTTCCCGCCAAAAAAGACGGGCATTCCAAATTTTTTTTTTTTTTTTGATAATTTGTTCTTGACCATGGATACTAAGTCCTTCAGTCGCATACATTTTATTTATAATATCACTTTAATATAGTCCGCACATTCACTTTCACATAGTCCGCATGATCAGTCACCGTCCAGTTATGTTTTAGTAAAATGGTGGTCGTTGTACTAAAACTTTTCATGGACTTTTTGAGACAACTTGTAAAGTCACGATACACATAATTCATTTCATTTCACTTCACTGGTGTACATGGATTGATCTTTATTGGATAAAATACCGCCGATAATATGCAATAAAACTCAAAATACACGAATTTATGAAAATAAAAATGAAAATGCAATGTCACTCTGCAAGTTCCCGCCAAAAAGTCCGGGCTTTCCTAATCTCGACCAGTGTTGCCAACTTAGCTACTTTATAGCTTGATCTAGCTATTTTTTGTTGATAGGCAGCTATAATTTTCTGAAACTTGTAGTTAATTTAGCTACTTTTTCTAAGTACTTTTCACTACTTCTGAAAGTTCGTAATAGGGCACTTGGTCTCGAAAGAAAATAACTAAACGCGACGCGACGCTATGAGTCTGGATGTGGGTATAGGTCAATGGCCGAGAATTCCCAGTTTCATTTCTTCATTCAAACCGTATATTATTACTCCTGTAGTAGTCTTTGCTACCTGTGTGAGTAGTCTTTGATGTCTAGCTACTGGTTTGGCTACTGGCCAATGGATAGTTACTATACTCTTTGCTACTGGCTGTACTGGCTAAAGCTAGCAGTTGGCAACACTGATCCCGACATAAAAGAAATGGTATTATTTATTATTTTTCGTCTAAAACGTGTTTATAATATAAACACGTCTCGAGTGCATTGAAATAGGTGTGAGTGATTTGATTAATACGAATATGCCTAAATGTGGTGTAAAAGGATGTGGCTTGCAATACGGCTCAAAACGGAGAGTATCGCTTCACACGTAAGTCATAATTTTAATACTACACAAAACATTATAACTTAGTTTTTCTGTATTTTTGTCATTTTTTTAAATATCTGATGGTGAAACGTGATAGAGTGTTGGCAAATCTAAAAGTTTCCTATAGTATTTTTGTGTATTTTCATCTAGATGAGAATTGTGTTTGTTTACCGTAGTTGTTTACGCTACTTTAGTGATGAGACACGGTCATTACACTATGACACGGTCGGTCCAGTGTTGCCAACAGCACTGGGCCTAATGTCGCCATTTTTCACAGCTTAAGTAGCCTAAAATAGCCGAATTTCAGAGCAGGTAGCCTAAAATAGCCCAAAAGCCACAATAAAGCTATGAATAAAATTAAGATGTTGTTATTAATTAATTTATATACAGAATGTATTTTTTTCCCTAGCCAGTATGGACAAATTCTGGACTACTGAGAAAAAAAAACGCTGAAAGGAACCATGAGCTGAATATTGAAGAAACTAAAAAGGGCATTAAAAATATTGTGTTTTCGTAGATATCAATTTTTTTCGATATTCTGCTTCTACGTCACAATACGAACAAAATTATTTATCACAAGTTGCTAAAAGTTATCAAAATTAACATCTAATTGCTTGTCAGAATACTAGGACCATCGTTGGGTCGTCGCACACCCTTCCCAAAAGGGGGGTGGGGAAGCAAATCCGGGGTCTTTTGGACCCCTTGATTGCGGGGGCAATTTCGCTGCATGCTAATACATGCAGGTACTTTGTTCGGCTTAATAGCCTGTGGAGTTGCTGGCCATTTTTCAGCCAGAGGTGTAGAGCGACGCCGCTCAGAGCGCGAGACTTGCCGTCCTGGGCGTGCCCGGTCGGCGCTCAGCGATCGAGCGGAGGCTCTATTCATTAGTTTGAGCACGTGGATTTGTGTAGGAATCTTGTTCTGCAGGCAGCTAATTTGTTGAGATTAGTTCCCGCGCATAGAGCTTACCGTCCGGCGGCCGAGCGTGCAGAGGTGCCAAGTTCTTAACGTGCGTTAGACTCGAGGCATCGGCTCGCCGGAACATGCTGGTAGTTAGTCGGCCTATGAAGTCCGCCAGGCTCTCCATTTTTAAATCACGAGCGATCACATCGTTCCTCACGTACCGAGGGGCGCTGACAATCGTTCGCATGGCCAAGTTTTGCTGAACGGCCAGCTTTTTTCTGTTCGTCGGCTTGGTAAGAGCGTACCAGGCCGGGGCAGCGTACGTGAGGCGTGACCGCACGTATATTTTGTAGATCCCTATTTTTGTTCGTAGGGGTAGGAGGCGAGATGAAAGTACTGGTCGGAGTAATGCGCGGGCAACACGTGCAGAGTGCACTGTATTATCCACGTGCTTTGCCATTGTCAGGCGACGATCGATGGTCACACCGAGGTACTTCGCTGTGTTCGACCAAGCGATCTCCTGACATTGCATCGTGAGCTTGCGTGGTACCTTGATCCGGGGGGAGACGAGCAACGCTTGCGTTTTCGCAACGTTCACTGACAACCTCCATTTTGACAGCCACTCTGGGAGGGCGTCCAGTGCCTTTTGCATTTTTGCAACGGCGTGTCCTGGCGTAATCGACGCCGTATAGTACGCTGCGTCATCAGCGTACAAAGCGAGGAACGTCCCGTCGACGACAGGGATGTCGTCAGTGAAATAGAATAGAATAGAATACTAGGAGCTGATTCTTTATTATTAAACATAGTAAGTTCCCTGCAAGATCTGCTCCACCTCGTAATTTTTTACTGAAATTTCCAAATGTAGCTTAAAAATACAATAAAGTATAGTGTTCGCTACGTTAGGCGTGTACCGGCGCCGAGTGTGGGCTTGTTAGTTTCGTCAAATCAGTATACATACATACGTGGCATTTGGAGAAAAATACACTCGCGTGAGCACCCGTGCGCGTTTTTCACTGCATGTAGCAGATACAGTATGAGGCACGAGTGGTGAGCACAGATAGGTAGTAGTGGGGGCAAGCTCACGCAAATACACTTTTGGCCAAATGACAGGCGTAACAAACAAAAATGTTTGTTTGTTACGCCTTTACACCTCAACTTCTCAACGGATAATCATGAAACTTGGCATGCAGATAGCGTATAGCATGGAGGACATAAGCTACTTTTTATCCCGGAAACGCGGGTGAAACCGCGGGGGACAGGTATATTTCTTACGATTTAGCTCATAAATTGTGATTTGACTTATATTATTACCATGTCGTTGAGGTAGCCTAAAAGGCGACCAGTCGCCATCCCGAATTTATCGTCGCCAATTTTTGTCCTGAGTAGCCTAAATGGCGATAAATCGCCTACGTTGGCAACACTGGGTCGGTCCGTCAATCGAAATCGATTCCTTGGCGGGAAATTGAAAAAAGCGCACGCGGAAAAATTTGAAATTACATTTTGTAATTTTTTTTTTATTGTGTAAAAGAATAAATTCACTTTTAATTAATACCAAAAAAATAAAATGGATGGGAATGAGGGGGGCGGGGACAACCCGCCCAACTCCTCCAAGCGGCTTCGGACTGATGAAGTGAATGATGATAGCGGTGGCGGTGAGCGTTCTGATGTACTTTATGTGCCTTATTTTAAACCTAATTATAAAAGACAGTATCCAGAAAACTCAAATAAAACAGAGTTTAAAGTTTTTGTTGAGCATATCAACCACAAAGAGAGATTGGGCAACAAAAGTCCTATATATCTCAATCATATTTTCACGACGGATGTTAAAGGTGTGATGGCAATACAGCGATTGAATGCAAATAAAATAGCAGTAATGTTCAAACAATATAATACAGCAAACAACTTTCTAAATAACACTGCATTCTTAGAAAAGTACAACGTAAAGGCTTACATACCGGCTACCCAAATAGAAAAAACTGGCATCATAAGATTTGTCCCAGCAAATATCTCAAATAAGGACTTATACACTAAGTTGAGTTCCATTTACGAAATTATCTGTATACGACGATTCACAAAAAAAGTAGGACGGGACAGAGTTCCTCTGCAAACAGTCAGTATCACTTTCTTATCCAATATCTTACCTGACAATGTACAATATGATCTATTCTCATACAGGGTATTTGAATATATCCCACCGCTGCAACAATGTTACAAATGTATGAAATTTAATCACTCGGCTAAAATATGTAATGGCAAACAGAAGTGTTCGATCTGCTCTGGTGAACACTTTTACAAAGATTGTGATAAACCTAAAGAGATATGTTGCGCTAATTGCCAAGGCCCACACCTAGCAATAGCAAGAGAATGTCCCATTAAATTAAGAAAAATAGAAGAAAAGAAAAGTAAAATAACATACGCGAGTATCGCACAAACAAAGTCGATCGAATACCCTGCATTGCCATTGTCTAAGAGTCAACTTGTAAATCCCCCTGTAAATAATGTAAATATTCCAGTAAATACTGAAAAGAAAAATGTTAAAAAAAATGTTAATAACAAGCCTGCTGCACAGGCGCTGAACCCACAAGATCACCCTATGGACTTCATTGCCCAGGTTATAGCTAATAAAGAAGTACGAGCGGCCCTAGTAAAAACATTGGTAGAGATTGGTAATAAGTCTGATCCCACCCCAATTACTTCATTATTCATTGAAGAAATATTAGTTAAAAATTTATCCCCATAATGGATTTAAGTCCCCCTAAAACGTCCCAATTACGGATTGCGCAGTTTAACATCCAAAGTGCCAATAGTAAAAAGCCCTTATTAACTAAGTTTATGCTAGAACAAAATATTGATGTATGCTTGCTTAATGAAACTTGGTTTAAAGACCATCACAATTTTAGAATCCCCGGTTATAATCTCCATTCCAGAACATCTAAGAATCCTCACAATGGTGTAGCAATATTAATTAAACCAGAGACTAAATATAATATTTTAAACACAACATTCTATGAGGACATTCAAACTATAGCTATGTCAATATCTACCGAGCGTGGCAGTGTGACTATACTCTGCGTATATTGTCCTCCTTCCAGTGGGCACATAAGATTGCATAGACTGCGCAATATAATTCGAGACCTACCTAAACCTATTTTTATAAGTGGTGATTTTAATGCTCACCATATTGCATTTGGTTGCCTATCTACTAAGGGCCGCGGACAAGATTTATATGATGTTATAGATGAGTGTGATTTGTGCATCTTAAATGATGGCAGTTTCACTACAGTGAACCGTCCTAGAACCAACGCTTCAGCCATTGACGTCACCTTTGCTAGCGCATGCTTAGCACCGTTATGCGAGTGGTCTGTGCATGATGATTGTATGGGAAGTTACCATTATCCAACTATAACCGAAATATCCCTAGCCATACAAAAATACCAAATTAACCCTCCCATTGATAAATTTTTGTACAAAAGAGCTGATTGGCGCCAATATAATGAACTTTCAAAAAATGCGTTTGGCGATTTTACAATTAATCAAGTAGACCCACTCTCTTCCTATACCGATTTTTGTATACGTCTTGAGTCCCTTATGCAAATAGTTGTTCCAAAGTTCACTAAGTCTGCCCACTTTGCTAGCAGACCTCCAGCACCTTGGTGGAATGAGGTTTGCGAACAAAGTGTAATAGCATCCTATAATGCTTTGAAACTGTACAGAAATGATTCTACAATAGATAACTATATAAATTATAAGAGACTTGATGCATTAAAAAAGAGAACCATTTCTGAGCAGAAGTCAACTGGATGGAATGATTTGTGCAATACTTTTAATAGAACTACCCCTATAAGCAAAATATGGAACATGATTAAGATTTTTAAGGGTGTTAAGTCTAGCATTAGATCCCATAAAGATGAGTTCATACCTACCTTTTTAGATAAACTGTCTGATAATAGTGGTTTAAAAGAGACTAGTAACTTAATCAACTATTTTAACAGTAACAATAATAATAGCAATTCAAAATTTTTATTGGAACCATTTACATGGAATGAATTTACATCAAGTCTACAATCTAGGCGTAACTCAAGTCCAGGTCTAGATAACTTTCCATATATTGTAATTAAAGAACTCCATACATCTGTTCAGCACCTCTTTCTTGACATTCTTAATGCTTTATGGCTCAAACAAATTATCCCTGAATCATGGAAAACACAGTGTGTTATCCCCATACTGAAGCCTGATAAATCTCCAGAACAGTCCAGTTCGTATCGTCCTATATCTTTGTCCTCATGTCTCGGTAAACTATTCGAAAATATGATTAAAGTCCGTCTGGACTGGTTTGTAGAGGCTAATGGTATCATCCCACATGTGCAGTATGGTTTCCGTCGTGGGCGTAGTTGCGCTGACAGCTTCATGTCACTCATCTCAGACCTGAAACGTGCAAATAATTTAAAATCACACACTGTTTGTGTATTTTTAGATGTCCAAGGAGCTTTTGATAATGTCGACCCAGGTATCTTGGTCAACATTATGTCTAATGTGGGTATACCTGGTCTACTATGTCAGTGGATCTATAATTATTTAAATGATAGAACCTTATATGTTAAGTATAATAACATCTTACATGGTCCTAGAAGTGCATCGAAAGGCACAATGCAAGGCGCCACTCTTTCACCATTACTATATAATTTGTACACATGTGAAATATGTAAATTTGTAAATACTAGTGAAGTAAATATTTTGCAATTCGCAGATGACATTGTTTTGTATAGTAGCAGTCAGAACTTGCAAGTTGCTATAGATAATATGAATAGAGCATTAAATCAGTTGAGTCTATACTATAATGATAGATTACGTTTAAAGATCAATGCTACAAAAAGCAGTTTAATGATTTTTGGTGATGATGATCCATCTAGTGTTATTTCGTATTGTGGAGAATCTATAAACAGAGTACATTCAAAGAAATTCTTAGGAATCATCATAGACCAAAAACTGACTTTCGAAGAACATGTTCGGTATATTTCTAAAAATGCTTTAAGAGCTATTAACATAATAAGATGTCTGGCTGGAGTGTCATGGGGTGCTGACCCCAAAATATTGTCTATTCTATATAAAGCTATTGTGAGAAGTCATTTTGACTATAGTTCTTTGGCATATATGAATAGCTACCATGCCAAAAAATTAGATATCCTGCAGAATAAATCTCTGAGAATAATATCGGGTGCAATGTGCTCAACTCCCATAAGGGCCATGGAAGTAGAGACTAAAATTATGCCACTGATCTTGAGACGTCTCCTACTTGCCGAACGGTATTGCCTTAAACTACTGTACTCTGATAACATGCAAATTATTAACAAGATTATACCTTGTAGAATCAATGTGTCAGGTCCTTTAGCAACTGGTGAGAGCCTCCTTATTGGTAACTCCCCAATGTTGTATCACATTTTTCTGGAAATTGAAAACAACAGCTATAAACTCAAAAAACAGTGCCCTTGGCCCTGCTATTCTTCCCAGTTCAAAAGCATAATGCACCCAATTACAGTAATAGATTCAATTACAAATAATTCAGAGATGTTGCAATTTTTATCAGAAAATAATTACTACACTTTATATACAGATGGTAGTAAGGGTAAGGATTATGTGCGCTGTGCTGTGTATGATCCTCAAAAAAATTCTTCTCAGAGTTTTCTTTTGCAGAATGTTTGTACAATATTCACCGCAGAAGCCTATGCAGTATATCAGGCTCTTCTGCAAATTGGAAATGTAGATAATTGTAAATATTTTCTAATTGTAACAGATTCTTTAAGTTTTATAAGAGGATTGAGCTATTTAAAGATTCACTTTAAAACTAATTTCATTCTGTACATAATTAAAGAATTGTTATACAAATATTATCATACAGGGAAACTAATTTCATTTATGTGGGTGCCCTCTCATAGAGGAATCACTGGAAATGAAATGGCCGACAAAGCCGCTTACGGAGGAGTAAATGCACTCGATGTCTCCGATACTATGTATGTACCTATGACTGATTATTTGAGTAATGTAAGGCTAGCTATAAGTATGTTATGGGAGCAAATGTGGAAGAAAGACCAAGAAACGAAAGGACGGTGGTACGGTAGCATTCAAGAAAACTTACCAGTAAAGCCATGGTATGATAGCCTGCAAAGAGCCAGTCGTGATTTTATTACCACCATAAACCGACTACGTTATGGACATAATAAAGCACCATCACACCTAGCAAAGTTAAATATAATTCAAAGCAATGTCTGTACATTTTGCGGAGTTGAAGAAGGAACAGTGGACCACATTATATTCAGCTGTCAAAAGTTCCTTATTGACAGATTGGTACTCGCGAGTGAACTAAGTGAAGTGTGGCAAAATAATTATAGTGATTTTTCTTCCCGCCCGCCGCCGCTTAAAGAACTATTAAAAGACATTAAAACTTATAAACCAATATTTAAATACATTAAAAATACGGTGGTAAAATTATAAAACTGAAAATACAAAATCTGAAAAGTGGTTCCGGAATAATAAAGTCGTGGCTTAAAGGTCTTAGTAACCAGGCCATAAAATCCCAAAAAAAAAAAAAAAAAAATCAATCGAAATCGATTCCTTGGCGGGAAATTGAAAAAAGCGCACGCGGAAAAATTTGAAATTACATTTTGTAATTTTTTTTTTATTGTGTAAAAGAATAAATTCACTTTTAATTAATACCAAAAAAATAAAATGGATGGGAATGAGGGGGGCGGGGACAACCCGCCCAACTCCTCCAAGCGGCTTCGGACTGATGAAGTGAATGATGATAGCGGTGGCGGTGAGCGTTCTGATGTACTTTATGTGCCTTATTTTAAACCTAATTATAAAAGACAGTATCCAGAAAACTCAAATAAAACAGAGTTTAAAGTTTTTGTTGAGCATATCAACCACAAAGAGAGATTGGGCAACAAAAGTCCTATATATCTCAATCATATTTTCACGACGGATGTTAAAGGTGTGATGGCAATACAGCGATTGAATGCAAATAAAATAGCAGTAATGTTCAAACAATATAATACAGCAAACAACTTTCTAAATAACACTGCATTCTTAGAAAAGTACAACGTAAAGGCTTACATACCGGCTACCCAAATAGAAAAAACTGGCATCATAAGATTTGTCCCAGCAAATATCTCAAATAAGGACTTATACACTAAGTTGAGTTCCATTTACGAAATTATCTGTATACGACGATTCACAAAAAAAGTAGGACGGGACAGAGTTCCTCTGCAAACAGTCAGTATCACTTTCTTATCCAATATCTTACCTGACAATGTACAATATGATCTATTCTCATACAGGGTATTTGAATATATCCCACCGCTGCAACAATGTTACAAATGTATGAAATTTAATCACTCGGCTAAAATATGTAATGGCAAACAGAAGTGTTCGATCTGCTCTGGTGAACACTTTTACAAAGATTGTGATAAACCTAAAGAGATATGTTGCGCTAATTGCCAAGGCCCACACCTAGCAATAGCAAGAGAATGTCCCATTAAATTAAGAAAAATAGAAGAAAAGAAAAGTAAAATAACATACGCGAGTATCGCACAAACAAAGTCGATCGAATACCCTGCATTGCCATTGTCTAAGAGTCAACTTGTAAATCCCCCTGTAAATAATGTAAATATTCCAGTAAATACTGAAAAGAAAAATGTTAAAAAAAATGTTAATAACAAGCCTGCTGCACAGGCGCTGAACCCACAAGATCACCCTATGGACTTCATTGCCCAGGTTATAGCTAATAAAGAAGTACGAGCGCCCCTAGTAAAAACATTGGTAGAGATTGGTAATAAGTCTGATCCCACCCCAATTACTTCATTATTCATTGAAGAAATATTAGTTAAAAATTTATCCCCATAATGGATTTAAGTCCCCCTAAAACGTCCCAATTACGGATTGCGCAGTTTAACATCCAAAGTGCCAATAGTAAAAAGCCCTTATTAACTAAGTTTATGCTAGAACAAAATATTGATGTATGCTTGCTTAATGAAACTTGGTTTAAAGACCATCACAATTTTAGAATCCCCGGTTATAATCTCCATTCCAGAACATCTAAGAATCCTCACAATGGTGTAGCAATATTAATTAAACCAGAGACTAAATATAATATTTTAAACACAACATTCTATGAGGACATTCAAACTATAGCTATGTCAATATCTACCGAGCGTGGCAGTGTGACTATACTCTGCGTATATTGTCCTCCTTCCAGTGGGCACATAAGATTGCATAGACTGCGCAATATAATTCGAGACCTACCTAAACCTATTTTTATAAGTGGTGATTTTAATGCTCACCATATTGCATTTGGTTGCCTATCTACTAAGGGCCGCGGACAAGATTTATATGATGTTATAGATGAGTGTGATTTGTGCATCTTAAATGATGGCAGTTTCACTACAGTGAACCGTCCTAGAACCAACGCTTCAGCCATTGACGTCACCTTTGCTAGCGCATGCTTAGCACCGTTATGCGAGTGGTCTGTGCATGATGATTGTATGGGAAGTTACCATTATCCAACTATAACCGAAATATCCCTATCCATACAAAAATACCAAATTAACCCTCCCATTGATAAATTTTTGTACAAAAGAGCTGATTGGCGCCAATATAATGAACTTTCAAAAAATGCGTTTGGCGATTTTACAATTAATCAAGTAGACCCACTCTCTTCCTATACCGATTTTTGTATACGTCTTGAGTCCCTTATGCAAATAGTTGTTCCAAAGTTCACTAAGTCTGCCCACTTTGCTAGCAGACCTCCAGCACCTTGGTGGAATGAGGTTTGCGAACAAAGTGTAATAGCATCCTATAATGCTTTGAAACTGTACAGAAATGATTCTACAATAGATAACTATATAAATTATAAGAGACTTGATGCATTAAAAAAGAGAACCATTTCTGAGCAGAAGTCAACTGGATGGAATGATTTGTGCAATACTTTTAATAGAACTACCCCTATAAGCAAAATATGGAACATGATTAAGATTTTTAAGGGTGTTAAGTCTAGCATTAGATCCCATAAAGATGAGTTCATACCTACCTTTTTAGATAAACTGTCTGATAATAGTGGTTTAAAAGAGACTAGTAACTTAATCAACTATTTTAACAGTAACAATAATAATAGCAATTCAAAATTTTTATTGGAACCATTTACATGGAATGAATTCACATCAAGTCTACAATCTAGGCGTAACTCAAGTCCAGGTCTAGATAACTTTCCATATATTGTAATTAAAGAACTCCATACATCTGTTCAGTACCTCTTTCTTGACATTCTTAATGCTTTATGGCTCAAACAAATTATCCCTGAATCATGGAAAACACAGTGTGTTATCCCCATACTGAAGCCTGATAAATCTCCAGAACAGTCCAGTTCGTATCGTCCTATATCTTTGTCCTCATGTCTCGGTAAACTATTCGAAAATATGATTAAAGTCCGTCTGGACTGGTTTGTAGAGGCTAATGGTATCATCCCACATGTGCAGTATGGTTTCCGTCGTGGGCGTAGTTGCGCTGACAGCTTCATGTCACTCATCTCAGACCTGAAACGTGCAAATAATTTAAAATCACACACTGTTTGTGTATTTTTAGATGTCCAAGGAGCTTTTGATAATGTCGACCCAGGTATTTTGGTCAACATTATGTCTAATGTGGGTATACCTGGTCTACTATGTCAGTGGATCTATAATTATTTAAATGATAGAACCTTATATGTTAAGTATAATAACATCTTACATGGTCCTAGAAGTGCATCGAAAGGCACAATGCAAGGCGCCACTCTTTCACCATTACTATATAATTTGTACACATGTGAAATATGTAAATTTGTAAATACTAGTGAAGTAAATATTTTGCAATTCGCAGATGACATTGTTTTGTATAGTAGCAGTCAGAACTTGCAAGTTGCTATAGATAATATGAATAGAGCATTAAATCAGTTGAGTCTATACTATAATGATAGATTACGTTTAAAGATCAATGCTACAAAAAGCAGTTTAATGATTTTTGGTGATGATGATCCATCTAGTGTTATTTCGTATTGTGGAGAATCTATAAACAGAGTACATTCAAAGAAATTCTTAGGAATCATCATAGACCAAAAACTGACTTTCGAAGAACATGTTCGGTATATTTCTAAAAATGCTTTAAGAGCTATTAACATAATAAGATGTCTGGCTGGAGTGTCATGGGGTGCTGACCCCAAAATATTGTCTATTCTATATAAAGCTATTGTGAGAAGTCATTTTGACTATAGTTCTTTGGCATATATGAATAGCTACCATGCCAAAAAATTAGATATCCTGCAGAATAAATCTCTGAGAATAATATCGGGTGCAATGTGCTCAACTCCCATAAGGGCCATGGAAGTAGAGACTAAAATTATGCCACTGATCTTGAGACGTCTCCTACTTGCCGAACGGTATTGCCTTAAACTACTGTACTCTGATAACATGCAAATTATTAACAAGATTATACCTTGTAGAATCAATGTGTCAGGTCCTTTAGCAACTGGTGAGAGCCTCCTTATTGGTAACTCCCCAATGTTGTATCACATTTTTCTGGAAATTGAAAACAACAGCTATAAACTCAAAAAACAGTGCCCTTGGCCCTGCTATTCTTCCCAGTTCAAAAGCATAATGCACCCAATTACAGTAATAGATTCAATTACAAATAATTCAGAGATGTTGCAATTTTTATCAGAAAATAATTACTACACTTTATATACAGATGGTAGTAAGGGTAAGGATTATGTGCGCTGTGCTGTGTATGATCCTCAAAAAAATTCTTCTCAGAGTTTTCTTTTGCAGAATGTTTGTACAATATTCACCGCAGAAGCCTATGCAGTATATCAGGCTCTTCTGCAAATTGGAAATGTAGATAATTGTAAATATTTTCTAATTGTAACAGATTCTTTAAGTTTTATAAGAGGATTGAGCTATTTAAAGATTCACTTTAAAACTAATTTCATTCTGTACATAATTAAAGAATTGTTATACAAATATTATCATACAGGGAAACTAATTTCATTTATGTGGGTGCCCTCTCATAGAGGAATCACTGGAAATGAAATGGCCGACAAAGCCGCTTACGGAGGAGTAAATGCACTCGATGTCTCCGATACTATGTATGTACCTATGACTGATTATTTGAGTAATGTAAGGCTAGCTATAAGTATGTTATGGGAGCAAATGTGGAAGAAAGACCAAGAAACGAAAGGACGGTGGTACGGTAGCATTCAAGAAAACTTACCAGTAAAGCCATGGTATGATAGCCTGCAAAGAGCCAGTCGTGATTTTATTACCACCATAAACCGACTACGTTATGGACATAATAAAGCACCATCACACCTAGCAAAGTTAAATATAATTCAAAGCAATGTCTGTACATTTTGCGGAGTTGAAGAAGGAACAGTGGACCACATTATATTCAGCTGTCAAAAGTTCCTTATTGACAGATTGGTACTCGCGAGTGAACTAAGTGAAGTGTGGCAAAATAATTATAGTGATTTTTCTTCCCGCCCGCCGCCGCTTAAAGAACTATTAAAAGACATTAAAACTTATAAACCAATATTTAAATACATTAAAAATACGGTGGTAAAATTATAAAACTGAAAATACAAAATCTGAAAAGTGGTTCCGGAATAATAAAGTCGTGGCTTAAAGGTCTTAGTAACCAGGCCATAAAATCCCAAAAAAAAAAAAAAACAATCGAAATCGAAACGATTATATCCTGTTCTGTGATTATATCAAAAAAAAACAAAGTCATTGAACCGATCATTACCTATATAAATAATATTATGTGTTATTCAAATTATTTGATAATTTCAATATATAAGTAAAAATAACAATTAAGCCCTTTTATTCAGTCAGTCTAGATAACATAAAATAATAGTAACATGTTAATACATTGTGATAAATAGAAACTGTATATTGATAATATGACAGATGAATACAAAATATATTTATGTTTAGGATGCCAAGAAATGAAAAGATGAAGAACACATGGTTGGAATCATTGGGATATGAGAATATTGATTCTAGCCAAAATAAACTTTTTATTTGTTCATTACATTTTGAAGAATCTTGTATAAACAGAACTCTTGGTTTAGTGAGACTTTATGAGAATGCAGTACCAATACAGATTTCCCTGGTAAGTATATAAATACATATATTATCTTTCTTCTTTCTAAATTGTATACAATTACAATATAATTACTACTAATTATCATCAGTTATTCTCTCTATTATTATTATTTTAGTGGTGTGTAAAATGGGAGGATGCTTTATCTCTTTAATTCTTAAATATAGTGTGCTGGCTAATCATTTAATACATGACTTTTAGTGCCAGAATAAATATTTTAATTATTTCCTATGTTATAAAAAAATAAGAGTGATAATAAGATTTGTGTGTGTTTCTTGTTTATAGAAGCAATCAAAGAAAGAACCAAATCCTCCATCAACAACAACTCTGCAAGATAATTCCTCTGCTAATGAGATGGTATGTTAAGAGGACTCAAGTCATCATACTTTTCATACAAAACCTCTGTACCTATTATGGCGTTGTTAAACATTATTCGTTAGATGTTTCGAACAAATTAGTATCTTGTGAACTATATCTAGCCGTGTATCTAGGCGTAATTTAAAAAAAATGTGAAACTAATTCAGTCAAAGCCTCCGAAAAACAGCGTTTTTGCCTGAACTTTGGCCATATCTAATGTACCTATAAATTGTAAAAGTAAAAAAACATTTAGATACCAGGCTTGCAAATGTATTGGAGATTCTAAATAACAATTTTTTTTTCAAAAACTTGTAAGATTTCTTCACAAGAAGTATACTCCTGGAACATGTTTTATGAATGCGAAATCATGAATGACGACCTAGCGAAGCGGCCGCGAGTGATCAGCGGAATTTACCGACTAATAACCGACGGCTCTGATGCTGTCTCTCTTTTTTCGCAGTCAAACATTACGTTGGATGAAACAACAAGCTTTTAGACTATGCTTGCGTTGAAGTTGCGCCGGCCACAGAGGGCCGCCTTAAACACTAAGCTCCTTACTCATAAAACGTTATTTAACTAATAAGCTGATTAAGTGGTCACCTAAATAACGTCAAATTGTTTGACAATGACAGCAAGGTGACGTTATTTATTTGACCATTTATTCAGTATATTTAGTTAAATACCGTTTATGAGTAAAGCCGTAGCTGTTAATTGTATACTATTTATGTTGATTTCCTAAAAATTAAACTTTTTATTATTAGGAAATTAATGAAGAATTCACTGAGGAAGAATTTCTAATAAGTTTTGTATGTGTTTCTTGTGTTTATAGGAGCAATCAAGAAAAGAACTAGATCCTCTTACTACAACAACTCTGCATGATGATTCCTCTGCTAGTGAGATGGTATGTTAATTAAACACTAACTGCTGTTTACTATTTATATTGATTTACATAAAAATATATTTTTTATTATTAGGAAAGTAATGAAGAATTCACCGAGAAAGAAGTTCTAAGTATTGTTGAACCAAATCCTAGGATGATCATTCATGAACTAGTTCAACCCAAAACTTTAACTGTAAGTAAGTCCTGTAATCATAAAAACATACTTATATCAATAATGTTAAAATCTATTACAAGTTTTGAATTCGAAATTATATGCTAGTTTTTTATACTACTGCTTATGTTTGTTATTGGTGCCGATTCTCTTGTAACTCGCACTAAACTAAATTTAGTCACATCACATCTCTTACTTACGCATATTTTTGAAAAAGGATATAACATATTTATAGCTGTCAAATTAGTCTGTGCCGTGTACATTTGCGGGTATTTAGACGTAACCGCGGTAGATTATATTGAAAATTTGAATTTATATTGAAAACAAGTATTGGACTAATTTGACAGGGCTAAATTTCTTACATTCTTTTCTTATGTTCTTTGTTAGAAAGAGACATAGTGAGACTAAAATTAGTTGTAAACAACAGAATCAGGGCCATTTACTTATTAAATATCGCTTCAGTCTACTATGTAGTTTTGCCGCCGCGCTGGGGCGCGCAATTGTTGTCAGTGTGTAAATATTATGTAATGAATCTAAGCTTGTTTTGAATGAGTAAGTAATTGCTGAGTTTATTGCCGGCTCTTCTCAAATTTAAATTTAAAAAGTATTTATTCAATCTAGGCCCTGATAAGGCACTTATGAACGTTAACAAAAAAACAGACAGAGAAGTAGTTGCGAAGGTCTATTTTAATAAATGATTTTGAATTACGAAGTAATAAGCATACGTCCCGCCTGGTGGTAAACGGATACGATAGCCATATGCCCACAGTATGTACCCTTAAAATTCCTCTTACTTATTTTTATCGTCTTTTTTATTTATTATTTAGTTTGTACCTACATCGTTTTTGTGCCTTTAGTATACTTGGTGTAACAAAAAGGGTATATACATCCGAAAGGGGTGAAGACTACATCAGGTACTGACTCTCGAAATAAAGTTTCAGCTCATAATAAATTACTTAAAAATTCATACCAAATTTATTGAGTGTTAGTGTAGCTATTTTTCTTTCAGGCCAGTCCAGAACACAAAAAAATACAAAAATTGAAGGAAAGGTATATTCGACAGAAGAAAAAAATCAAAATATTAAACCAAAAATGCAGAAGACAAGCAAAAAAGATTGCTGATTTTTATAGTATAATTCAAGATTTAAAAAATAAAAAGTTCATAAATAATGAAGAATAGCGAAAGATTTTTTTAAAAGAGAATAGGTAAATTCTCGGTAGTTGCCAATGGCTGCCATGCCATAAAGAAAATATTCAGAAGTAATTTGCGCTAAGCGCCTTTGCACATTATCAGACACGACCGTTCGACAAGACAAATTTCTTGTCTGGTTCATCGTACACATTCATGCAAGATATCTTATCCTCAGTCTGTAACCATATTTCACGAACGGACAATACACGCGTACGTAATGGATAGATGACAGAGTTTACAGTGATTGACTTGTACCATAGACATAGAAAACGGCCGTAGTTGTAGGCATTATTGGATATATCCATTAAATATGACAAGAATCAATGAGACTATAAAGCTTAAATGTTCAATATATTCATTTTTATTTTACTCATGTAACATTACATGTTTGATAAAAGTTTAATTAACGTAAAAAATAAAAATTACTATTCATTTTATTCAAACAACATTAATCCACTTCTTAACTTTACAAAAAAACCATAACTGGGTTACATGAAAAATAAAACAGTAATAAAAATAAAAGTTATTGTATTAAAATTAAAATTGAGCTGATTTAAATAAAATAAATAAATTAACATTCTAAACACGAAATAAAAGCGTGGACACTATAGTTGTTTTGGCTGACGCAGCCACGACGAATGTGCACGCGCGAACTAGTTTCCATATATGAGTAGATGTCGTGTCTAAGCAAGACGTCTTGTGTAGGCGCGACGTCGAATATGCAGCCGACGACGACGCGTGTCTGATCAGACATAAGAAAAAATTTCTTGTAATGTGCACGGTCTCATATAAGAACCAGTGCGACTGAATGTCTTATAAGACATGTCTGATCAGACACAAGAAATTTTCTTATAATGTGCAAAGGCGCTTAGTCTTGCATTTTCTGTCTCCGACAGCATACAATTACCTACTGAATGTTCGTTAATAATAAAGTTTTATATTATTTAATTTTTATTTTCTTAGAATAAGCGAATTAACTGAGAAATTCAAAAATGCGTATCTGTTCATAGCGGCAGACTCGAGGAAATTTTCTATTATAGATTGTATTTTGTAAATATTTGTTGTCAATAAACTTTAGAAGATAATTTACAAAACTGCTGTTATAGAAGGTTGAAAATAATGATTTCAAATGATGAAAGTACTTGAACTAAAAATGAAAATTGCGTGGGTACGTAAAATATGAAGAAATTGGAATATACTTAACTGTTATTTTATTTTTTAAGAATTGGAATTTTAGATGTCATTTAGTCTAAAACTACTGTATAAAAGCATGTTTCAAGAATATAATTACCTTTATTATACTTTATCTTACTTATCTATAAACTTATTATATTTGATCAGGGATTTTATTTAAAATAGGTCGGTGTTTTCTTGACCTTAGCAGTGGACACCGTGGTTATTGAAGCAAAATAATTAGAACTGAACATTATTACAAGTAGGTAGGTATATTATTTGACCTATATTAATAAATCCTATATAGATTAGTCTAAAATAAACTGATCAGTTTGCACTATAGGCCAACTCAGAAATCACGAAACTGACAGCCAATATTTGCGCAAAGCTTTAGATTTTGAATGCTAAGCCTTATCGGTAGAAGCGGGCAGGTGGCAGGGCTGGCAAAATGCCACGGGCCCCCGACTCAAGAGGGCCCCGGCCCAAGAGGCCGCGAGCTCAAAAATATTTTTTGACATTGTACCTGAGTTACAGACCTCACGATGTTGTTCCTTCACCGAAAAGCTAGCAAATAGATGATGAATGCATTGAGATATTATGTTCTATGGATGTGGATGTGAAGTCTCCAATACGCATTGGACTAGCGTGGGGACTACAGACCATTCCCTCTCGCCTAAGAGAGGAGGCCTATGGCCATTTCAACGTGTAATTGAGTACGCTGAAAATATCGAAGTTTATTAAATTAAACTGAGTACAACGTGACGATTGTTACTGATATTCCCATAGGGAATTTTCGACGGGCCCCAGATGGTATAGTTACGCCACTGTCTATGCCTAGTGTCCAAAGAGTATAGTAACTATACCAAAAGGAACGTAGTGTCTATTTGTAGTATGCTCCCTAAAATAATCAAAGAATAGTTTATGTGTGGGTATTATTTATTAAGGTACGATAGTCTAATAGGTCCGGCTGTTCTCCTCTACGGTTTTTTTTTCGTGGGGAACTCCTCGTAGGTACCCAACCGCCCCGGGGGTAGCGGCCAGGTTATGCCGGACTTGTACCGGCTAAAACCCCACGTTGGTCGCCATCGAAAGCTGGGTATCCTCTCTACCTAAAGTCAAGCGGTACTTCACGCCTTTAAAACTCAACTTTATAAAGCACAAGTCCGGTCATGCATGGAGTATTGCTGCCATCTTTGGGATGGATCAGCTAAGTACCAGCTTGAGGCCCTGGACTCAATAGACCGCCGAGCCAGGAGACTAATCGAAGATGAGTCTTTAATTAAGGCGAAACTCATCAGCCTCGACCATCGAAGAAAGGTTGCTTGCTTATCGGTTTTCTACAGGATATATTTTGGAGAGTGTGCGCAGGGATTGTTCAACCTTATTCCCCCATCCCCATTTTTACACCGAACCACAAGACGCCGGGAAAATTTTCACACGTACGTTGTTGACATACCGAAAATACGGACACAGCGTTTTGCATCCTCATTTATAAAGCGGACAGCAAGGGGTGGAACTTACTTCCGGCGTCTGTTTCCTGACGCCTACAATCTAGGTACTGTCAAGGCCAGAGTGAATATTTCTTCTGGGTAAGCGTGTTTCATCTTAGGCTTCGTCATCGCCTTTATGGGCGGGTCAGTGGCAAAACGCAAGCCCATTTAATTAAAAAAAAAAAAAAAAAAACTTTGCGCTTAGATAGGGGTCCCAGGGGAACCTGATACCTCCCCCCAGCACCCTCGCTGTGCTATCGCACGATAAATCGTGACCACATGCATCGACCCATCGTCCTTCTTAGGGTCGCTTCTGGGTGCACAGAGCCCCGCCCTGATTACCGACGACCCCAAAGGCCCCGTTTAGTCGCCATCATTTACCACAGGCAGGGGAAAACCGTAGCTGCTATTCTAAGCCCGAGCTACAGGGCAGAAGGGCCGCGATCAGGCACGTTTGCGCCCCGGGTGGCGGCGGCTTTGCCTCTGAGTGGGATCGGCCCTCTCCCAATCCCGCTTAGCAGCCTCCTTCTGGACCTTTACGGTCTCACAGAAGGAGGCTACGGCCCTCCACGCTGTATACCCGCTCAGCATTGCCGACACGACTTCTGGCACAGGGGCTCCCTTAAACTTTTAATTTTATTTAGAAATAATGAAATAAAAATAAGTTTCTTAATTTTGAAGTTTATTTCATTCTTATTATTTGTTAAGTATTATGAATAGAAATACATATGCTGTAAAAATTTCAACTGTCTATCCTTCCTATACGGTTCATGAGATACAGTTCACTGACACAGACGGAGGGACAAGTCTCCGCTTAGTAATATGGTCCCTTTGGTACGGGACCCTAAAAATCGATAAATGTTGGGAACTCTACGCATCCCGCCGATATAAGATCTGCTTACAAAATTCCTTTCATCTTGAAGTAACAATGAAAGAAATAGTAAACAAAATGTCTGTTAATCATTCCGCGAATTTATAAACAACAAACACCTCACTCAAATGAAGGGTGAAATCTTAACAGTTCTAACTTTACATACAAAATGATCGTACAAATATTCTTTACATATTTAATCATAGGTATGTGTTTTGGTGATCATCTTTTTTCAATCTTTTATTTAACTTGCCTTGTTACTATGGGTATAATATTGCAATAGAATTTTAAAACAGTTATCCGCAACCGATTGAGCTGTTTTTTTAACCGACTTCAAAAAAAGGAGGAGGTTCTTAATTTCTTTTTTTTTATGTTTGTTACCTCATAACTCCGTCATTTATTAACCGATTTGGAAAATTCTTTTTTTATTTGAAAGGGTACACTTCCCGTTTGGTCATCATGATCAGGATTTGATTACTTCATAGTGTACTTTGAAGTCGGTTTAAGATTTTTGTTTATGGTATGATTTATGGTGGTCATCGTAACGAACACCATTAATGAATGTCATCCAATCAGGGCTCATGAATGGTCTTTGTCGCACCGTGTCATTGGATGAAATCATTTATGGTGTTCGTTACGATTACCACCTAAGATACGCGGTAGAGTCCCTGGTTACGACAGACGGTTAAAATCCCATGGATCAAAGCATTTTCAGTTAACCCGAATTTTTGGGGCAACATATCTAATTTTTCCACAGAAATAGAGTTACTTCTGTTATTTTTGTGTTATTTCTGTGAATTTTTCCTTCCATGGAAACCTTATTCGGACCATTAAAACATAAAATCCAAATTAGTCTAGCCGTTCTCAAGTGATGCGCTCAGAACCGCATTTATTTTTTTATTGATATAGAAGATATATAATATTGGCTGATAGCACAGATATAGATATGTTGACAGGTATGGGCTCAATATTGTGTATAATGCGTGACTTCACAAATTGCCATGACGATTACAACCTGAAACCGGCTGATGGGGTCCTGAAGGTGCACACATTCAAATGGCTGGGATTTGTTCAGTACATACACAGTGAGTTACTTTTTTTAGTACCAAGAATCTTTAGGCTAAATATACTAACATTCTTGTAATCATTAAAAAGAATTTACCTCTTACCTCCTTTGTTAAGAAAAAAGTTAGGTCTGAGTCTGAAGGTTGATATAGATTAGATAAAGAATTAATTACTTGAAAACAACTGGAATTTAAAAAAATATATATTTTTAAATTTTGTAAAAAAACAAATCGCCCTAAGTATAATTTCTTTTGTTTTTTATTATTCATGGTCTAAGCCATTTTTAGGTAATATTGGCCCTGATTCTGTTTTTCACAACAAAACTAATTTTAATGTCACTATGTCTCTTTCTAACAAAGAACATAAGAAAAGGATGTAAGAAATTTAGTCCTGTCAAATTAGTCCATTGCTTGTTTTCAATATAAATTTAGTCGCCATCTATCGCGGTTACGCCTAAATACACGCAAAATAAACGGCAAAGATTAATTTGACAACATAAAATATGTTCTATCCTTTTTCAATAATGTTCGTAAGAAAGAGATGAGATGTGACTAAAATTAGTTTAGTGCGATTTACAACAGAATCGGCACCATTATCAACTTAAATTAAATAATCCTTGAATTTATTTTCACCACATCTTACTACTACGCCTACTACTACTACTATCCATGTGCGTGTCGGTGTGGGTGCACCGACACGCACATGGATAGTTTTCATACCTATTTCATAATTACGTTACAGTCACAACGGGGTTGCCACATCACAGCAAAGCGCCTCGTGTCGTTCTCATACACAAACAGTTCGCTATTGGAACAGCTACGGATCTACTGCATCTGCCTAAGAATTATAAACTGTAAGTGAATTAGTTAGTAATACAATAAACATTAAAAAACACCTAAAACATTAATGACAAAAGGGGGCTCAAGTCCCGTTCCGAGCTCCCAGCGCATATAAAGAGTGAACATCAGAACGGCGGGGCTACAGCGTAAGGAAATTGTAATGAATTCATTTATTAATAAAAAAAAGGTTTAATTTTTTTTTACCTTCGTAAAACTATATGGCTAAATAATTCAGTGATTAGCGACCGTAGTGGAATTGATACTTTTTATTTATAAGGAACTATTTTTGTACCTAAATTCAGTAAAATAGTCATTTTACGGGTTTTTAGAGGAACGTTCAAATATGGGTAAAAACGTCTATAACTACAAACAATGGTGCCGATTCTGTTGTAAATCGCACTAAACTAATTTTAGTTACATCTCATCTCTTTCTTACGAACATGATTGAAAAAGGATAGAACATATTATTATTTTAAGTTGTCAAATTAATCTTTGCCGTCTTATTTTGCGTGTATTTAGGCGTAACCGCGATAGATGGCGACTATATTTATATTGAAAACAAGCATTGGACTAATTTGATAGGACTAAATTTCTTACATCCTTTTCTTATGTTCTTTGGTAGAACGAGACATAGTGACATTAAAATTAGTTTAATTGTGAACAACAGAATCAGGGCCAATTTAGATGGATATAAAACATGCTAAGTTATAAATGCTATATCATAGAATAATTAATTTGGTTACTTAAGAGCGTTGGTTGCTTAATTACTTTCCAGTAGATATTTATCAGAAACCTCGATTTATTACATAGTGGTAATGTAGTATTCGGAGACTACGAGCGTGACGAAGAGGAATGCGGGTTGACACGAGGACAGGCTAAAATGGGAGTCAAATGCGGACGAGCTTACATTGAAATGCCATTAGCTGGTATCACTCCACATCCTGAGTTTTCCAGGTAAGAAAATACCGTCTAATCTAGCGGCACGATATGGCCGTAGAGCCTAAAAACCTGAGCCAAATAAGAGAATCACCGTTGTAGAAAGCCGCTAGCCGCCGCAAAAATGCCCCTATCTATTTCAACACAGTTATGCTAGACTTGACCTGCGTGTAATGCCATTAATTAACGCGTTATTGGACATAGTACGCAGATGTTGCCGGATGTTAGCGCGCTAATTTGCTAATGGTATTATTAATGTCGTTAGACGTTACGCGATAGCTTAAATCAGTGTTTTTCAATATTATTGATTTCGCGGCCCCCTTACAGGTGGAAAAATTCTGGCGACCTCCTTTATCGTAGTCTTTTAATTTATAAATTAAAAGACTACGACAATGATTTTCTTTATTTTGATACCTTTACTTATTACTTTGCAAGAAGCCGTGGGAGGTTTGCAACTAAGTAAGAGGCAAGTTGGACGCCCGCTTGCGCGAAGTCTACCTTGCCTTTTTCCTTCTGCCGGCGACCCCCCGACTAAGGTTTCATGACCCCCCTAGGGGTCGCGACCCACAGATTGAAAAACACTGACTTAAATCACCACAATCAGTGTGGACACCCACACTGTGCATAGTACTAGTGAGTGCACTAGTAATCCTTAATTGCACGTTAATTGAACGTTAAGCGTCACGCCAGGTGCCCTAGCATCAAGTTTTATACACCACAATTTTACTCGCGATTCCCTTTATTACCTTACGATTCTACCCATTATTTGTTTATTTCTAAGCTTATTTGTACGTTTTTAAATATAGATATACCTATAAAAGAAAAAAAAACATATTTAAAAGTAATAAAAAACAGCATCCAACCGATATCGAAAACGGCCCTAGTTACGTTTAAGACTCTTAGCTCCCTTCCAGGCTGAGAAACTTCCTTACTATCATGGACGAATAGATCTCTTTACTCTATGTCACTATGCAAGCCCCGTTTCCAGCACTGTCTTCTGAATCTGGGTCTTGGTTCAGCTGCCTAACGCCAGCCTCTTGGGGTGCCTAACGCGAGATTATTAGTATAATGGTGGTGGGGTACCTATAATAAATTACTACTACTTTCAGATTTGGTGTTGGGAATAGTTTGGCACTTTTAAAATTTCTCCGACCTATAAAATCACGTAAGGATTTTGCTACATTTCTTAAATGTAACTAACAAGATTATTTATTGTTTAAATTAAATTACAGTTCCCTTTTTTTATTTTAACTTATCAAGAGGACTTAATGTTGCGATTTGTGCAATGAATTATTGTGACGTGGAAAAATTAAGAATTTATTTATATTGCAGATTATATGGTACCAGTGTGCTTACCATCAATTGACGAGCGCACGAGACAACAGAAAATAAAAACCGTTTATATGATTGATTACATAAGCAGTAAGTTTAGACTATTAACGTTGTTGAGTTCCATTTAATATCCATCTAATTACATGCTTGAGGAAGATAACAGGTCTGATTTTCTTCAAAACAGCCGTGCCAAGGGACTTCGATTCAGAAAGAATGGGAAAAAAGACGCTGAAACTGTACACCCACAAAGAATGTAAACGACATCGCTTAAGAACGGTAATGTTGAAGACTCACTGATTACACAAGCTAGATTAGAAGTATTTTTTGTTAAATCAGAAGCTGACAAGTGGTCTAATGCCACCATCACCTATGGCCGGATGAATTAGTAACTTAGGTTTCGTTTGAGCAGCTATGCCTAAGCATCTTATGTACTACTAGATGCTTAAAATTCTTTCTATTTTTCAGTCATTTTATTTGGTGTAGGTCATCGGACAATCAAACCAACCGAAGAAGCGCAATGACCTTCATTTTGTTTTTTATATATTCCGCACCACTGAAAATGCGCTCTGATTGGCTAAGTCAAGAACACACTAAACATAAAAGCCGGCTACTCACACACCTGCCACAAGGGCAATCTCGGAATTTGATCCTTAATTGTGATGTGTATAGGCAAGTAGGGGCAATTTTCTAGATTGGCACTGCCGCAGCGGCAAGGACGCGAGACCTTCCTACAGGGTTGGATTCAGACCCCCAGAAAATTATTGTCTATGGAAAATAAAATTATACTACTTTGTCGAAAATAATACTACGTTTCGCTTTTCGTCCATTTTGTTATGAATTTAATTAAAAACGCATTTGGTAGGAAATTTTTGTTTTATTGTTATTGTACAAATCAACCAAATGTAGGCAAGTAGATGTTTATTTCAGCCAATTCGTCTTTCGGAACTTCGTCTTTGGCATTGACACGACATAGCATGTCGTCAGATGGAATAGATTCAATACACATTAGGTACATTTACTTCCCGTGTGGTGTTTCTGGATCACCCATCGGGCGCGTCCCCGGGTTGTGGATTGGGGAACGCTCCCCAGATTTGGGGGGTACCGGGCTTACCCGGCGCGAACAAAAACCAGAAGGGAGGAAATACCCCAGTGACGGGGCGAGGCGGGCTCTTGGTTGCTCCTCGTATCCCTCTTCGTATAAGAGGGGACAGAGGATGCGACAGGTGCGGTGTGTTTGCCTAGTGCACTCGGTTTTTGCCGACGCCGGACAAGAGGAAGGAAACCTCTTTAAAAAACACTCCCTTGTGCGACGATGTGCCAGGTGCACTCGGCTTATGCCGACGTCGGACTATCCGTAATCCCAGTCGGGACCGGAGGCCCTGCAAGGCCACGAGGAAGAAAACCTCTATAATAAAATACCCCAATCCCAAGGTCTAGCGTGCCGATGGGATGAATGGCTGGTGGGAGTCCAGTCTCTAGCGCTCGGTTCAGGGACCTCACCCTCGTAAAAAAAAGGGACAAAATGTAATGGCAGATCTAAAAGAAAAACTACCCCAGGGTGGTACCGGCTCTGCCGGAGAATCCACCCCCGGGCCTAGCCCGGGCTGCCCCACCGTATCTGGGGGGGGCAAAGACCTGCTTGAAACGAAAGCACGAAAGAAAGGTGTAGCGCCGGGGGGACCAGTGGTCTCGGCGCGTGGGAGGCGTGGACATACGTTTAGACGTCCAAAGACGCCGCTCGACCTGGTCAATGCGAGTGACGGAGGTGAATCGGATGGCTCCGTTATGTCACTCGCATCGGCCACATCGGATGTATCCCAAGAAGGAAGGTCCCGCGGCCGAAAACGGCCCGCACTGCCTACAAATGCGGATGCAGCGCGTGGGCCCAAGGTGAGAGCTGTTTCGGACTCACAAGTGGAAGAGGACCCAATAGAGGATTGCGACACCGAGGATGACGTTTTTAATCCCTCGGTGCAGCCCAAAAACACGAAGGCGAAGAAGGACCTCCCAAGCCTTGAGTTTTTGGCGCAGGGGATGCGGTCGCAGGCAGATGTCGATCTTGGCAACTGCATTGATCAGCATCTTTTGACACTTGAGAAGGTTGCGGACCATTCCGGCAACCTCAAGAAGACCTACGTCCGCTCGATTAGAATGGCAGTGCGGACGGTGAAAGCCGCGACTATGGAGTTGGCGAGCAGGACCGCCATTGATGAAAATGTGTCCAGGTTGGAGAGAGAGAACGCGGACTTACGTTCTCAACTCTCCAGTCTGGCCACTAAAGTGGACAAGCTTACGGAGGAATTAAACCTCCTTCGTAGGCCTCCGGCTGCTGGCGCGGGCGTAGTGATAACTACATTGTCCCAGCCACCTACTCCAGCCACTCGACCCACTCCAGCCGTTCGACCCGAACGGCCTGTACAGGCACCTCCAGCATTAGCTTCTGCGTGTCGACAGGAGGACCAGCTCTTTGAGCGGATTGCGGCGGTGTTAGATGCCAGACTAGCGGCCTTCAGGGCTGAAATCTTCCCTGATAGGGCCATTAGGCCACCACTGGGGAAACCCGCACAGGCACAGCCGCATCCGCTGTCGCCTCCGCAGCTGCAAGCACAGCCACAGTCACAGACGACACCCGGAAAGGGTAAGAAGAAGAAGAAGAGTAAAAATACAAGGACTCACCCTTCTCAACCACCCATGGTAGAGGAGTTGCCCCCCGTACAGTCACAGGGGAATTTAGAGCCATCGGCTGCCACCCAAATCAGCGAAAGCTGGTCAACTATGGTAGGCCGATCGAAGAAGACCAAGACCCAGGGCGGATCACCTGCAGCACCACCTCCCCCTCCACCCAAGACGAAACGGAGTAACAAAAAGAAGGTGCCCAGGGTCCCAACGACCGCTGCTGTCACTCTGACGATTCCGGAAGGCTCCACGGTAACATACCAACAAGTGACGGACGACGCAAAAGCCAAGATCAAACTTAAGGATCTTGGCATACCGGCCGTCCGCATGAAGAGAGCAGTTACCGGGGGCATTCTAATGGAGGTAGACGGCCCTGATTGCGGTGCCAAGGCTGATGCCTTGACCGCTAAGTTAAGGGAGGCCCTAGTAGACCTTGGGTTGCGTATCGCCCGTCCTGTTAAGACGGGTGACCTGAGGCTACGGGACCTCGATGACGCCGTCACTCCGCAAGAAGTGGCAGCAGCGGTCGCTGAAGCGGCTGGATGTGTTTCGGATGACGTTAGGGTGGGCGTAGTCCGTCGAACTCCAACTACGATGGGAACCTGCTGGGTTCGTTGTCCCTTGACAGTGGTTGGAAAACTGATCGCCGCCAAGAGCATACAAGTGGGATGGGGTACAGTGAGGGTCGAGGCACTAGAAGCCAGGCCCTTACACTGCTTCCGATGCCTCGAAAAGGGGCACGTCGGTTGTAGGTGCACCGCGGGCGTAGACAGAAGTAGTCGCTGTTACGCCTGCGGAGAGGTGGGCCACAGGGCCCGCGATTGCACCGCTAAGACGCTGAAGTGTCCCTTGTGCGCAGACTTAGGTCGTCCCTCCAATCACCGTCTGGGACGGAGGTGTCCCCCACCCAGCAAGAAAAGGAGTAAGCAGGCTCCCATCGCAGAGATGACCGCGGCAATTGCCGCAGAGCCGGGCCCGAGCCCGGAAATGGAGGTGGTTATGGAGGCTTAAAATTTCCGCCCCTACACAAGATCCTCCAAGGCAATCTTAACCACTGCCGCAATGCTCAGCATCTGCTTATGCAGACCATTGTGGAGCGGCAGATTGCCTTGGCAGTAGTAGCGGAGCCCCACAGCGTCCCCGACCATCCTCGCTGGTTCGGTGACGATTTGGGCTCAGTTGCCATATACTGGGGGGGCGGTGAGGGTGCTCCACCCTGCGCTCTTTTGAGTAGAGGGCAGGGCTTCGTTGCAGTGCAATGGAGCACCCTGGCCATAGTGGGCTGCTACTTCTCGCCTAACAGGTCCCTCGCCGACTACGAGGCGTACCTGGACGAGGTGGCTGACTGTGTTCGCAGATGCCCGTCTCGTCCGCTGATTGTCCTGGGGGACTTCAATGCCCACGCAAGGGCTTGGGGGAACCCCAGAGACAGTCCAAGGGGAGAAGTAGTACTGGAGTGGGCGGCTGGTCTGGATCTCCGATTAGTTAATCGGGGGTCCGTGAGCACATGTGTGAGGTGGCAGGGGGAGTCGATCGTGGACCTCACATGGGCGACTCCTGCTGCCATGCGCATGATGTCGGGATGGCGAGTTGCAGAAGAGGTGGTCACTCTATCTGACCATCGCCACATCCTCATGGATGTGGCATTCCGCCATCCTGACACTAATTCCAGCCGCCACGAAGGCAGCCCTCCGCGACGTTGGTGTCTTAAGCGGCTAAATCGAGATATGCTCGAAGCCGCCGCCAATGTCGCGGCATGGCCGGAAAATACCGTTGAGATTCCGTCCGATCCGGAGAGAGAAGCAAACTGGTTCCGCGGCACGATGACGCAAATTTGCGATTCTTCGATGCCGCGGTCCAGTCGCCCCAAGTTCCAGGCGGTGTACTGGTGGTCGGCAGAAATCGCGCAAATTCGCGCGGTTTGCTTGCGGAGCCGCCGCCTGTACACCAGAGCCCGAAGGCGAAGGCGAACTCCTGCCGAGGAGGCAGCCAGTCTCTATAGGGAATATCGAGCGGCTACAGTAGCGATGCGGCTGCAGTTGCAGCTCATGATCGAAACCTTAAGTGCAGCTAGTGTAAAAGTGGGTTTGGAAATGAATCTCACTAAAACTATGGCCATGACTAATAGCTTGAAGATACTAATAAGACTTAATAACAATCTATTGGAGTATACAGACAACTACATCTATCTAGGGAAAAAAATTAGCTTTGATAAAAAAAATAACGAACTAGAAATAGAAAGAAGGGTACAAAATACATGGAATAAATATTGGAGTCTCAAAGAAATATTCAAAAGTAATATGCCAATAGCTATAAAAACAAAAATAATGAACTCAAGTTTATTACCGTGCCTGACATATGGCTGCCAGACATGGAAATTTACTGCCAAAGCTAAAAATAAAATAAATGTCTGCCTACGAGGAATAGAACGAAGCATGCTCAATATAAAAAAAATTGATAAAATACGACACACCAAAATACGAGGAATAACTAAAGCAACAAATGCTCTGAGCTATGCGCAGAAACAGAAGTGGAAGTGGGCAGGCCATATTGCGAGACTTACAGACCAGAGATGGACCGTGAGAGCGACAGAGTGGCGCGGCCCACTAGGCAAAAGGAATATAGGGAGACCATTAACACGCTGGGAAGACGAAATTAAAAGAACAGCCGGCCCACTATGGAGAGAAATAGCACAGGACAGAGATAAATGGAGATCTTTGGAGGAGGCCTTCACCCACCCTGGGGTTTTTGTAGATCAAGAAAAATTAGAATAATTAATATTTATAATTACTAACCAAAACATAAACTACTACTAGTACTTAATAATGTGAAATTAACAAAAAAAAAAAGGAATACTAAGTAACACTAACATTAAGAAACCATCTTTTTTTATATAAAGATACACGAAATAGATAAGTAAAATTACTAACTATAGATTGGATACATACTGTAGACTAATTCTAAATAGAGATATATTATGTATAGTAATTGTTCATTATCTACAAGAAATAAAAGGCTTTTTTATTTTATTTATTTATTTATTATACAGTAGCGATGCAGATCGCCATCTCAGACGCTAAAAAACGGTGCTGGGATGAGCTCCTGGAGGGACTCAACGTGGATCCGTGGGGGCACCCATATAAGATGGTTCTGGGTAAGCTCAGGCCATGGGTGCCCCCCCTGACGGAAACCCTAGATCCAGGCCTGCTGGGTCGAGTGGTGAATACTCTCTTCCCGATGGGCCAGTCAAGTCCCTCAGTCCACCCCCTTACGTCGTGGGAGTGGCATGACGAGATGGGGGTGACCGTACAGGAGCTAGATCGAGCTGTTGGCCGCTTGAAAGCCCGAAACACCGCACCAGGACCCGATGGTGTACCGGGTCGGGTGTGGGTATTGAGTCTGGCTGCCCTGGGGGACAGGCTGAGGCAGTTGTTCAACAGCTGCCTCCGTTACGCCAAGTTCCCTAAGGCTTGGAAGGAAGCAAGTTTGGTCCTCTTGAAGAAGGAAGGCAGACCCGCAGATTCTCCCTCGGCGTACCGTCCCATATGCCTGTTAGACGAGGCTGGCAAATTGTTCGAAAGAATAGTTGCCGCTCGTCTCAACGGGCATCTGTCGCGCGTTGGTCCCGATCTGGCTGATAGTCAGTTCGGCTTCCGGCAGGGGCGCTCGACTGTAGATGCAGTCTTGCGCGTTCGTTTCCTGTCGGAGCAGGCTGTGTCTCGGGGTGGAGTGGCGTTGGCGATAAGTCTTGACATCGTCAACGCCTTTAACTCTCTGCCTTGGGACGCAATCAGGGGGGCACTAGTATATCATCAGGTGCCCTCCTACCTGCAAGGCGTGGTCGGTGACTACTTGCGCGACAGGTACATCCTGTACATGGACCAAGATGGTACGAGAATCCGGAGGGAGATTACATGTGGGGTTCCACAGGGGTCGGTGTTGGGCCCGTTGCTGTGGAACCTTGCGTATGATGCGGTTCTGCGTGTCGACCTCCCCACTGGCATAAATGTCGTCTGCTATGCAGATGACAAGTTGGTGGTCGCCAGTGGGGATACCTTCGAGAGGACCAAGGAGCTCGCCGAGCTTGGGGTTGAAGTCGTCGTCGCCAAAATCCGTGAGTTGGGTATGGAGATAGCGCCTCACAAGACCGAGGCGCTATGGTTCCACAAACTGCCTAGGAGCAGGGAACCACCCGACTCGCACGTCCAAGTGGGTGGGTCGGAAGTCAAGGTGGGGCGGGACATGAAGTACCTGGGCCTCACCTTAGACAGTCGCTGGGGCTTTGAAGAGCATTTTGATCGCCTCGTCCCCCGGATCGAAAGGGTAGCGGGTGCCATGCATAGACTGCTACCCAATCTCGGGGGACCGAGAGAGGAAGTACGCCGCCTCTATGCGGGGGTCATACGATCCGTAGTCCTGTACGGGGCGCCCGTATGGGCGAAAAGGCTGGCCATCCGACGCTGTAGAACGAAAATCTACAGCGTCCAGCGAAGGATGGCGCTACGGATCGTACGAGGATACCGCACAGTATCCTTTGAGGCGGCGACAATTCTGGCTCGCTTTCCGCCACTTGATATTCTGGCGGACATGGATGCGAGGGTCTATGACCGGATTCGCATCGTCCGTCAGAGCGGTGGAGGCGACCCAGAAGAGGCGATCAAACGGCAGGAACGAATTATCGCGTTCGCGACGTGGCGCGCAAGGCTCTGTGAGGAGCGGCATGCGCGCAAACGCGTCGTTGGAGCAGTCCTGCCGGTCTTCGAGGCCTGGATGCAGCGACAAGGTGGACGACTCACCTACAGGCTCACACAGGTACTCACCGGGCACGGGTGCTTCGGTGATTATCTGTGTAAGATTGGACGTGAGGCGACGGCGGCCTGCTTCCACTGCGGTGGAAGCGGCCAGGACTCCGCATCGCACACGCTCGCAGTGTGCCCTGCGTGGGAATCCGAGCGGCGGATCCTGGTCGGCCTGATCGGGCGGAATCTCTCCCTGCCAGCAGTCGTGTCGGCGATGCTGAGCGGGGATACAGCGTGGAGGGCCGTAGCCTCCTTCTGTGAGACCGTAATGGTCCAGAAGGAGGCTGCTGAGCGGGATCGGGAGAGGGCCGATCCCGCTCGGAGACGACGCCGCCGAGGCGCAGACGTGCCTCGTAGCGGCCCTCCTGCCCTGTAGCTGGGGCTTAGAATAACAGCTACGGTGTTCCCCTGCCTGTCGTAAAAGGCGACTAAATGGGGCCTTTGGGGTCGTGGGCAATCAGGGCGGGGGCCCTGTGCGTCCAGAAGCGACCCCAAGGAGGACGATGAGTCGATGTGGTCACGACTCATCGTGCGATAGCACAGCGAGGGTGCTGGGGGGAGGTATCACACTTCCCCCGGGACGAGCCATCAAAGCGCCGCGCTTGGAGGGGTGAGCAGGTACGCGTTCAACACGAGAGCCCGCCCGCCTCTCTATAGCGCAGATGGCGACCACCGTGGGGTTTTAGCCGGTAAAAGTCCGGCATAACCTGGCCGCTACCCCCGAGGCGGTCGGGTATCCTATGAGGATTTCCCCACGAAAAAAAAAAAAAAAAAAAAGGTACATTTACTTTCTTTCACAGCATCGCATGAAAGTATCAGGAGTCAATAGAGCGATTTAGTACAACTACTATTATTATTATTAACTTTATTCCGTAAAGTAATATTTTTGTAGTATAATGGCATTACGATACTACATACTACACATCACAAAATTATGGTACAAATAGTATAATTATACTACGAAATCCAACCCTGCCTTCCTAGCTCCCTGAACGTCCACTCTCACACTGAACTTCAGCCCCCCTAGACAAGATTGTCTTTAATCGTCATCGTTATATAAGAGATTGTTAAAAATCACGTGATATTTAGATTTGAAATGTCAATCTCATACAAAGATTGATCATTTACTAACCATATGACAATCTTCGACATCCATTTTGTCTAGGGGGGCTGGCATGTGTAGAGACAACTATAAAATTTCTCCGTCCGTCGCGGCGCCCCTGATTACCCCTGCGGCAGGTGTGTGTGTGTGTGTGTGTGTGTGTGTGTGTGTGTGTGTAGCCGGTGCAGTGATTGGTCGTTGTGCAAAAAGACATAAGTTGGAATGTCCGGTATTGCTACTCTAAAGGGATGGTATAGATATAGACCGTACACAACAACTAATCTCCTATACTAAACCACTAATATGATATGTATTAACCAGAGACTCGGCAGTGAAGGAGTAACTCACGTACTATGCAGCTCAGGTTGCGGGGTTCGATCCGGAGCACCAGTAGTCAGTCACTCAGCCGGCGGTACATTTGAAATAATCGGTCTAGCCGCGAGCGCATCTACTTGCTCTCACCGTTCAATGCGTCGGCGCCTGAATAAAGAACCACCTCTATATATCGACGTATATCCTTACATTACGTGGCTCATTAATGTCATCACAGCCCATATGATACCGAAACCGTATCCACATAACTTCATGATGGTTGATGGAGGACAAAGTGAGTTGCTTGTTATTGGTTTGACTCTAAGGCCACGGGTGCACTGTGCGGCTAGCCACATTGCGGACAGCCGTCCGGTGGGCCGGCGCTTGGCCGATGGCCTTTGCGGTCTACCGGACGGCTGACCGCATTCCGGCTAGCTGTATAGTGCCTACGCCCCCTATGGTCCGTATTTTAGGATGTCAATGCTCATGTGAAGTTTTGAGTCGATATTAAAACAACTGAATTTGAAACCTGGACCTTTGACATGATGTTTATTTTCGATTAACACGATTGTAAAGACCGTTCTATAATACAGGCCTTACTTACCTAATCATTTAGGCGATGATAGCTCAGTGGTAGTGACGTCGGATACCGAGACGAAGGTCCCGGGTTCGAATCCTACAATGAGCTTGAGCTTTCGGTGAAGGAAAACATCGTGAGGAAACCATAGCACGGTGGTAGGGTACTTTGTAGTACCCGCCTGGCTGGCTACCACCCTCAAGTTGAAAATCTGTCGCCAAGCATCTTTCGGTGTGTTCCGATAGCTGCACTTGAGAGCCAGTTCCTTCTAGGCTTTGTGTGTTTACCATAAAGTGTGTGTGTTGGCCGCATCATCACTTACCATGGTGAGATTGCGGTCAAATACAGGCCTATAAATAGTAAAAAAATAAAAAATAAAAATGACCTACGTGCCCTGCGTTACTAACGCGTAAGGAAATAGTAGCATATGAACTTCATTGAATTTGGCTTGCATCTCCGTTCCGACTTTTGTGTTTTAGGGCCCAGCAACCCTACCTCCAGCGCCTTTTTTTCCATCCCGTATATACAATATTAATTTTCAATGCAAATTTTCAGGAATGTATGTCAACAGCGGTTACTTAAGGCAGCATAGAAAACAAAAATCCGCTTGGCGTGCTCGTACTTTTGTAAACGGAAACTATTGCTTCAAGACACCGAAGAAGCTAAGTACAAACACTAAAATCTTCTACAGTGAAACGTTTGAAGTTAATGCCGACCCACCCGCTAAACTTAATATATTTCTAATGGTAGGTACTGTCAGCAATACGTGTAATACAATGGGTATATCTATCCGAAAGGGGTGAGGACTACGATAGTTTGCTTGCAAGTTTGAATTAAAATTATAACCAACGTGTCACCACTCAATGAGGATCATTATTTTTCACGTCACTTGCTTATATTATTATAAAACATTCTCTTTCGCCATCTGGGCCAGTAGACAAGATGGTTGTCGACAATCGTAATCGTTAGTAAACGATCAACCTACTGTACGAAATCTTGTTGTATGAAATCCTTCCAAAAGTGTCCACTAGAGGCGCTGCTCGTCATACAAAATATTCACCGCAGTCGCTAGCATGTGTAGATTACGTTAGTGTAGAAAACTCATGGTAGAGGTACTGCTATGAATATATACCCTTTCCGTTACATGTTGTAGGTAAGTATAAGTTGCAGAACAGGAGGCCAAGTCTGTAATTTTAAATCAATACATAAAATGACAGTTTAAAAACATACAAGCTTTAAAAAGCCCTGCTCTAAAAAGTATTAAATAGTACTTAATTGAACCTATATTATCTGTATCTCCCGTAAAGGCCGAAGTGTAAGCAATTTTTTTTGTGAACAATTCTAATATTTTCTCGGCAATATTTGAAATTACAAACTCAGTAAAATAATAAATAGTTTTGATTGTTGTGATTTGAAAACTTCTAAACCCGGACAAAAAATTAAACCTCGCCCGGACGCCCTCTAAACTAGGAAAAATCCGGGGAAACCGGACGGATGGCAACCCTAGATAAATAATACAGTTTGGCAGATTCTATAACACTTCCATTATTTTTTATACCGTGGATAACTGCTATCCGATGTTTCTTTTAAGAAAACCAACAAAATGCTTTTTTTTAGGTGTCAGCGGGAATTGAATGTAAAATAATGTGTACTAAAGTGGGAATGCCAAATCGCCTCGTGACGCCTATCGTTGAAGGAGTCGGCCGATACAATATCACTTTGCATTTCACTACGGATTGGTTTCCTTACTCATTTTACTTCTCACTTACGATTCACGGCAGAAATTCTACTGATAGAGAGAAAAACGAATGGTATGATGAACGCACAAAGGGTTTTTGGTGATACTTGTGTTATATAATTTAATTGAATAAATGTTATGTATAATCAGTTTAAATCGTTTTATTTTAATCTAAATATTACCTACCGATGACAACCTCTATTTTCAGTCTTTTCCAAAATAGGCTAGTGGCCTAGAAAATTCTATTTAGTCCGTAATTTACCTACATTGGTGCCGATTCTGTTGTTTACAACTAAACTAATTTAGTCTCACACACAGACTACGGAGGACATATTCTCGCTAACAAAAAACTGTGTCTATGGAGTCGGCCACCTCTCACGCACACCTTAGTTGGCTATTCCGCGGGAAATTAGACTCTGTCGCCGTTTACACAGAATCGATTACTCGCGCTCAACTAATGTGTGAATGTGTGCGTGCCGGCTTGAGCGTGGTGGCCGACTCGAGTGACACCGTTTTTTGTTAGCGAGAATATATACGACTTTTTTTAATATCTGTGGTCTCACACTACGTCTCTTTCTAACAAAGAACATAAGAAAATGATGTCAGAAATTTAGTCCTGTCTAATTAGCTGCTTGTTTTCAATATAATTTTGTCGCCATCTATCGCGATTAAGTCTAAATACCTTTGCTAAATACCCACAAATGAAGACGGTCAAGACATTTGACAGCTTTAAATATGTTATGGTTCTATCCTTTGTCAATAATATTTGTAAGAGAAATGTTGTTCTAAAATTATTTTATGGTTTTTAAAAGATAGATTGATCTCTGCGACAGTTGTATGAGTCATATGAAAATTAACGATAATATAATAGCTTTACAATAAGGTTCATCTGTTTAATCTGTGGTTGATTTTATGATGACACAGATAAACCTTAAGTAAGAATTAGGATCCTAACTAGGTACTTAACTAGGAAATAGGAAGGTGTAATCGCAGTTAGAACAGCTTCTGCTTCCTAGTCAGAGCGATCCCAGTTAGGATCCTACAAATAGGAAGGTGTAATAAGCACTTTATGCTAAAGCCATAAGGTTAATTTTCATATGACTCAAACAACTGTCGCAGAGATCAAGCTATCATTTATAAACCATAGTGCCATTTACAACAGAATCGGCACCTTTATCAAAAAGAAATATTTTTCCTAATACGTATTTTTTCTTTTGCCAAACAAAAAATTACGGATATTTGGTGTTCTAGTGACATCCATCAGTTACAGAGATAGTTCACACATAGAAATATAGACTAACTAAAAACTTTTGGTTTTATTAATGTTCAATACACGCGGTCAGGCCCTCATCATATCTAATGATTCCATCAATACCTACCACGTACACACGGCAACACATCAAGCTATACATTTCCAGTATAAGCTGATCTCGCATTGTATAGGATTTCCGTACAATGAGAGGTCAGCTTATATTGGAAATGTATAGCTTGATCTGTAGCCGTGTGTACATTGGATTTTAGACCTTAAATTATTATGTATTACCGGTGTATTTACCGTCTATGAATGAAAGGTGTGGTCAAACAAATAACATCTTTGGAACGCAAATAAAGATTTATATTTAAATAAATTATTATCCTATTATGTAACAAATATTACTTACAATATTAATTTGGTTATAATAATTTTATTAATGGTCTAAGCCTTAGACGGTCTCACACCAAAAATAGTAGAGCCAACACGAACTGTAGTTGCTCCTAATTCAATCTGAAAAAAAAAAGTTATAGTTTGTCAATAGTTGATTCCTCCGCTACCAGCACAGAGTGACTCCTCTCAACCCTTCAAAACTTGTCTGAATGGAACCCTGATATTGCAAGTGTTTATGGGCTATGTTAACCGCTTAACATCATGCAGGTGCTTTGTTGCTACCTACCTTAGTTGATAGTACATTATCTATGCATATATTAAAATCGTAAGGAAGCCAAATCTGTAATAGTACATTATTATGATACATGTGTGCAAAGTTGGTTATTAACACTCGAGGTGGTAAGTGAGCCGAGTGTAATAATCAATGCACACGCGTGTCACAACGTTTTTCAACACACTTGTGAGGAAGAAAACAGATTTTTATTTTAAATTTTTTTTGTTAATAATAAATCAATGAGAACGTCAACAAATATGGCGCGCAAGTTTTTTTTTTTACAGCGATTCGCTAATACCTCCTCGTCTGTAATTAACAACTTTGCACACAAGTACCACAGAGTACTATTTTTAAAAATTAAGTGGTATTTTTGATACATTTACATAATACAGGCCCTAAAACTGGATGCAAGCGGCCCAAAACCGTTCTAAGTGGAAGTCAATGGGGGAGACCTATGTTCAGCCAGTGGACATCCCTAAGCTGATATGATGATGATGAGACCCTAAAACGTTTAAATTTTTTGTGTTTGTTTGTTAAGAAAAGAATTGTCGTAAGTAAACGCTTACTATCGCGATTGCGTTTACGACATTTCTGTCACAGCGCCTCTAGGAGAATACTCATGGTACTAATTTATCTCATACTAACGAAATTTGGCATGCAGATAGCTTATGGTATGGAGAAGGACATAAGCAACTTATAAATAAAGTTACTTTAACCTTTAACTTACAGCGTGTTCAAAATCAGTTGACATTCCCATAGACAACTCCACATTATTAATATCCAGTTTTAAATTCTTGCAAACTTCTTCTCTGCATTTGGCCAATGTCAAGAAATCTGGATTAGGGCCCTTTGAAACATCGTAGTCGTACTGTCCTATAGTCATTAAACCAGTGAACTCCAGATCGAGGCAGTTCTTCAGTATATGGTCAACAAGATTTGTTGCTTCTGAAGGTTGTATACCGTTCTTAACTGAAAATATATAAGAAATTACATTAATTTGCTTCTAGAAGAAAATGATTTTGAATAAGGACTTGTGATGATACTAACTAGCAACTACCTTCATGTAACTACATACCTTTTGATGTTTATAAATACAAACAAAAGTAATCATTATAACTGTAGAATAAGGTTAATTCCCTATCTATAATATAAAAATGAATCGCTGAATGTGTTGCTAAGCGCAAATCTCGAGAGCAGCTGAACCGATTTTGCTAATTCTTTTTTGTTGTGTTTGTTATTATCAGGCGAAGGTTCTTATGAAAGAAAAAAATAAGAAGGTTGCGAGGGTAGGTTAGGTAGGTTAGGGTAGTAGGGCAGAGTAGATTAGGGTAGGGTAGGGTAGGGTAGGGGTAGTGGTAGGGTAGGGTAGTAGGGTAGGGTAGTGGTAGGGTAGGTTAGGGTATAGGTTAGTAGGACACCACACGAACGAAGTCGTGCCGGGCAGCTAGTTATAATATAAATATAACCATAGATTTTACAGATAAACATTATTCATACATTTGTGACCACTAGAGACACTGCTTGTATATTCATAAGTTCAAAAATAATTGTTGTAGTTTAATTATAATTAACTATCAGTGTATTATTCGAGAATTGGCCTCCAAGGTTCAGAGATAAGTGTCTCTTATCTCTGTGGAGGAATGGTTCAAGTAATATACTATCTTACATGTTCATATGTTTATTGATTTATTTAAATATTGTATTACTTACAATAAATTTCCTGAAATATTTACTTGGCAAACAATTTTTTATGAAAACCTTTATTGGAAATGATTTGATTGAATATAAAGTTATTTCTCAAAATCATTCTAAAATTTTGGAGTGTGCAAACAAAACCCATTTAAGGATCCCCTTTTTGCCATCTTATTATTTATGCATACGGCCCATCTGATGGTTAGCGGTTACCATAGCCTATGGATGCTTTTCCCCTATGGCAAAGCCAAAACGAAGGGCAGTTTTTGTTCCAGAACTGTACCAAATTTCAAGCATTTGTTATTAATTGCTGATAAAAATAACCATGAAAAACAGACACCAGTCTCACTACAAGGGCTATTAATTATTTTGGTATGGAATCCCAAAATTAACCCATAAAGCGTGAGTAAACAGCGAAGGAAGACCTGGCTAGCATATTTTTTTTTTTATTAAACCTTGTGTCTTATATGCCACAGTAAATAAATAAATAAATATCCTGGGACATTCCTCACACACGGTCATCTGATCCCAAACTAAGCAGAGCTTGTACTATGGAAACCAGATAACTGATATAATACATATACTACTTTTTGTTTGTAAATACATACTTAATATACATAATTACACCCAGACTCAGGACATACAGACATGTTCATGCACACAAATGCATGTCCTGTGTGGGAATCGAACCCATGACCTGCGGCGCGTAAGGCGAACCTTAACCAACTGCGCCAACTGGGTCGTCACAGTGGCATATTATACCACACTTTATGTTATGGGTTCAATTCAAATTACCTTCTTCTCCACTAGTATTAATTTGCACCATAACTTTTAGTTTCCCATCGTCTTTCCTATATTTCGGCCATTGCTTATTAACATTATCAGCTAGCTTCTCCGAATCAATTGTTTGTACAATAAACAAGCCGGGTGAACCAAGCAATTTGTTTATTTTATTTTTTTGTAAATGGCCAATGAAGTGCCATTTTATGTCCTTGCATTTGTCTAGTATCAGTGGATCGCTCGCTTTTTCAGCGAGCTCATTGACGTAGTTCTCTCCAAAGTGTCTTTGACCAGCTTCATAAGCTTCCACTATGAGTGTTGCTGGCTTTATTTTTGAAACAGCTACTAAACGTGGAGTGACTTGGGGAAGATCCTGAAAAGAAACAGAATTTAAGAGGTAGAGCTTAGCCTTTATTTGATCAAAGAGAAGCTCGACTGGGAAAGTACCTTACAGAATACCGCAACTAAATAGCTTTATGTTGTGTTCCTGCGCGTGAGTAAGGTTGCCAGAGCTCATTCGGGAGGGGGGAAAGGGCGGTAACGTGTGAGCGATGCTTCGTGTATTGCAAGCGTCCATGTGGCTGCGGTAACTGCTTACCATCAGGCGGGCAAGAAAAAAAAGGGCTATGAAAAAATATCTTAACAAAATATACAAATAAGTATAGTCAGCATCAAAAGTAGCACATACGCAATTCAGTTTTCAAGAGATTATCATGTAAAAGTACTAACACCAAGGTGGTGAGCACACGAAGTCTTGAATGCAACTGACTCTCAAGTGCAACTGTCGGAATACACTCTTAGGGGCTTGGCCAGGCAGGTAGGTAATTATCCATTAGCAGCATATTCATTTATTAATAATAAAGGTTAGGTTAATGTTTGTTACTCTTTTTTAGGTTTGGTTACCGATTAGTAGGTACACCCAAGGTACACCAATAAGATATGTGCATGAGAGTCTACCTTACTTCTTCTTCCCACAGACGCTTCAATCTGAGAGAGCACGGTTCTCAATTTCATCATTGTACTTTGTTCACCCTCTGAGGACATATTAAAATCGAGATTTTCTCCTATGTAATTTTTGTTTATATTCCCTTAGCTAAATGTCAAATAATGTCATTTTTAGGGTTCCGTAACCGAGGGTGCCAAACGGGACGGGACACTATTAGTAAGACTCCGCTGTCCGTTCGTCCGTCTGTCTGTCAGTGGGCCGGATCTCATGAACGGTAATATGTAGACAGCTGAAATTTTCAGAGAATGTGTATTACTATTAGCGGCAATAGACTATTGCCGCTATAACAACAAATAATAAAAATGAAATAAAATTAAAGGGGCGCACATGCAAGAAATGTCTTCTTTGGCGTTTTTTTTCATAGAAAAGTTGAGTTAATTAATATTGTACGGAACCCTCCGTGCGCGAGTCCGAATCGTACTTGGCTGAAGTTGGCTGGTTTTTATTTATTATTGATGTCAACACTCGAAAATATATATTTATTTATTCTGAAAACACACGACTTAAACGTCAAAATATTACAGCAGTGCTGCCAGTATGAAATTTCTATAAAGTACGGTAATCGTCCAAAAAGGTACGAAAAATTACAAATCGGTATGTTTTTTCTTGTAATAATAAGTTGGCAAAATAAATCTCACTCTGATTGAAGGTAGTGAGAATGCAAATTCAGGCTGGAACTAGTTCCCTTCACTTCAGATACATTATAGAATCTATGATATTATATAAGCAAAAAGGTAGATAGGTTATCTATCTACACAAGATTTGAACTTCATAGTGGTACACTGTCATGCATGTCGTGTCGTTGACGCTCTGACGCGACTCATAACTCAGCACAGTTATAACATGCCACTTGCGGAGCGCTTATAACCTTAGAGAAATCAATTTTTCTGAGGTATCTATCTCTTTTACTTATAAAATCTAATAATATATATAAAATGCTTTTGTGGGTACGTAAATACGCAGTTTTCTCTATCACCACCAACACCAATCAACTTCCCGTTGGGGTGGTAAATACCCCTTAGTCTCCAGGTGGTAGTAAGGGAGTTTGGTCGCGGTGGGTGGAAGCGGGTGGTTGTGGGTGGCGAAAATGTTAAAACATATATTGCTGTCCTTTTCTAACGCATGAGGACTTCTGAAAAGATCTAAAAATTTCTGGAATGGAATGTTCCAATATGTGTAAAACGGTTATAATCGATCTGGAGGGTTCTAGAAAGTTCAACAAATATCTGGAATAATCTAGAAAATTCTAGAGTGAATGCAAACTATTATAATCGATATAGCATGTTTTGAGAAAGTTCTACAAATTTCTGGCTTCATCTAGAAAGTTCCAAAATGTCCAAAACTGTTATTATCGAGTTAGATAGAATGTTCTAGAAATTTCCAGAATGATCTGGAAAGTTCCAAAATGAGTGCAATTGATTATGATCGATTAAGAATGTTCGAGAAATTTCTTGAATGATCTAGACAGTTCCAAAATGAGTAAAACGGTCATAATTGATCTGGCTTCATCTAGAAAGTTCCAAAATGTCCAAAACTGTTATTATCGAGTTAGAATGTTCAAGAACGTTCTAGAAATTTTCCGAATGATCTGGAAAGTTACAAAATTAGTGCAATTGATTATGATCGATTTAGAATGTTCGAGAAATTTCTTGAATGATCTAGAAAGTTCCAAAATGAGTAAAACGGTTATAATTTATCTGAGTGTTCTAGAAAGTTCAACAAATATCTGGAATGATCTAGAAAATTCTAGAATGAATGCAAACTATTATAATCGATATAGAACGTTCTCGAACATTCTACAAATTTCTGGCTTCATCTAGAAAGTTCCAAAATGTCCCAAAACTGTTATTATCGAGTTAGAATGTTCGAGAACGTTCTAGAAATTTTCCGAATGATCTGGAAAGTTACAAAATTAGTGCAATTTATTATGATCGATTTAGAATGATCGAGAAAGTTCCAAAAATTTTCCGAATGATCTGGAAAGTTCCAAAATGAGTGCAATTTATTAGAAGCGATTTAAAATGTTCGAGAAAGTTCTAGAATGATCTAGAAAAGTCCAAAGTGTGTAAAACGGTTATAATTGATCTGGAATGTTCTAGAAAGTCCCAAATTGAGTGCAGTTTATTATGATCGATCTAGAATGATTGAGAAAGTTCTAGAAATTTTCCGAGTGATCTGGAAAGTTCCAAAATGAGTGCAATTTATTATAAACGATTTAAAATGTTCGAGAAAGTTCTAAATATTTCTAGATTGATCTATAAAATTCTAAAATGAGTTCAATTTATTATAAGCGATTTAAAATGTTCTAAAAATTTGTGGATTGGTCTGGAAAGTTCCAAAATGTGTACGAGTGTTATTATTGATCTATAAAAACCAAATCGAAGTGATGTACATCTAAATATTCTAGAGTGATCTGGTACTGGAAAGGAGGTGGGTTGATAAAGGCCATTATTCGCCCATCAGCCACTTGATGTGAGATATATTTTATTGAATAGTATACCACATGACAACTATGAAAATCAATTATTTTAAATGAAAATTCTATTATTGATGAAATAATAAAATAAATAATTACGTAGGTATTATGCACATTTATTAATATAAACACTACTGTTATTCGTTTTAACACAAAAAAACGATGGTATTAGAACACTAAATGGAAGATTAAGATTAAATGAGTTAACAACTACTATTATTTTAATATGGGAAATAATCAATAATCGAAAATAATTAAAAAGTTTCAGCCATTTGATTTTTAATTTTCCTCCTAGCATTTTTCATCCTAATCTATAGGTACTGGAGTATCATAGCTTGACGTCTAGTAGTGTTTGGGCATACTCAAGACTTGGTTTTTTGTCTTGGTTGAGTTGAGTAGCGTCAGTAAGCCAGAAACCATAATACGAAAGCAACATGCGCACAACACCCTACGACTCTTGCGCCTACTTTACATTGACAGTACTTATACCTAGTACTTATATAAACCATTGTACATAGGTATACCGTTGTTTGTGGGCGACGTTGCTTTTGTCTGTTTTTATCCATATTTTATAGTTTTTGGATCTTGTGTGCCGTGATCGTAGCTGAACGCGAAGAACATAATCATCTTTACGATGGATGTAAATACATTCTTCCTTTAAATGCTCTTGAGAGTAATATAGGCTTTTTATACGACTAATTTGGTAAACTAGCATACACGCGCCTGTAAACTTTAGTTTTAGCATATTTGGCTGCGGTATTCTATAAGGTGGAGGACTTCCCCAGTCGAGAAGCTTTTTGAGCGAATAAAAGCTATGCTCTCTCAGAACTCTCTGGCTTTATTTAAGTTAATATACCACGAGTTAATTGTCGCAGCTCATCCCAAGCTAGGTGTGAAAAATCTTGAAAGTCTGTTTGTCATTTATCTTGGTCCAGATTGCCTTTTTTCTTGTCCATCCTTTCTCTTCGATTATATGTTGTAAGTAATTAGGATTTTTAGCCAAATCAAGTATTCTTTCAGCGATTATCTCGACATCTTGAGTGTTTATGATCGTTGTAGGATGAAATACATTGAGAATAGCACACATATAATTCGCACATCCCCAATATAAAGTTAATTTGTGTGTTTGGTATTACTTTAATCCAATTAACATGTTCCGATCGCAGCACAACTGATACTCTCGCGCGAAATATATTTTTCCGTATAACGTAGAAGCGCACAGTGAACCAAAGTAAAATAGTACACGTCTATAAGCTTATAAGGAGTAGTATCATTGTCAGTTAAAATTAATATGGTTCATGGAACGCTTCATAAAAATATTATACTTCAAAGACTAAAAAAATGATTAAAATATACAAAAAAGGCGAAACACTCTTTTTTGGGCAATAATTTCTACAACTTATTATTTTATTTAAAACGTAAATCTCATAAAATAAAATAATATACATCTTAGACTATACAAATCCATTTAAAGATGGTCGGAAAACAAAACTTATTTTTTTGAGTGTGCGATGGGCGAAAAATTACCCTTATCAACCCACCTCCTTTCGGTATATAAATCGAAATTCAGTGACTTTTCGTCAGTTCAATAGTGATTGCAGTCGAGTAAAAAAAAGAACAAACTATTTGAATGTTCTGGAAAGTCTCTCAATATCGAAAATAGAAATCTATAATATGTTAAAAAATGTATCCTTATATATTTTTTAGACCATTAAACATGCGATGTATTTTAACCCGAGCAACGCCGGGTTTCGCTGCTAGTCATTGTATAAAATACAGTAACTGTTCGAAGGTTTTTCAACTTGAAGGTAGTACCAGCCAGCCACAGGTACTACGGATGTTTTGTAATTGACTGCTGGCAGACTGGGGAATTTTACCCAAGTTTGAGGGCTATAAAGGATAAAGAGGATATACCATGATAGATGGCCGTGTGACTTTTTTATAATTCTAAGGTAGCAAACAAGCATACGGCATTCCATGGTATGCGGTCACCGTATGCGGTCACTGGAAGATATGGAAGCTTGCAACACCAGGGGTATCAATCGCGCGTTGCCGACACAGCAAAAATCTCTTCACACCCCTTTTAGAAGAATCCCATACTGTACTGCTTTGGATAAACCACGTCTCGGGAGCTCATTCCGCCGCCTCAGCGACCTTTTTGGCGGGAGCTTGTAAAGTGACTTTGTGTTTTCATTTTATTTTCATAAATTTGTGAATTACCTATAAGTTTAATGTTTGCAGCCTTCATCTTATGCTTAATTCCCGAAAAACTGTATGAGGTTTTCTCTCCCTAATGTTGTTAAGTTAAGACACTCATATTTTAGTCGAAAGTAAAATACTTGAACTTGTGGACGAGACAGTTTTTCTCGGCGTAACATTAAATAGTAATACAATGGGGTATGGGGTCCTCATAACCCCTCATCATAAATTGAGTTTCACCATCTTAGAATATAATTTTGGGGGATTCCACAGGCAATATTTAGGGGAATGCGAGATATACATCTGGCAACACTGGATTGATCCAATTTTTGGCGAACTTTTTGGCGGGAACTTGCAGTGACGTTATGTTTTCATTTTTATTTTCATAAATTCGTGTATTTTTAGTTTTATTGCATATTATCGGTGGTATTTTATCCAATAAGGATAAATTCATGTGCACCAGTGTAGTGAAATGAAATGAATATGTGTATCGTGACTTTACAAGATGTGTCAAAATGTCCGTGAAAAGTGTTAGTGCAATGACCACCATTTTACTAAAACATGACTAGACGGTGACTGAACATGCAGACTATGTGAAAGTGAATGTGCGGACTATATTAAAGTGATATTATAAATAAAATGTATGCGACTGAAGGACTTAGTATCCATGGTCAAGAACAATTTTACAAAAAAAAAAAAACAGTTTTTGGCGGACTTTTTGGCGGGAACTTGCAGAGTGACGTTATGTTTTCATTTTTATTTTCATAAATTCGTGTATTTTCAGTTTTATTGCATATTATCGGTGGTATTTTATCCAATAAAGATCAATTCATGTGCACCAGTGAAGTGAAATGAAATGAATATGTGTATCGTGACTTTACAAATTGTCTCAAAAAGTCCGTGAAAAGTGTTAGTACAATGACCACCAGTTTACTAAAACATGACTGGACGCTGCCTGATCATACGGACTATGTGAAAGTGAATGTGCGGACTATTAAATCTATATTATAAATAAAATGTATGCCACTAAAGGACTTTGTATTGTATCCATGGTCATGAACATATTAACAAAAAAAAACAATCAAAATTTTAGGCATGGAAATGATTGCTACTTTTAAGGAATTCTCATTTGATGATATTATTATTTTTTATCACAATGATTTCACTAGTGATATATGATTTGCAATGATTTTTCAATATACACCGCTTGGTATCATTTCCCGGTATAACAACCAATTCAACTAACAAACCAACCTTTTAGAGGAATCACGAAAAATAAACTCTATTTTTGAAAATACTATTTAACACATACCTACGAACACTTTAAAAACGAATCTATTTTTATTCACATAAAATTACAAAAACGAATGTATCAAGCATTGGCATTTTTCATTGGAAAACAAAATCATGTCACCATTAAATAATTAAAGATATCACACGCACTTCGGGAATGATAAATGATGAGAGAGAAGTGAAATATCAAATTATTTATAATGTCGTGATCACAAACAATGATTTTTCGATCCTGCTACATATCATCCTACAGAAGTTAGCACTTTATGCTTCTTGGTTTAAGGTTTATTTTAAAATACTCTTAAAAGCTAATCAAGCTCAAAGATTTCTTCATTTTTTTGTTGTTGTTGTTAATTTGTTCATGACCATGGACACAAAGTCCTTCAGTCGCATACATTTTAATTTTAATATCACATATAGTCCGCACATTAACTTTCACATAGTCCGCATGATCAGTCACCGTCCAGTCATGTTTTAGTAAAATGGTGGTCATTGTACTAGAACTTTTCATGGACTTTTTGAGACAACTTGTAAAGTCACGATACACATAATTCATTTCATTTCACTTCACTGGTGCACATGGATTGATCTTTATTGGATAAAATACCACCGATAATATGCAATAAAACTCAAAATACATGAATTTATGAAAATAAAAATAAAAACGCTACGTCACTCTGCAAGTTCCCGCCAAAAAGTCCTCTTCATTATTCTTTTTATTGGGCTGCCATTCGCAACCAAATTATTTTTATTAGGACCTGTTTTTGCCAGTGTCGAATTAATTTATACGTTCTTCTTCTTAGTTTTCTTTATTCCTTTTAAAACTGATATGTTTAAAATTTTAATAAAAAATACCAATATTAGGATTTATTTATATAGTAGATCTATCAATGAAATGATATGAAAGATGAAAATATAATGATGGATGAATGATGGATGTGATAAGTACCTAATATGATTTGTAACAGGCTATGTCATGGACGGTAGCAGGTGTGACGTATGACAAACATAATCATATGATTTGTCACCTGCTACTTGTGATTTATGCCATTCCTACAAAATTTCATTCATTTCATTGATTGATTTTTTCTTGTTTGTTGTTGGATCGTTCGTTGCGTTTTCGCGACGGAAATAAGTGTTTTTCTAATCAAAACCACATCAAGTATGTTCAAAACGCATTCACAATACAGCGGCTAATCTAACAACGGCCATGAACGTGTTAGAGAAAGCCGAGAAGGCTTTAGAATATCTAAAAGCGCACGAAGGCTCCTCGAAGTATGTATAGTGAACTATTTTGGTGTTAAACTTTTCGTTTGGTATATTTTCTGTGACGTAAGTGTATTTTGTAGGAGTCATGAACTGCAGGCGGCTACGGCGACGTTGGGAAGGTGCTTAGGCGCACTGGGAAGCCGAGCGAACTGCTCTCGTCACTATGCAAATCTACTGCATTCGGCGATACCTACATTACTGTCTTTGGCCAGTAATGATAGCGTAAGTACCTACTTGTTTTTCATTGCGTACTGTAAGTATAGAGGGTTATTTATTCCACAGTCATAATGCAACAATACTATCAGCAAAAGAGTGGAACTGATGCTTGGAGTTAAGATGCTTATAATGTCCCACTGCTGAGCACAGGCCTCCTTTCACAAATGAGGGTGAAGGGGAAAAGTCAGATACACCACTACACATGCCCACTGTGGGTTGGTGGAGCTAGCCTAGTGCTCAACCTACTGTTGGAGTTTTCAAGCTGCCTAGGATGCCTCTAACTTAACGACTATCACAATTAAGTGATAACCAGGATCAACAGCTTTACATGCCTTCCGAAACACAGAATCATTTTAATGTCATCATATGATAATCAAATTTAGGGATGACCACTTATAAACTTAAACTAAATTCATAATAAAGTTATCAAACGTTGATTAGCTAAAATTCTGAAGTCTTTATCTGACAGGTGACATTTGGTGATGGAAAGAGTGAGACGGGGCACACTATTACACTGATTTAGTTAAAAAGCGATTATGAATAAGTGGGTTAGCTTATATTGTAGCCCAGACCCCTAATCCAATAATCCAGTAATCTAAGCTACATAAGAGACATCAGCTATTTGTATTTACATTACAGTATAGTATTAATTATGCAGTCTGTAACTTTGACTCTCAATGTTTTAAACAGGTGAAACTGCAGGCTAAAAACTAGGACATAAAACAACAACATACAGTGACTCACATTCTGATAATGAAATGAAATGTAGGATTTACTTCTGCATCAGATCTTGGGTGAGAAGGTCCGTGAATATTCATTAACCTATTTTAAACAATACCTTCTTTTATAGGCTGAAGTGCGTCTAGTTGGCGACGAGGCACTCAATCGGGCTGTGGCAGGAGGTTTTGCCTTCCACTCCCACAAAACTAATATAATACTACAAAATCAAATAGATGTCACAAGAAATGCAAGGTGAGATGTTTTATAAGCCTTCACATTTTACATTGTTATTGTAACACATAATTTTCGCCAAAGATTTAAACTTGATATTTTCTCAACTTACATGATATGTGGTTTGAGTTGATCATAGTATGATTGGAGTCAAAATGGTAATAAGGTCAGAGGCATAAGGTTTATTATTCATTGTTCACTCGAAGCAATTGCAATAGGTGGATGGAGATGACTTTCAGTGAAGTCTACTATTTAAATTATTTGGTTTAATTTTTTAGTAATTTATTTTGAGCTCAAACTTTTTATAAAGGGTCTATACCTGACTCTTTACACATTGTATAATATCACAATATTTTAAACATAAGCTAACCTTACTTCAGATGGATCCGAGCAGCTCTTGCCCGGATCTGCCTCGGAGGCAGCTGGCTCCGTCCCGGTGTCGGCAAGATCCGAACTCAAGCTCAGACACTCTTCCCAAAGCTCAGCCAGATAGTCAGACAGACAAGCGAAATACAACTTATTGTGGAGGCTTTAGAGAATAATCTACCTCGGCTGTTAACAGCTTTGGCTGAATATACTACTGATGAGGAGATTTCAGGTATGAATATATAGACCCACAGATTTAAATCAAAATAGATAATCTGTCCATCTGTATGAAAACAACCATGCCACTTTTTTCTACGTACCATAATGTCACACGAGCGCCTTAGTTAGACTGCCATTAGAGCTATAACGTGAAAATGAAGCCATCCTATTTGTCAGCTACACACATCCCTCGCTACACATGTCAGGTGGACATGCAGTTTATGCGAGTCCTGTCCGTACGAATCAGCATCAAGATAAGATCATTGCTCTCCTATTCGGCACGTGAAGTACATACACTCACGTCATCTATTTAGATTTGTATCTGGTAAGACCCTTACTTACCATGCTGCAAGTTGTGGGTTCGATTTCCATCCAGGATATGTATATGTGTGATTGAACATGTCTGCATATCCTGAGTCTATCAATAATTATTATTTGAGTTAAGTGGCTGTTTCAAGTCTTTCCAGAGTATCACTGCGACCAGACTAGATCTGTTGTGATCGCCACATAAATTAAATTTTACTGCCAAGACCTGCAGCTATAATAAACCGCATACTCTTGGCAGGAATGGATTTTACTTCATCTGGGTGTACAGGTTGTTTAACTAAAGCTGGCACATTCACAGTACTCATACATATGCAATTTCACAATACAGTATGTTTTATTACATTATTGCTTCTAATCAGTCAGTTACTTTTAATGGAAGAGTTCAAAAAAAATACCACTATATATAAGGTCCTAATAAATGAGTGAACCAAAAAATAATATTAGAAAAAAAAACGAGTGAAAAAAAAAATTTTTTTTTCTTTGACTTGCTACTCTTTTTTTTTCCCTCGGATTTTTTTATTAATATTATTTTTTGATTACTAATGACCTATACATTCATCCCTCAAGAGGAAGTTCACTAATTTATTAGGACCTTATATTTATGAGCAGTAACAAAAGCAAAACAATAACTGTCTCCTTCATACTCATAAGCGAGAGATATTTTTTTTTTTTTTTTTTTTTTACTATTTATAGGCCTGTGTTTGACCGCAATCTCACCATGGTAAGTGATGATGCGGCCGAAGGTGGTAAGCACACAAAGCCTAGAAGGTACCTTATAACCTTAGAGATATAACCTTAGAGAGACGGATTTTTCATGATGCAGTGCGACGTGACGCCGCGCGCTTATTCACAGACACTACACAAGCGTAACGTGTCACTGTGTTGAACGTGCCAGATTTAGTTAACCTGTAACAGGTGTTTCCCAAGACGAGTATTTTGTTTAGGCATAAGTGGACAGCACTTACCTGAGATTGGTCTTTGTAGAGTTATCAAAAAGCCTTCTATCTCATGTGGAGACAACTGATCCAGCGGTGAGACGCGGCATATCCACGTGTGTCGCACATTTGTGCTCGCATCGGGAACCGTTGCTCACTAATATACTAGGAAGAGTTTTTGGTAAGTACTTTGTATACAAGCTATTAATGTCTGCAAAGGTTAGATTTTGCTCAAACCGAATGTTTATTAGTTTTAATATGAAATTCTCAAATACTGACTTAAAATCATAATAATGATACTCACAAATATCGCTAAACTTATTTTGATTCACACTACATCTTTTGTTTACAAACATTAAACAAAAAAATAGAACATTTTTAAAGCTCAAATAAGTCTATGGCATTTACCAAGAATTTCCATTTTCTTTAAACCAAATGTTTTTAACAAATACATTTTTTAAATAGAAACCCTCTGGCCTCCAACATCGGATAACTCTGCAGTTTTGGGTTGGTTTTGTGTAATAAAATCAATTTTCCAAATCAACGATCTATCGAAATTCGCTGAAAACGACCTGTTCAGTGTCCAGGATTATTTAGAGGTAAGAATAAGTAAAGCAAGACTAGAAAAATTTTTGTTTTTTAAAGGCCGGGGTTAGGGCGGCCCTCTGTGGCCGGCGCAACTTCAACGCAAGCATAGTCTAAAAGCTTGTTGTTTCATCCAACGTAATGTTTGACTGCGAAAAAAGAGAGACAGCATCAGAGCCGTCGGTTATCAGTCGGTAAATTCCGCTGATCACTCGCGGCCGCTTCGCTAGGTCGTCATTCATGATTTCGCATTCATAAATCTTGTTCAAGGCGTATACTTCTTGTGAAAAAATCTTACGTTTGTGAAAAAAAGTTAGTTATTTAGAATCTCCAATACATTTGCAAGCCTGGTATCTAAATGTTTTCTTTACTTTTAAATTTTATAGGTACATTAGATATGGCCAAAGTTCAGGTAAAATTTGAGCAAGAACGCTGTTTTTCGGAGGCTTTTACTGAATTTGTTTCACACTTTTTTTTTATTTGGCCTAGATACACGGCTAGATATAGTGCACAAGATACTAATTTGTTCAAAACATCTAACGAAAAATGTTTAACAAGGCCATAATAAGTACAGAGGTTTTGTATGAAAAGTATGGCGAATTGAGTGCTCTTAATCCGTCCAGTAGATTCGAAGCAAATTGGCTGGTTGACGGACACACAAGTGATCATATAAGGGTCCCTTTTTTACAAGCTTTTATTTAGCTCTCAAGTGTCCGATTGAGCTGAAATTTGGTACACATTAGTATTTTGGATGACAATGCAAGTACATCACCAAAAAAAGATTTTTTAATGTTAATACTAGTTTATCTTCCAGCTATACCACCTGTCAATACATTACATAGAGAATACAACAACGGAGCACAATATACAGAATGCCTTGTTGGAATGTCTCTCGACACTACTCACCCACGCTAAGGGGGTTTACAAGAAGGCTTTGTTGGACAGACAGCCGATTAATATATGTTTGGACGATAGACAGAGCGATAAAGGACACAGGAGGAATATTAGTGAGTATTTTTTGACGTAATTTACCTGACATAATATGAATTTCCGAAAAAAAGATTTTATTTCAAAGTTCACCACACTTTCCACAATCTCACCATGTTAGGTAAGTGACGATGTGGCCGAAGTTGCTAATCACACAAAAGCCTAGGAGGAACTGGCTCTCAAGTGCAGCTGTCGGAATACAACGGTAGGTGCACAGATTTTCAACTTGAGGATGGAAGCCAGACAGGTGGGCTACCACCGTGCTATGGTTTCCTCACGATGTTTTCCTTCACCGAAAGCTCAAGGTCATTGTAGGATTCGAACCTGGGACCTTCCTCTCGGCATTCGGCGTCACTACCACTGAGCTATTATCGCCTTAAAAGGGATGATTCTTAGGTAAAAAAAAATATAAATCTAATTAGTCCGTTAGTTAGATTATTAATAAATATTGGACACGTATTTTTTGCTTTACCAAATCATAAAACATTTACAAAGATAAAGCGAGTCGGAAGTTCAAGAGTGGGGGCTCGTGACGTCACGCGGAAATGTTTAATTGACAAAATAAAAAATACGTGTCTAATATTTTTTAACCGACAAAAAAACGGAGTAGGTTTACAAGTCGACGCGTATATATATATTTTTTTTTATAACTTTTTACAGAGTAGTCCGATTTTGATAATTCTTTTTTTATTGGATAGGGTATACCTCGATACAAAAAACCTACCCTCAGGGTGGGAAAATAGGGGTGATTTATTGTTCACTCACAGATTTTAATGCTGACTTGTGTATTACATCAAAATAAATCAATAGTAATTCGTAGATTACAGCGACAAAAAATTAATAAATAAAAACTTTTTTACAAAAAAATTAAAACACCGGAAAAACTGAAAAGCATAAAATAATTTTGAATATAACTTGAATTTTATAAGGTTTCGCAGTCGGGGATAAACCAATAAACCAAAAATTTTTGCTTTTCAGTTTTTTCGGTGGTTTTTTTTTTTTTGTAAAAAAGTTTTTTGATAATGTAAAAGACGGACTAAATAGTTTCTTTTTGTCATTTAGCCTTTGTTGTTGTAGGTACATCAACGGTAATATCGTCGCGCTTTGCCCCTACTCCTATATCGGAGCCGCGCGATACATTAGAGCTCTCGTTCACGGGAGCTTTGCAATTAGGCAGCCTGTTGCAACTTAATACGCCCAGTTTGAGTGTCGAGGATCTTACTATACAGGTTTGTGAGTGTTTAATATTCTTTGGTGCCTATGTCAGGATGTTTTTTTTTGTTTGATGATTTCGAGATGGCATATTTTCGACACCTATGTTCGGTTAGGCATGCTGAACAACTTACTATGTACAATTATAGAAAATTTAAATCCTAATACGGATTCACTTAGAAGACAAGATTAAGCTACCGAAAAGCTACCGGCTAGGTGTTATTCTTTATGTTAATTTAAATAATGTCCGGTTGTATGTTTTATGTTGTTCTATCGTGCGTTTAACCGCTTATATCTTTTTCTTTATGTTAAATTAAATATTATGTCTAATGTCTTCTGTCCGGTTGTGCGTGATGTCTCTAATGGCAGCGACTGAAAACCAGTGCTGCTACCCGGTTTCGGGATAACAGTGTAATACTGAGTCGCTGACCAATTTTGATATCACGCAACACTACTCTTTGCTTTTTTTTTTGTTAATGTGCTATTTGTTTCATATTTATATTATTTGTAGTGTATTTTTCAAAATAAATATATTTTCATTCATTACTGTAGACTAATACTTTCATCTCCCTTAGACACCAGACTCGCCTGAAAGCGAGACAGAGCTAGAGATACCGCATTCGGAACAACTCGCCGAAGACTTGTCGGAGAAATTGCACGAGATAGAAGATGTTGATGTTAAGGACAGTGATCAACTTGATCGTGTTCTACATGATGGCTTGAAGGTACCTACTGAAATATATTTGTGTTTTCATTTTTTTTTATAAGACTGACAATTTATAGTCAGATTGTCCAATAAAACCGGCCAAGTGCGAATCGCGCACCGTGAGTTCCGTACAAACCTGTAGACTTTCAAAATGTGCGGCTTAAATTGATGTTTTGATTGCGTTGACATAGAAGTTTGATATTGTTACAACTTAAAGCTATTATAGACCTGAGTATTTGATATGAATTTCAATTTAATACCTCTACGTGTTCATGAGTAAAGGGGTACAGTAGTACCCAAATAATATGGCTTACGGATGTACTTGCGCAGAAGATACATTTTCAAAGCGCGGGAAACGCTACTGGTCGGCAGCTGCCGCCATGTTAGCGCGCGCCGTGCAGAGGGGCGTGACTTGTGAGTGAGACGGAACTAACAGCTGCAGTGTATTATGAATCTTATAGTAGTGATCTAAGGTTGATTGTAAGTTTTAAGCATTCTTTAGTTAATCTTCGGGGCCATACTGTCTTTTCTGTGAGAACGAAGATTCACGACGCGCCATATCAGTTGGGTACTACTGTACTTAGTTGAAATTATTAAAAATATTTGTATTATATGTACCTAAAAATTTATGCTTATCGCAATTTTTCCTTTATCTATGCTATAAGACTGAGTTCACGGGAAGCCCCCTGTGGGTTTTGATTCCCTTGCGAGTATGAATTTCAGCACGCGTTCCTGAGAAAAAGGGTCTTGACAGACAGACAGACAAAATGTGATCTTATAAGGGTTCCGTTTTTACCTTTTGAGATACGGAACCCTAAAAATATTATAATTGCTGAGTTTCTTGCCTGTTCTTCTCAGTTTAAGGCAGACTTCCGAACTGGTGGTAACTTCAGTAGGTTTGACCTTCATAAGTGCACTGCTAGTGCATTTGACTTAATACCAAAGACGCATTAGATGTGCTCTCTATTAATATTTTTAAGATCTTTTATGTATCTTGTTCTGATTTTTTCAGGTGAACATAGGGTCATCAACAGATGAAGATATCGTACTGAAATATTGCGCCAGATTGTTAGCCTCAAAATTCCTTTTGACAGGGAATAAAGGCGGACTTATACATGACAGGTATTTGTCTTCAAAATAAAAGTAGTCTTTATTTAATTATACGTGTACATTGTCTTTTTAGGGTTCTGTACCCGAAGGGTTCTTCAAAAGGGGTGTGAAGAGGTTTCTTCAGGGTCGGCAACGCGCGAGTGATACCCCTGGTGTTGCAAGCGTCCATAGGCTACGATAACTGCTCACCATCAGGCGGGCCGTATGCGTATAAGTGGTAAAAAAAAGGGTGCCAAACGGAACCCTATTACTAAGACTCCGCTGTCCGTCCGTCCGTCCGTCTGTGTCAGCAGGCTGTATTTCATGAACGATACACAGCTGGTAGACCGTTGAAATTTTTAGAGAATGTGTATCTCTATTGCGCTATAACAACAAATAATAAAAATGAAATAAAATTAAAAATTAAAGGGAGCGCCTATACGAGAAACGTCTTTTTTGGCGTTTTTTTTATAGTAAAGTTGAGTTATCTAATATTGTACGGAACCCTCCGTGTGCGAGTCCGCCTCGAACTTGGCTGGTTTTTTTATTTGAATAGGTTTTCGAACATAATTGCACTAAAATCATGACATTGCCGAAGTTTGTAAGCACAAAGTCTAGAAGGAACCTGAGAACAAAGCAGAAAAGAAGAAACTTGATTGTCATATCTGTTAGAACACACCGGTTGCTCGGCAACATATTTTCATCTTGAGGTTTTTAGCCAGCAAGATACAGTAGTACCCAACTGATATGGCTTACCGATGTACCTGCGCAGAAGATACATTTTCAAAGCGCGGGAAACGCTATTGGTCGGCAGCTGCCGCCATGTTAGCGCGCGCCGTGCGGAGGGGCGTGACTTGCGAGTGAGACGGAACAAACAGCTGCACTGTATTATGAACCTTATAGTAGTGTTCTAATGTTGGTTGTAAGTTTTAAGCATTCTTTTGTTAATCTTCGGGGCCACACTTTCTTTTCTGTGCGAACGAAGATTCACGATGCTCCATATCAGTTGGGTACTACTGTACTACTAGGTTACCTTTTCATAGTACTATGGCTCAAGTTCAATGCAAATCCTTTGACTGAAAATTACCCATAAAAGGTAAGATTACCTAAGTTTCTAATTACTCAGGTCAGTAAGAGTGTCAGTAAAGGCGTCAGCGTTGAATTGTCTATCAGAAATACTGCAGGTGTACCCGCAAGCCATGACTATGTATCTGGACAAGGATGCTGATGTGAAAAATCATAATATTTCCGGTAAGCTTTAACTAATATCCCTACTACAGGTCGGTTAACTAAATCTGGCACGTTCACAGAAGTCAAACATATGCAATTTCACGATACAGTATGTTTTATTACATTATAGCTTCTAATTAGTCAGTCAATTCTAATGGACGAATGCAAATAAGACCTCTATATTTATGAGCAGTAGCAAAAGCAAAACAATAACTGTCTCATTCCTACTCATAAGCTTGTTAGCGCGCGAGAGAGACGCACAGAGTTGTCACGATGCGCATGCAGTGCGACGTGTCGCCGCGCGCTTATTCACAGACACTACACAAGCGACACGTGTACATGTGTTGCACGTGCCAGATTTAGTTAACCGACGTGTAATATAAATTCGAAAGTAACTGCCTCTTTTTTACTCCACGTGTGTGTTTCACTCGCTTCTCCAGGTATAGTTTTATGTCTATCTGGGGTTTAAAACTACAATTCTGCCAATTTTCATCAACTCATCATAAGGGTCAGCTCACACCGAATCGCGCACTTTTTAGGATAGCAATACAATATAGAACTTTATTACACAGAAAGGCGAATAAGTGCGCTGCGACCCAATCTCACTGAAATGTGTACCTTTTTGTGTAGTTCGTGTTAAGTGTTAGTAGGCATTAATTATATGTATTTTAGTCGTAAAAACTATGTACGCTCATTTCGTTTGAAGGCATTTGGATCGTACCGGTGCTCACGGACCGTACTTTAGTACAGTCGCTTTATTCTAACTCTATGTAAATAAATAAAATAAATCGTGGGACATTCCTCACACACGGTTATCCGATATAATACATATACTACTTTTTGTTTGTAAATACATACTTAATATACATAATTACACCCAGACTCAGGACATACAGACATGTTCATGCACACAAATGCATGTCCTGTGTGAGAATCGAACCCACAACCTGCGGCGCGTAAGGTGAATCTTTACCAACTGCGCCAACTGGCCCGTCATTTATTTATGTATTTCTGTAATTTTGATATTTTTTTAGGGTCATCAGAAGGCACAGACTCAAACCAAGATCACATAAACGATTTCGTACTAGAACGTAACGTTTGCTTCCAAGATTCCTTCACGGACTCATTAAGCCAAGATTTACTAAACAGGAGTTTAGACAGTCAATCGCAGCAACTATCTAAAAAAGATATCAAATCTTTAGAGAAATCACAAGATAGTGTCGAGCAAAAAAGCTCTTCAAAAGACGTTCAGAGCAATATCTTAGACAGTAAAGTGTGTAAAAGTGATTTGATAGCAAGTGCGATGAGCGCAGATAGTACCAATCCTAATATGACCAATAGTAACTTCACAACAAATTCAAATATGACGGGTAGTAACGACCCCGGGTCAACTGGGTACCCAATGTCAAGCAGTGTTGATGTACTGTCTTCTAGCATAGATTTGGACATGAAATTCGACCATTTCGGCGAATCTACGACTAATTTAGACAATTTGGACGCGTTGAAAGAGCTAGAGAAAGATGAGAGGTCGAAACGTCCACTCAAAAGAACGGACGAGGTTCAAAGCAAAGATGCTCCTGAAGAAATTGTGCAGAGTTCGAAAAGTGACGAGAATGATTCGAATTTCGAGTTTCAACATATATCTGAGGTGTTTATTTTGTTTGAGGGTCATAATGACCCGCAGATTAGGGGGTTGGTTAGGGTTTGTATTGGGAGCTATTTGGGTGCGGCGTTGGACTTATCTCATGGTGATTATCATAGATGGAAAAATTACAGCTCAATACCGAAAGACATAAGTGAGAATATTACTATGGAGAAACTGATTGGAATTATTTTGAAGGTGAGTTATAAGAAGTATTTATTAATAGGAAATAGTATTTGCCTATACATTTTTAAGAAATAAATATTGTCGCCCTTTAAAGGCTGGTCAGTGACCCGGTTCTAGTCGGTTCCGTACCCAAAGGGTGCCAACGGGATCCTATTACTAAGCACCCACTGTCCGTCCGTCTGTAAGTCAGTGGGCTGTATCTCATGAACAGTAGTAGGAGACAGAGGGGAACCCTATACAAGAAACGTCTTTCCAGAACCCTTCGTGTGTGAGTCCGACTCGCAATTGTTTTATTTTATATTTGCCAATATTCAACTACCCACCATGGTGATGATATGGCCGAAGGTGGTAAGCACACAAAGCCTAGAAGGAACTGGCTCTCAAGTGCAGCTGTCGGAACACACCGAGGTGCTTGCCGACAGATTTTTAACGTACTTTATGGGCCGGTCAGTGTCCAAACGCAAGCCCGTATATCCCGTATGTACTACCTACAGGTCGGTTAACTAAATCTGGCACGTGCAACACATTACACGTTGCACTTGTGTAGTGTCTGTGAATAAGCGCGCGGCGTCACGTCGCACTGCATGCGCGTCATGACAACTCTGTGCGTAAAAAGGAATACAATCATAAAATAAAGAAATAAGTAATTAAACTACAGCAACAAATAATTGGACTGTTTTACAAAAAACTTAAACCAACTTCAAAGTACACTAAGAAATAATCAAATTCTGATCTGATCACAATGGGACCAAACGGGAAGTGTACCATTTCAAATAAAAAAATAATTTTCCAAATCGGTTAATAAAAGACGGAGTTATGAGGTAACAAATATAAAAAAAAAAAACATTCGTACCTCCTTTTTGAAGTCGGTTAAAAAAAAACTGTGCGTCGCGGAGTAGTAATAACCCCGACTCAGTATAAAGTTGTGGGAGCTACCCACAACACTGATATTCTGCCCCTTGCATCTTGCGACGTGTGAGTCACGAACATTGGCGAGAAGGTACAAAAATATAAAAATGTATATATATATACTGGGTGGAGATTTCGTGATGGCATATTTTCGAAGCCTATGTTGGATTAATCATGCTGAACAACTTTTACTATGGAACCAACATTGAATTCTCAAAAAAAATCGTTTTTTTTTTTTTTAATTTTTCTATTTGTCTCATAGTAAAACTTGTTCAGCATGACTAACTCAAACTAGGTTTCGAAAATATCTCGAAATCTCCACCTGTTATATAAATGTGTGAGTACTGTGAACGCGCCAGCTTTAGTTAACCGATCTGCACCCATTGACTTCCCACTTCAAGCCTAAATATCGTCCATCCAGGGTCTAACAGACGAGATCCACTCAACAGTGAACCACACGCTCTCATCGCTAAGTGGGCTGTGGTCGTCGTTATGCCACAGCGCTCACTCGCACTTACTGTTGGACGCTTTGAACACCCTAGTTGAAGTAGAAAACAACAAGTATTGGTTGTGTAAAGTTAACTTGTGCAAGTTGTACCAGAAGCTGCCGTATCACAAGTGAGTATTGCCTCAGTAAATAAGCTTTCCGATCCCGTAGGAGCCGGATTTCGAAAAACTTTTCCTTAGTGGATGATGGATAAGGAATATGTTAGCAAAATTTCCAGTTTCTTAAGCCTGCGGCTTAGCCCGTGCATTGTCTGTCACTGTAGAACGTTAATCAAAGCTTAAGTCGAGATTTGAGACAGCATTACAAAACCTGGCTCTTTGCCACAAGGTTTATTTTCGTTTAATCCATAAAAATTTTCAGGCTCTTCATGCTGTACCCGAATTACCAAATGAAGAGTAAAATAATAATGGATACGCTGATTCGCCTGCTCGCCGATCAGGATCAGAAAGTGCGTCACGCCGCGGCAAATGCTATAGCGCAGTAAGTCATTCTATTATCATTTGTTTAAACTATAAGAGAACAGAGTGAGGTAGACAATAGTGCCGCTTCGCTTAAAGAGCAGCTGGAATGTCGAACCCAAGTTCTTGCGCGTGAGTAAGGTCGTTAAAGGTCATATGAGAGAGGAAGGGTAGTGTTTTGTATGTATGGCTCTGATCCTTTGCCTGCCTTTTGGCGAAGTGAATAAATAACAACAATTTTATGTCATCTTAGTTTTTTCTTCTCGAATCTCCAAAAGTTATTTCGGTTACGAAATGGCTGACCGAAGACGACTGTTTTCTAGCTATCGAGGATTAATCAGAGGCTTAAAGTAGGGTTTTGGATTCTATAAGTCAATGGGACTAAAAAAAAAAGCGGAATGAGCGCCCTGTCCTAGTTTTACCAATAGAGTACAGCATGGGGTGCAAAAAGGGTGCAAAGAGATTTTTGCAGGGTCAGGAACAAGCGACTGATCCTCTGGTGTTGCGACCGTCTATAGGCTACGGTGACCGCTTACCATCAGGCCCGCATGTTTGTTTGCTAGCTTAGTACTGTAACGGGTAAAAGGCAGAAGCTGGCCACTCTCGGCTATACCTACCGCGTTAGGCACCTACAGCTCGCTTCAAGCTGGGCTCGACTAAACTCAGAATGTGTGTTTATTTGTTTTCTTGTGCAATGTTTACCTAGGAACTATATTTATTTATCAATTATCACTTAAATATTAATTAGATATATGTTTTTTATTTTTTAATGTCTGTAATATGTTTTATACACCAATAAATAAATAAATAAATCACTGCACTTTGTTATAATGGAAAACCGTTATATTAATAATTTGAGTGTACGGCTGTCGCAATAAACAGAAATTTGAAAGTTGTTGTTTTTTTAAATTACTGCAAGATTCCGTATTGTAGGAAATATATATTTTGTTTATTTTAAACGGTATTTTAATCAGTATCCTTATTAAGTAGGTGTAGTTAGTTTGGTATATGTAACCCTGGCGCTCGTAAGGTCATTTCGGTAAATTCTAAATACAAAGAAATTGCGCTCTATTGCGCGTGGCATTAAAGTGTAATATAGAATGAACGTAGTGCTCTGCAAATATTATAGGCTATTTAAACGGCGGCATTCCCTCATGATCAAAAGAGTGTTACTTCTGTACGTTAATGCTATTATCTATTCTGTGGCAGAAGCTAGTCATAAATTGCAATTTCTCCTTTTCGCAGCATAATACCAAAAATCTACATACCAAAGCGGCATACACCAACGACAATGATAGCAGCTACTGCCAAAGAGCACAGCAAAAGACTGACATTCGACAATGAAAGCCTTTCCTTAGAACTGGTCAGAAATATATACTTCTACAGTGACCTTCCTCAGCAGTTGAGGGTTAGTGAGGTGATGAACAATGGTGATGGTCTGAGGTTCATCGTTGCTGAGCTGGTGGGGAAATTGATGGCTTCCAGTTGTAAATATTATTCGGTAAGTAATGTGTCTTGAATATTATTGAGTACTAGCTTCTGCTCGCGGCTTCGCCCGCGTGGCCTACAGGAATCAAATGACATATTTTTCTACAACAATAAAACAAAACAAAACAACTTCATCCCGCTTCGAGGGTGGAATTATTAAAAAGACTGAAACACGTATACATTAATTTTCAATCTTCAGCCTAAACACAAAATTTGAAGATCCTAACTTCGAAACTGACGGACTTTCATACAAACTTTCATCCCCTATTTTACCCCCTTAGGGGTGGAATTTCGAAAAACTCTTTCTTAGTGGATACCTACTCTTCACAAAGAATATACCCTCTAAATTTCATGTCTCTAGGACCAGTGGTTTAGGCTGTGCGTTGATATATCAGTCAATCAGTCAGTCAGTCAGTCAGGACTTTGAATTTTATATATATAGATAGCCAATGTATTACAATGTATATTGACGGGCCAGCTGTGATTAACACTCTGGTTAAGATTCCACCAATAGCGCCGCAGGTCGTGGGTTCGATTCCCACACAGGACATGTATTTGTGTGCATGAAAATGTCTGTATGTCCTGACTCTGGGTGTAATTATGTATATTAAGTATGTATTTAAAAATAAAAAGTAGTATATGTATTATATCGGTTATCTGGTTTCCATAGTACAAGCTCTGCTTAGTTTGGGATCAGATGACCGTGTGTGAAAAATGTCCCAGGATATTTATGTTATTACAGTAGTACCCAACTGATATGGCTTACCGATGTACCTGCGCAGAAGATACATTTACAAAGCGCGGGAAACGCTTCGTCGGCAGCTGCCGCCATGTTAGCGCGCGCCGTGCGGAGGGGCCTCACGCGCGAGTGAGATGGAACTAACAGCTGCACTGTATTATGAACCTTATAGTAGTGATCTAAGGTTGATTGTAAGTTTTAAGCATTCTTTCGTTAATCTTCGGTGCCATACTTTCTTTTCTGTGCGAACGAAGATTCACGATGCGCCTTATCAGTTGGGTACTACTGTACATATGGGTTAATTAGGTATTACAAATGTCTAAAGTCGCCTTTCGGTGGCCACTTAATCTAAACTTTAAAATTAATAAAACAATATCCACTTTCCAACAGCAAGGCCTCCTAGAAACTCTACAAGCGATATGCAAAAAGTGGTCGCCATGGCAACACCCAGACGCGTACTACGACCAAGGGATCTTGAGCTATTGTTTGGATAACCTGGACTATTGCAATGGAAATGTTGTTATAAGAACTCTTTTGATGGACTTGTGTGCTTTGATTTATCCAGGTAATGTATATTTTGCACGCACTTTGTATAACTTACTTTGGTTTTCGAATTTATACCGTATTGCTAATCGCATTAAAATAAAATTTTGTTTTGAGCCAGCTATTTTGATATTTATTCTGTAAGTAATAAATAGTAAATTAACGTGTAGGTACGTACAAATATTAATAAATAATGATAAAAAATTAATTTTAATTTTCAGTTGAAATTCACAACATAATGCGTCACAAAACATCAAACCGTGATATATTTGAACGTGACTCACAAAATCCTCAGAAGAAATGGCAACACTTAGAAAATGACAGGGTTGCCAACTTAGCAGAGAAGTTCTTGCAAGTGACGCTCAAGATGTTGAATTTACTCGTCCATTTGATAGAGGAAGTTAACCCTAACGTACATTTGAATAAGGGCGGTATTGCTTTGCCTGGGAGTCCGGTTAGGAGGAAAACTCAAGGTATGTATTGTAATTTTTAATGAAAAAAAAATACATTTGATTTTAAATCTATTACAGGTTTTAAACCCGGAAAAGCATTAGATCTATATTTTTTTGATTGTGTGTTTTAACGCGCTAATCTCAGGAATTACCAGTCGGATTCTGTAAATTCTTTCACTAATAAGAAACTACATTATCCCCCCACGGGGATAAAAAGTAGGATATAACACTCGGGGATAATGAAGCTTCCTATTAGTGAAAGAATTTACGAAAGTTTTACCTCTTTCTAATATCAGTGTAGATGTGAATATTTTGCAAGCTTTTTATTAACTTGCAATGTATGTATGTATGTTCGGGTCAAATCTTGCAAGTCGAATTTCACCCACTTCCAGTGGTCGGATTGACTTGATATTTGGTATACATTAGTATATTGGAAGACAATGCAAGTACAGTCAACAAAAAGTACAGTCACCAAAAGAAGGTTGTATTAAAAATGAAATATTTATATTCATTTTATACTATAGACCCAGGTCAAAAAAAGTCTACCAGCACAGCAGAAGGGCAAGATGACAAAGGGCCGTTGAAAAAGAAGGCCGCTCCTCCCGCGTCCAGTTTGAAAGCTCATTTTGTTGGCCATTTCTTTACTGAGCCCTTTTATATGAAGTTCTATGAGAATTTAAGGGCTACGTATTCTAATCATAAGGTGAGTTTTCAGTTTGACAAGAATTAGTCGAATGTAAATAAAAAAAAAAATTAAATAATATTACCTTGCTGAGTTTATTGCCTGATCTTCTCATTTGAAGGCCGACTTGCGAACTTGTGGTACCTTCAGTAGCTTTGAACTTCATAAGTGCCCTACTGGCTTTGACTTTGACTTATTCAAAGTCAAAGTTTAGTCAGTTAAGGCCTTAAACGGCACTTATGAAGGTCAAAGTTAATGAAGTTACCACCAGTTCGTAAGTCGGCCTTCAACTGAGAAGAACAGGCAAGTACTATCGGGGTCTGGTCTGAATCAAAAAGGATTCTACTGTCAGTGAAACTAGTTATTTAGGGTTATACCCGAAGGGTGCCAAACGGGACCCTATAACTAAGACTCCGATGTCCGTCCGTCCGTCCGTCTATCTGTCAGTGGGCTGTATCTCATGAACGGTAATAGGTAGACAGCTGAAATTTTCAGAGAATATGTATTTCTATTGCCACTATAACAACAAATAATAAAAATGAAATAAAATTAAAAATTAAAGGGGACGCCGATACTACAAACTTCTTTTTTTTGTTCTGTTTTCACCGTCCGTTTGCGAGTCCGATTCGCTATTGGCCGTTTTTTTTTAAATATATGTAAGTTAGTTTTGAAAACTGAGTTTATGTTCACTTGTCAGCATTGCAACCTTCCAAACAATATTTAGTATAGATTATTCATAAGTGCTATGCACTAATAACCAGATTTTCTTTACAGATAAATCTAGACCCAAAATCCAGTATGTTCCACACATTCCTATCAACAGTACTTAAATGCTTATCCATACAACTAGAACTATCTACTGAGAGGGAATTCGGAGCAGTTACCGAAGAAATACAATTCTACCTCAAAGTCATAATGCCTATATGTCCAAACACAACAGTATACTGCATAACGCAGTTACTAAAGTGTCTTTTTGGCACTAATATGATAAGTCAGTACAACGATTATATGAGTATTTGCGATAAAACAGAATTTTCCGACAAAATTAGCTTCTACGAAGACGTAATGATGGTTAATTATCTTAATATGTCAGAGAAAACTTCTAGGAGAAGTAGTATAAGTTCGAATACCAGTCAGAAGCTGTCGTTGGATAGCAAGAATCCTAAAATGGCGGCTGAGAGACAATTGTTGATCACTATGGAGAATTTTGCTAAGAATAAGTCTGATAGAAAATGGGGTACTAATAAGAAGGAGTTGGAGAGGTATATCAGGTTGTTAGAACCGGTTGTTATACAGTCTTTGAAGGTAAGTTAGACAATTATTCAAAATGTATCCTAGATTTGTCATGCTGAACAAATTTTATGTACTGCTGCTGTCTCCTGTGGGTTCACTTGCGTTCCCGGGATAATAATAAATTTTGATGGCGACTAATGGCCGATTTCTATAATTGACGGACCGTTATCGGTTAAAATTAAGACATATCTTTTTTTTTTTTTTTTTTTTTTTTTTTTTTTTTTTTTTTTTTTTTTTATAGGCCTGTGTTTTGACCGCAGTCTCACCATGATAAGTGATGATGCGGCCGAAGGTGGTAAGCACACAAAGCCTAGAAGGAGCTGGCTCTCAAGTGCAGCTATCGGAACACACCGAAAGGTGCTTGGCGACAGATCTTCAACTTGAGGGTGGTAGCCAGCCAGGCGGGTACTACAAAATACCCTACCACCGTGCTATGTTTTCCTCACGATGTTTTCCTTCACCGAAAGCTCAAGCTCATTGTAGGATTCGAACCCGGGACCTTCATCTCGGTATCCGACGTCACTACCACTGAGCTATCATCGCCCTATATCTTTACTTATATCTTTACTAATAATGAAGCAAAGACCTCAAAGCTTTGTATAGCAGACCCTCCCATATGGAATTAGTTATCACAGGTAAAATTTGCTTACGAAATGATCTATAATATGCCCAGTTTGGTAATAAAAAAACCTACCATTGGTAAGCAAAACGATTCGCTTTTGTTTATAGATACCGGGCATAAATGTTGAAAACAAGCTATTGGACAGGACTTATTTCTTATATCCTCTTCTTATTTTCTTTGTTAGAAAGAGATATAGTGAGACTGATAGTGTATTTATAAGCCGTATAAAAAATGTATTAATAAAAAAAAATATTATTGTCTCAATGACTTCATAAATGACCCATTTACATAATTTAAATAAGTAATATATTAATAAATATATCGCCCAATTAGTTTAGTACTTAATTTTAAAACAATTTATTTACAAAGTATCGGTCCGTCCTCCTTCCTCCTTCCTTATTTTCTAGGATAATAATTATATACATTGCAACACCCTATTATAGGGTAAATATGTACCTATAACATTTTAAATATCAAATGTACATTTTTCAATAAATGATTGAGTATTGAGTATTGACTAAATTAGTTTTAAACAACAGAATCAGCACTATTTTTATTTAAATCCCGTTGACTAAATCCGCAAAATAAACTAATTCAACATTTCAGAGTTACACGATGCAAAACGACATTCCCCTTCAATGTGAGGTGCTCAGTTTGCTCAATCAACTGTTGACTCTGAGGGTGAACTACTGCATGTTGGACAGCGACCAGATATTCATTGGTTTCCTCATGAGGCAGTTGGATCTAGTTGAACAGCATGAGATACCGTGAGTGGCATTTACTGGCAATCCATCTTATTTTCAGAGGTCAAAATAGGTAAAGCTACCTCTATAATCCCAGAATATAAACATAAACAAGCAAATTATGCAAATTATAAATGATTGCAGGGTCTACGTAATCGTCCGCTGTCTAATTAAACATTTTTGAATTGCCTTTTTTGTTGTGATTGTTTTTTATATAATTGTATGTATTGTTCCAGAAATTGCTGTGATTTAGTGAACAGCATATTAATGTTTCTAGTGCAGCTATCCTCCTCCAAACATCACACGAAACAAATAATTGAGATACCAAAGGTAATTCGCTATTTGACTTATTTGACGAATCAGTGATCCTGTATTCGATTCCCACCTAAAATATTTGTGAGCATGATTAATAGGCCATACTTTTTAGAAAGAGGGATGAATGAGGGCATAATTATTCCTTATTAAGTATATGAAAATTAAATTGCCATTATGTCGTTATTGACAAAATGTAAAAAATCTAAATTGAACATGCATGCTGTGAGGTCATTCACACTGCAAAGCAGGTATACGTAGAACGTACGATGGGATATATATTTTTTTTTAATATTTGTGACCTATACGATCGTCCTTCAAAAACACTTTTCTTGTACCCTTGTACTGTGGAGTATACAACGCCTAACGGAGAATGTCAAAACTCAAAGATATGTTTACATTTGGAGTTACAAAAATATGTATCGATTTAAATAACTGACCTCATGCATAGCATTATATGGTTCGTAATTTAAATGGATACATATTTTTGTAACTTCTTATGTTAACATATCTTTGACCTCGACTGTACTAGACGCACAGGTCGCGAATTAGAAAAAATATAATAATGTACAAGAGACGTGAAAAATAATGACCCTCCTTAAGCTTGGCTATGATTTTAAGTCTATACCTAATGTAGTCGTCACTCTTTTCAGATAGATATATTCTTTCCGGTATACTTTCCATAGTACACACGGCTACAGATCAAGCTATACATTTATAGTATAAGCTGACCTCCCATTGTACGGGAATCCTATACAATGCGAGATCAGCTTATATTGGAAATGTATAGCTTGATCTGTAGCCGTGTGTACAAGCCCTGCTTACTTTGGCATTAGTGTATGAAGAATATTCCCAGAATATCTATTTATTTACTTAGGCAACATTTTGTATGATTTACTTTCAGCTGATTCAACTTTGCGATGGCTTAATGGCGTCCGGTGCTCATTTGGAATGCATTGCTGCTATAGAGCCTGTTGCTGTGAAGGTGTTTAGTAATATGACAGGTAAATGACTAGCATTTCATAAATCTTACTTAGTCCGTTTGTTTATGCATGTTATTATTGACAAGTACGGTCGGTCAGATAAACGGACAGACTGTTTTTTACTGTGTATGTGTGTATTGCCTGTGTTTGACCATGGTAAGTGATGATGTGGCCGAAGGTGGTAAGAACACAAAGCCTAGAAGGAACTGGTTCTCAAGTGCAGCTGTCGGAACACACCGATAGGTGCTTGGCGACAGATTTTCAACTTGAGGGTGGTAGCCAGCCAGGTGGGTATTACACAGTACCCTATCATTGTGCTATAGTTTCCTCACGATGTTTTCCTTCACCGAAAGCTCAAGCCCATTGTTGGATTCGAACCGGGGACCTTCGTCTCGGTGTCCGACGTACTACTAAGTTATTATCGCCTTAAATGTGATCCTATAAGGGCTCTGATTTTTCTTTTTATGATACGGCGCGGCACCTTAAAATAGTGTTGTTTTTTACAAGCTTTTTACTAACTTGCAATGTATGTAAGTTCGGTTCAAATCTTGCAAGTCTAATTTCACCCACTCCCAGTGGTCGGATTGTCTTGATATATGGTATACATTAGTATATTGAAAGACAATGCAAGTACAGTCAAGAAAAAGTACAGTACCAAAAATGTTTGTATTAAAAATGTAATTTTTAATAAAAACTTACTGATTTTTAGGAGGCAGTGTCTTAGGAAGAGCTCAACAGCAAGAAGCTCAGGCTACAAGAGAGGTGCTATTTTACATGCTTCAGAAAACTATGCATCAACATAAGGTCAGTACATAAGTAGGTACATGTCGGTTAACTAAAGCTGGCACGTTCACAGGACTCACACATATGCAATTTCACGATACAGTATGTTTTATTACATTATTGCTTCTAATCAGTCAGTCAATTCCAATGGACGAATGCAAAAAAAATACCACTATATTTATGAGCCGTAGCAAAAGCAAAACAATAACTGTCTCCTTCATACTCATAAGCTTAGTAGCGTGCGAGAGAGACGGAGAGAGTTGTCGCAAGCAGTGCGGCGTGACGCCGCGCGCTTATTCACAGGCACTACACAAGCGCAACGTGTACATGTGTTGCACGTGCCAGATTTAGTTAACCATCCAAATTAAAATGACACCTGTTTTCATATAATCCTTAGTCTTAGTGTACAGATGTTTTGTAGATCTGTAGCTGTAATTATTTTGCTGACCGTACAAGAGGCGTATTCTGAATTCTTACGAGAATATACAGTCGATTTTGTGTTGTATACCGTTTATTTAATACTCTTATTTCGATCAATGTTGGTTCAGCGAAAGTGGACTTTAAATATTTGACCTAAGGCACTTAATCCATTTTTTTATTAACTCCGATTGCGCTATTGGGAAGTTAGACTCGTTTTAATGACTGAGTTGAATACAGTTTAGAGAAAAAAAATGGTTAATATAGTAAATTTTGTACTTACGATCCAAGTGAAATATAACTAATATCTCCATTTCTTTCCCTCACAGGTATTAGACCTAGTATCATGCGTGCTATCTCTCTCACAAGAGCACCCAGAAAGCTACTACCGTTGGTCTGAACTAGCGAGCGATACACTACTAAACCTACTCACACAAAGATCTATAGAATTAGACAGTGACAGAGCTATCGCATCGCTTGAGAGGCTGCTAGACTCTGTGTATAAAGATGTGTTGTTAGAACAGAGCAGGGTCGAGATATTGTTGAAGATACTGTTCAAAGCGCCGCCGGATCAGGTGAGTGATTTTAGATCTAGTATTTGGAAGGTTATAGTTGAATGTTGGTTGTGATAAATATATCATTGTTTGTAGAATTCGTATTAAGTTTCTCATAAGAGCAGAGCTGGATTGAGGTACTGAAGATATTGTTGAAAGAAACTCCTTGTCAGAGAAATTTGGACCTTATTTTTGAGGATTATATACGATCTCCTTTTATAGATCACTAGCTGACTCGCGCGGTTTCACCCGCGTTCCCGGGATAAAAAGTAGCCTATGTTCTTCTCCATACCATAGGCTATATGCATGCCAAATTTCATCGCGATCGGTTCAGCGGTTTAAGCGGGAAAGCGTAACAGACAGACAGAGTTACTTTCACATTTATAATATTAGTTAGGATTATAAAAGGAGAAACTTTTTTTATTGTTTATGGCCTGTGTTTGACCACAATCTCACCAAGTGATGATGTGGCCGAAGGTGGTAAGCGCACAAAGCCTAGAAGGAACTGGCTCTCAAGTGCAGCTGTCGGAACACACCGAAAGGTGAAGAGTACATTTTTACAAGCTTGTTATTAACTTGCAATGTATGTATATATGTTCGGGTCAAATCTTACAAGTTGAATTTCACCCACTTCCAGTGGTCGGATTGACTTGATATTTGGTATACATTAGTATATTGGAAGACAATGCAAGTACAGTCGACAAAAAGTACAGTCACAAAAAAGCTTGTATTAATTTTTTTTTATTTCAGACAACGACTCCACGGAATCATAAAGTACGTTACCTATCAATAATCATGGTGCTTCTAAGAAAGATACTAGTTCTTATACCAGAGAGCGAAATACTCCTTACGATAAACTACCTCAAAGCAACGTGTATATCACCTCATTCTATATTCTTCAACGTCAAAACAGATGTTGATCCGTTAAACGTTCAAAATGTCAATGAAAATTGCGCAAATTTATCACCAGATGTCGTTCTAGTCAGATTTCTGTTTAAAACTTTGACGTATGCTATAATTGAAATGGGTATGTGCGACGAAGTGCGTTTGAATGTCGACCTTAATGAGAACGATGATAAGAATCAAAGTGAAATGTTCTTGTATTCGGTGGTTGTTAACATTATCGTGCAAGTTAAGCATATGCTGCATTTGACAAGTGAGTATATATTTTTATATATTCTAAATGATTGAAATCATCATATCTATCGCCCGTTCAAACATAATATGAGAATCGGAATCATTTATTGTCATAACTAATATGTAGTCTCTATGTAGTCGAATTTATTATTACAAGCTTGTATTTAGTTTGAAATGTGGTATACATTAGTGTATTGGATGACAATGCAAGCACAGACAATACATTCAAATTCAAAATCATTTATTCAAATAGAAGGTCTATTTGAATAAATGATTTTAGCAGGCACTTATGAAAAGTCTGACTCTAATACTCTAATACCGGTTCGGAAGGTTGCATTTTCTGAGAAGAGCCGGCAATAAACTCAGCAATTACTCTTTTCAAAACAAGTTTAGATTCATTACATAATATTTACATTCTAATTGCAATGACAATTGCGTGCCCCGGCGCGGCGGCAAAACTACAAAGTAGACTGAATCTATATTTAATAAATAAATGGCAAACTCGGCGCAGAGCAGCCCCCACAAGCAGCACCTGTTCACAAGTATGACGCGTGTGGCAGCCATCGCCCTCCTCGCCACATAAAAAGTACAGTCACCATAAAAAGCTATTATTTTTATTTTTTTAACAAAAGGTGGTTGCTGAACATAGGCCTCTCTCATTGCTGACCATGACAAACGATTTTTGGCCGTTTGCCGACTCGTCCCGATCGGCGCTTTCCAGTACAGTTGCCGGCACGTAACTTGGCCAGCCTCGTTAGAATAATTTTCTTTTTCGATAAGTTAGTTCTAAACAGACATGTTTAGAACTAACTTATAACTATTTAACAAATAAATTATGGCAATATCCATATAATAATGACAGGATTTTTTTTTATGTGGCAAACAAGCATACGGCCCGCCTGATGGTAAGCGGTTACCGTAGCCTATAGACGCTTGCAATACCAGGGGTACTCGCGCGTTGCCGACCCTGAAGAAACCTCTTCACACCCTTCTTGAAGAACCCCATGCTGTACTCCATTGCAATTAAAGTGAAAGACAGCCATATAGCGTAAAACGGAAAGGTGAAATTCAAAAATTGGGCCAAGTTACGTGCCGGGGGCTGTACGTGGTCGCTATTTGAGAACATTTCATCCACATCGGTTATCGGCTCTTAAACCGATGTAGCCTGCTCGATCAATGAATAAAATCAACAATTTAATTCCTTTACAGATGGCTGCCTATTTCCTTTAACAGCAAAAACGGCACAAACCATACTACATAATGAACAGAGCGGATTGAACACTGGACTGTACAGTCCCGAGGAGAACATTCCGCTGGATGTGATCAACTTGATATGTGTGCGGTCCGCGCATCGGATACCGCTGCTCACTGTGCATTGGTCGCATTTGTTGATCAGGTCAGTTTTTAGCTCTTATTTAGTTTGACCTATCTGTTGTATTGTATGTAATCGAATCTTGCAAGTTAAATTTTACCCACTTCCCATTCGTATCCGATTGGGCGGAAATTGGTTTTTTTTATACCACTAAGGTGGCAAACAAGCATAGAACCCGCCTGGTGGTAAGATGGACGCTTGCAACACCAGGGGCATCACTCGCGCGTTGCCGACCCTGCAGAAATCTCTTCACGCTCTTTTTGAAGACCCCCATGCTGTACTCCATTGGTTGCACTACGGCGGGGAACTTATTCCATAGTCCGAGCGTCCGCGGAAGAAAACTCCTTGTAGCCCGCACAGTTCGAAACAATTCTGGTTTCAATGTGTGTGGATGGACTCCCTGTCGATGGCGAGAGTTGCGATGGTAGAAAGTAGCCGTGGGCATCAAGTTGAACAATTCTTTAGAACACTCTCCGTTATACAAGCGGTAGAACACACATAAGGAGGCAAAGTCTCCTCAGACTGAGCGGCTCTCAAGTGCAGCTGCTGGAAGTCTCCGATATGTTGGGCGATTGATTTTGAACATAATTGTGGTAGACAATCTGGTACTGCAATACCATAGCACCTTGATATTACGATGATTTCCTTCACAAACCAAAGCTCAATGTGGGACGATCTTCGAGGATCACTATACTTATCTATCATAGCCTTTCGATCTATTGTTCGGTTAACATTTTTCGTGGTGGAACATTTTTAGTACAGGAAGCTGCTGTCTTAACAATACCAAAATTTCTGTTTACGTCATCGTACAGATTAAACTTCCTGTCGCACAAATACTGGCAGAAACTAGTGGGGTTCGCGCTGGTACTTCCCGCTCCGAGCGCTCAGAGCGGCTCAGGCCGAGAACCAAGACTGCACGCTGATACCTTGCAGATAGCCGCCGTGCTTGCGTATTGCGAGTACTTTGTGAGTACATGTATTTACTATACTTATTATACTGAGACACTTTCTACGCTATCTTATATGTATGTATATCAGCCCATAATGTGGCACTGAGAAAAAGCCTCCTTTTTTACTTTTTTACTGTGTACTGGCCTGTGTTTGACCGCAATCTTAACATGTTAAGTGATGATGCGGCAGAAGGTGGTAAGCACACAAAGCCTAGAAGGAACTGGCTCTCAAGTGCAGCTGTCGGAACACACCGAAATGTGCTTGGCGACAGATTTTTTAGTTGAGGGTGATAGCCATCCAGGCGGGTACTGCAGAGTACCCTACCACAGTGCTATGGTTACCTCACGATGTTTTCCTTCACTGAAAGCTCAAGCTCATTGTAGGATTCAAACCTTCCTCTCGGTATCCGACGTCAATAATACTGAGCTGTCATCCTTTCTCAAATGATGGTGAAAGGGAATGGACAGATACTCCACCATGCGTGCCCACTGCGGATCGGTGCTCGGTAGGCTAGTGGTCAACTTACTGCTGGAGTTGTCAAGCCGCCTAGTAGGCCTCCAACTAGCTTAACGACTATCACAATTAAGTGATAACCGGGACCAACAGCTATACGTGCCATCGAAATACCGCTCGAGTTGAAATACTGATCCAGATTCCGTCTTCACTGGTGGTACCTTATATGCGTTTAAAAAGAGTTAAGAAAAGTGTTAAGGCTGATATGACATAAGCTGATTGGAAGCGTACAAATTGCGCCGACGACAAATAATTGATGATGATGACAACTTATGTTCGAAATTCTCTTGTTTGTCATGTCGATCAACTTTTAATATGGAAGTAACTCTGAAATCGCGAAAATAATGTTCGTGTAGTTACCGGCAAACTTCTTGGCACAAAATGTTAACTGCACAGAAGCCAAATTTTATGTCTCTTTAGTGGTGGGGTGCGGGGACTAAACGGGGGCGGCTCGCCATTGCTCGCTATTGCTCGCCGGTGTACCTGCGTAAACCACCTATTATCACTTAGTCCACCATCCCCATTTTTACACCGAACCACAAGACGCCGGGAAAATTTTGAAGCGTACGTTGTTGACATACCGAAAATACGGACACAGCGTTTTGCATCCTCATTTATAATGTGGAAGGCAGCAAGGGAGTGGAACTTGCTTCCGGCGTCTGTGTTTCCTGACTCATACAATCTAGGGACTTTCAAGGCCAGAGTGAATAAGTTCATTCTGGGTAAGTGTGTTCCACCATAGGCTTCGTCTTCGTCCCTTATGAGTGGGTCAGTGGCCAAACACAAGCCCATTTAATTAAAAGAAAAGAAAAAAAAAACCGACCAAATTATAGCAAGAAGTTTACCAGAAATAAATATCAACTTGCTCGATCAAAATATATGAATAGATTTTTCAAAATGTGTGAAAAGTTTTTTTTCGCCATTTCAGAGTTAATAATAGTACATTATGTTATTAACACTCGAGGCGGTATTAAGATAAGTGAGCCGAGAGTGTATTAATCAATGCACACGCGTGTCATACGACGCTTTTCAACACACTTGCGAGGAAAAACAGACTTGTAATTTTTTAAGAATAGATTTTTTTGATAATAATCAAATCAACACTAGAACGTTAACAAATATAGCGCGCAAGTTTTTTTTTGACAGCGATGAGCTGTCAAACTATTTTACCCGTTTAAATTAAGAATGCTTGGTCTACACACATATCACTTGCAGTGAGGTACAAAATTATCATATTCGGGATTATATCTATCATAAAACTGTGCGGTACTGGTGCCGATTCTGTTGTAAATCGCACTAAACTAATTTTAGTCACATCTCATCTCTTTCTTACGAACATTACTGAAAAAGGATAGAACATATTTTAAGTAACTTATGTTCTTTGTTAGAAAGAGACATAGTGAGATTAAAATTAGTTTAGTTGTGAACAACAGAATCAGGGCCATTGGCCATATTCAATATAAATTTAGTCGCCATCTATCGTGGTTACGCCTAAATAGACGCAAAATTCGCCGTGTGGTCCCCGGCATAGAATAGGGCCAACCCTACCAATCCTGAGGGTGTCGTAAAAGGCGAGTAAGGGAATACACCAGGGGACGGGCAGCAGCGTCCATCTGAGATTCATCATCATTACTGCGATCACCAACCCGCCTGCCAAGCGTGGTGATTACGGCATAACCCCCCCTCAAATGGTAACACAAACAGAACTACGGCCCCCAGTCCCCGGCGGCCCCGCTATCCCGGGCTACGGTAGCGGTCACGGTAACGGCAGGGCAGGGGGTGCTAAGAGTCTCCGGCAGAGATCCGGCTACCAACACCGACGACTGGACCTGGTAACATACAATGCACGGACTCTGAGGACCGACGAGAAGCTCATTGAGCTGGAGGAGGAAGTGGATAGGTTGCGCTGGGATATAATGGGATTGTCAGAAGTCCGACGAGAGGGAGAGGACACGATAATTCTTAAATCCGGCAACTTGTTCTACTACCGGGAGGGTGATCACCTGTCACAGGGTGGTGTCGGGTTTATTGTCCGCAAGCCCCTCATCAAGAATATAGTGCGGATAGAGAGTGTCTCACCGAGAGTCGCATACCTGATACTCAGAATTACCAAACGGTATTCGCTGAAGGTCATTCAGGTATACGCTCCGACCTCATCACACCCAGATGACGAGATAGAGACATTGTATGAGGATATCTCACGAGCCATACATTCCTCTAAAACGCACTATATGGTATTGATGGGGGACTTTAACGCGAAGCTAGGCATTAGGAATGACGATGAGCTGAGAGTGGGGCATTTTGGAATAGGGCAGAGGAACCCTAGGGGGCAACGTTTGGCCGACTTCATGGAGTTGGAGGGACTCTTTATGATGAACTCCTTCTTCAAAAAGCGGCCTCACAGGAAATGGACCTGGATTAGCCCCGATGGATCCACCAAAAATGAGATAGACTTTATATTGACGACAAAGCGGCAAATCTTCAGTGATGTTTCTGTGATCAACAGGGTTAAGACCGGCAGCGATCACCGATTAGTAAGAGGCACACTGAACCTGAACATCCAGGTGGAGAGATGTCGTCTGGTAAAGTCTACGCTCCGACCCCAATCTGCATATATCCAAGACCCTGACAGCTTTCAGCTCGAACTTCATAACCGCTTCCAATGCCTGGATGATTGCGCGACTGTGGACGATACAAACAACAGGCTCGTGGAAACTGTCCATGCGGTAGGATCTAAGTTCTTTAAGACCCGCCGCACGAATAGAACCCAAAAACTCTCGGATGAAACTCTCAAACTTATGAAGCGACGACGTGAAATGACGTTACAGTCTTCAGCTGATACAGCCGAATATCGGCAGCTAAATAGGCAGGTCTCAAAAGCAATGCGACACGATCTGCGCCTCTTTAATACATCATGTATCGAAGAGGCAATAAAGCGGAACAAAGGTTCCAAAGTGTTTGCAAGAGACTTGTCTATTGGTCAAAGTCAACTGACCAAGCTGAAGACCGACACCGGCAACATCATCACGTCAAAGCTGGAGATCTTGAGAGAGATCGAGAAGTTCTATGGACTGCTGTACACCTCGTCACAGAAACCAGATCCAATCCCGGTCAGTGACGCAAGAGCCAAGTTGACCCGACATTACACCGAAGATATCCCGGACGTCAGCCTGTACGAGATTAGAATGGCTCTGAAACAGCTTAAAAACAACAAGGCGGCGGGTGAAGATGGAATTACAACAGAGCTTCTGAAAGCGGGTGGTAAACCGGTACTTGTAGTCCTTCAGAAGCTATTTAATTCCGTCATACACGAAGGTACAACGCCAGAAGTATGGAGTGGAAGCGTGGTGGTGCTCTTCTTCAAGAAAGGCGATAAGGCCCTATTGAAGAACTACCGCCCGATATCCCTCCTCAGCCAAGTTTATAAGCTGTTTTCGAGAGTCATTACGAATCGTCTCGCACGTAGGTTTGACGATTTCCAGCCTCCCGAACAAGCCGGTTTCCGTAAAGGCTTTAGTACCATAGACCACATACATACACTCCGCCAGATTATACAGAAGACTGAGGAGTATAATCGGCCATTATGCCTGGCGTATGTGGACTATGAGAAAGCCTTCGATTCAGTCGAGACATGGGCGGTGTTACAGAGTCTACAGCGATGCCAAATTGACTATCGCTATATCCAAGTGTTGAAGTGTTTGTACAACAAAGCCACCATGTCGATCCGAGTCCAGGATGAGAGTACGATACCAATCCAGTTGCAGAAGGGTATAAGACAGGGTGACGTAATTTCCCCGAAACTCTTCACCACTGTAATGGAGGATGTATTCAAGCTCTTGGACTGGAAGGGATATGGCATTAACATCAATGGCGAGCAGATCACTCACCTTCGATTTGCCGACGATATAGTCATAATGGCGGAATCGCTGGAAGCTTTGAACATCATGCTCAATGACCTCAACAGAGTTTCTCAACAGGTAGGCCTCAAAATGAATATGGACAAAACAAAAATTATGTCTAATGTTCATATTCCGCCAATGCCGGTGATTGTTGGGAGCACTGTTCTCGAAGTTGTAGACGAGTATGTTTACCTTGGACAAATTGTCCAACTAGGTAGGTCCAACTTCGACAAAGAGGTCAAACGAAGAATCCAACTCGGCTGGGCAGCGTTCGGGAAGCTACGGCATATCTTCACGTCCCGAATACCTCAGAGTCTGAAGACAAAGGTCTTCAATCAGTGCGTGTTACCAGTGATGACATACGGGACAGAGACGTGGTCTTTTACTGCTGGCCGCATAAATAAGCTCAGAGTCACTCAGCGAGCTATGGAAAGAGCTTTGCTCGGAATTTCTCTACGTGACAGGGTCCGTAATGAGGACATTCGTAGGAGAACGAAAACGACGGACATAGCTCGTAGAGTTAGTAAGCTGAAGTGGCAATGGGCAGGCCACATCGCTCGAAGAGCCGATAACCGCTGGGGAAGAAAGGTTCTCGAGTGGCGACCACGTACTGGAAAGCGCCGAGCGGGACGCCCACCTACCAGGTGGACCGACGACCTGGTCAGAGTCGCTGGGCATCGCTGGATGCAAGCGGCCCAAAACCGTTCGAAGTGGAAGTCAATGGGGGAGGCCTATGTTCAGCAGTGGACATCCATAGGCTGATATGATGATGATGATGAGACGCAAAATAAGACGGCAAAGATTAATTTTTCAACTTAAAATATGTTCTATCCTTTTTCAATAATGTTCGTAAGAAAGAGATGAGATGTGACTAAAATTAGTTTAGTGCGATTTACAACAGAATCGACACCAATGTCAAGTAAAAAGCACAAGTGCGTAATAAACTGCATTAAGATACTAAAAACGGTGCAATAAATGTCACTTTACGAGCGAGTGTGTTGAAAAATAAATATCGTGTGACATTAGTTAATCCCATGTTACATAAGGTAACTTTACTAAAATTATTACACGTGCAGGTAGAAAACGGTCTATCAGAAGCGGTCCACCTATCGTGGCTGCTAGTGAACCGGGTGCACATACTAGTGTCTCAGTACAGAGAGGACATAGTACAGAGTTTAGTGCACAAAGTGCAGCACACAGCGGGCGCATCCGGGTTGTTGCTGCAAGCTATAGCGGCCAGGTGTCAGAATTGTTTGAAGGTAACATGGTTTGTTAGTTGTTATGTATGTTTATTATCTCAAAGAGCAGCTCGACTTACAGAATACCGTAGACAAATAAGTTTATGTTGTGTAAAGTTGTGTACCTGCGCGTGAGTAAGGTCGCCAGAGCTGATTGGGGAGGGGGAAGGGTCGGTAACACGTGAACGATGCTTCGTGTATTGCAAGCGTCCATATGGCTACGGTAACAGCTTACCGTCAGGCGGGCCATATGCTTGTTAACAGACTTAGTCGTATAAAAAAAAATTTGGGTAGCTAAATGAATTTTCCGAAATATCTCATCCCATTTTTTCAATTCCATACAATTTCCAAACGTTGGTACATTGCATCAAATCTTTTTGTGTTACGACATATTTTTTGTCATTTACGTTTCTTTTGGAGTTGACGTAAAATTATTATGTTTAGACACATTCCTAAACTAGACAAAGGGTAGATGTGACGCCTCTAACGAATGAAGGCTAATGTTGGCGCCACTAGCGAGAAGGGTCCTATTTCTGTCTTTTTAGTAGTATTTTTTGGCGCGGCATGGCCAATATACAGGGTGTTGTTTTGGTCGGCGACAAGCGACCCAGGAGCGGTAGTACAAAATATATATTCCCCAAAAATGGACTTAATTCCATTAAATACTGTAAATATGTTGAGAAATACCTTATTCAATTTGAAATAAAATTAACGCAAAGTATGGTTACTAGGCACGTGCACAGACTAGAGCTAGGCACAAACCGCCATCGCCCCACCCCTTTACTTCCTCGTACTCCCGTTGAGTATTATGTCTACACTTTAGCTTATTACATGATTTTCAAATTTTTTATTTTTTTATTTTTATAATTAAAAAAAAATAAAGTATTTTTTTTATATTTTTTTTAGCATCAGTATCATTTGTATTATCGACCCTGAGTCGCTCGTCGCTGACCAAAACAACGACCTGTATAATTGATAAAAATAATTGAAATATTGGTTATGCCTCTCGTTTTGTTGCGCAAAATAGGAAGAAATACGTTTCCGAAAGAAAAAAAACTCGCCTAAAGCAGTGGTTAGTTGCGATTCGCTGAAATGTGTGCCATCATTAATCGGCAATGGCTAAATCTTTACGACAATCGCAAATATGTATCGATTGTTAATACTGCGCCTCTCGCGGTGAATTCATGCCCTCATTCTTTTGACCGGCAATGTTACTGTTGCTTATAACGCTATACTAAAAGTAACCATTTGTCGAGAATGAGCATTTTGCAATACATTTTACTGTACTTAATATTAGTTACTTATTTTAGTGATATAAAAAAAAAACATTTTGCTTTTCAGGACGAATTTGCACTAAACACATACAAAATACTATCGCTGTGCCACGAAAGCCAATCAGGCGCGCTGGTTTTCTTCATATGTCGAATAATTGGCAAATTGGAACCCGCTATTGCTGTGAGGTAAACTATCCTTATCTATTTTGAACCTTATCACGAAAGAATTAGCGCTCAAATTGCTGTAAACATTCCAGATTTGCCAAATTAGCTATAGACAGATGTAAGATGCTAAAAGAGTTGGAATTGGATAAAATAAACGAACAGTTGTCTAAAGAGGATGTGCAGGTTGCATTGGAGTTGTTGCAGAGGGATAAACTGCATGTGCGGTAAGTAGTTTTATACACGTTTAAGTATATTTAAAAGGGGTAGAGTGTAGCGTTTATTCGCTCAAAGAGCAGCTCGACTGGGGAAGGATCTTCACCTTACAGAATACCGCAGCCAAATAACTTTATGTTGTGTTCCTGCGCGTGAGTAAGGTTGCCAGAACTCATTGGAGAAGGGGAGGGTCGGTAACAAGAAGACTCGTGTGTTGCAAGCGTAATGACATTAAAGTTGGCGAGATCTAATAGGCCCGTTTTGACAGCACATGTACATCAATGTGTCAAAATGAGAAACATATTGCGACAAGAAGAGACACCCTTTTGTCAAAACGGGCCTCTTAGATCTCGACAACTTTAGCAAACGATGGACATTAGAAATACCAGATGTCCCTCTGGTATTAGTATTGCTTTAAACCATGTTTTGTAATAAGGAGGCTTATTACAAAACATGATTTAAAGCAAACCGACCATCGAAGAAAGGTTGCTTGCCTATCGGTTTTCTACAGGATATATTTTGGAGAGTGTGCGCTGGCATAGTTCAACCTAATTCCACCAATCCCCATTTTTACACCGAACCACAAGACGCCGCGAAAAATTTCACCCGTACGTTGATACATACCGAAAATACGGACACAGCGTTTTGCATCCTCATTTATAATGCGGACAGCAAGGAAGTGGAACTTGCTTCCGGCGTCTGTGTTTCCTGACTCATATAAACTAGGGACTTTCAAGGCCAGAGTGAATAGGTTCCTTCTGCGTAAGCGTGTTCCATCTTAGACTTCATCTTCGTCCCTTATGGCCGGGTCAGCGGCCAAAAGCAAGTCCATTTAATTTAAAAAAAGTGACTTACGTTAGAAAGTGACTGATTGCTTTTTACTAAACTTGCTTTAAATCATCTTCACCCGGGGCACCACTCTCTTGTTACCGACCCTTCCCCCCTCCACAATGAGCTCTGTCTCGCTTACTCACGCGCAGGAATACAACATAAAGTTATTTGGCTGCGGTATTCTGTAAGGTGGAGATACTTCGCCAGTCGAGCTGCTCTTTGAGCGAATAAACGCTACGCTCTACCTCTCTTATCTTTAATTCTTAAAAGTTGAATGTTTTTCTTGCAGCTACTCAGCCCTAGTAATGGAAATAAACTCCCTAGCCTCGTCGGTGTTCGATCTTTCCCCGCTAGATCTATCGCAGGATAGAGCCATCAATCCGCAGTACATTGAAACTACAAATGTGGACGCTAATTGGTTATTGAATCAAGTTAAAAACAGGTAACTTATTAGACCAAATAAAATAATCAAGTAATTTTTTCAAATGTTTTATTCGACTCCGGCCCGTAGAAGTTTTATTTGGGCTGAGTTTGTTTTTTACTGTGTATAGGCATGTGTTTGACCACAATCTCACCATGGTAAGTGATGATATGGCCGAAGGTGGTAAGCACACAAAGCCTAGAAGTTACTTCTCAGGTGCTGTCAGAACACACCGATATGTGCTTGGCGACAGATTTTCACCTTGAGGGTAGTAGCCAGCCAGGTGGGTAATACAAAGTACACTACCACCGTGCTATGGTTTCCTCACGATGTTTTCATGGAATGCTCAAGCTAATTTTAGGATTCAAACCCTTCTTAATATCTTTTTTTGGTAAGTGATGATATGGCTAAACGTGCTTAGCGCACAAAGCCTAGAAGGAACTGGCTCTCAATTGCAGCTGTCGGAACACGGGTTTTGCCGGTAGTTTTATCAACTTGAGGGTGGTAGTCAGCCAGGCGGGTATTACAAAATACCACCGTGACAAAACTACGTAAGCATAACTATCGCGCAAGTTAAAGATTAGTGACGTAGTAGAATAAAATAGTTCATATATTTTTTCTTTCTAAGATGTTGTCAATCTGACTGCACCTTGCCAAATGTGGCACAACAGCACGAATTAGCTCAGCTACTATCAAATCTGTCAGAAGATGAATTGACAGGTGTCATGACTTGCCCAGAGTTTGAAAGAAAACTCCTCTGCACATGCTTCAAAATAACGTGCGATGATTACATAAAACAATTCTTAAATATATTATCTGTCTTCGAAAGCAAAGAGTGTGAGAATGAGTCGATAAGAAAACAGAAGGAGATGAGAGTTAGAGAAGAGATGACCACATCTATCGATAGCAACAAGTTAAACGTAGTTAATTCTTTACATGTCTTCAAAAAGAGTGATAATAAGGAATCGAAATCTCAGTTCTTCATTCCTATGAGTGAAAATGATAGTTTGAAAGAACAGTTCGGTAATTTGGAACTGTCTGATGATGATATGGAATTGATTATGCCAGAATTATCGGTTTTATACAAAATGTCCGTCATGACATTTGACAAGTCTTTGACAGATATAATCCGATTGTTCCCGAAGCAAAACCGACCTCTCAGCCAATCAGAGAACTTCAATTTGAATATAGAACAGACAATTGACAGATACACGCGAAGGTGTCACCAAGTGTTCCAAGACAAATTGTTCTATCAAGAATTTGTTACGATACAAACGATTATGACCGGATATTTGGATTCCTTGCATAGAATTATGACCTTTATTGACCAAGCAGACTGCGATTTATTAGAGAAGTGTATTGAAAATATTTTGCCGGGTGCTCTAGCAAAGAACATAGCGATTTTTTCAGTAATTTCGCTACAATACTTGTCATTCTTGATAAAAAATAAGAAGATAGTCGAAAGTCCAGTTCACGCTGACGTTTCGTTCCGAGTGTCGGCAACAGTGCCAGATAACGTCATAGTTGACAACGTCATATTGGTGACAGTTGAGAATGTGTCAAAATCGTTGAAGTTCAAAGAGATTTGGTCGGAGTTGAATGTTGATAGCAACTTGAATAGGACGCAGTCGGCTATCAGTTGCTTGTACGCAGTTGTGAAGTATTTAGTTAAGGTAAGTTTTTATCACCGTCAAGCCATATAATCGACGTCGGAAAGGTCTTCTAGTACGTTCAAGTAATAATAGACTTTAATCCATTCTAAAATAGTTGCAAACCTATCAAAGTTAATAAACAAGAGCGGCGTATAACTCACGTCTACCGTATTTGAATATAGTATCAGTTTTTCTTCTGGTTACAATAACCTAGATTCCTGAAAAATATATTTAGTCCGAAATGTACATTATCAAAAAATATTAGACACGTATTTTTTATTTTGTCAATTAAACAAGAGAATACGAAGATATCGTGTGTTGAAGTTCCGCGTGACGTCACGGTGTGGTACAGTTTTTACTCTAAAGTGACGTCACGAGCCCCCACTCCAACTTTGACGCGCTTTATCTTTATCAATTTTAGATGATTTGGTAAAGCAAAAAATACGTGTCCAATATTTTTTGATAATCTGACTGACGGAATAATTAGATTTTTAATACCCAGGAATTGATCCTTACTGATAAAATGTCAAGTCTATATGTTTATGTCGAAGAAATTATTGGTATATAATAAAGTTCATATAATATTTTACAGGATACAAAACCTCTAGTACTAAATCAATACATGCAAATCCAAGATCCTGGTCCGAGACCCGATATGGTGATTATTGGTGATAAATTAGTCACCCTAATACACTACTGGGAGCAGAATTTCTACTTAAATGGACCTAGAGAATGTTTGGGAATTAGTTATCGGACGCCCATTGAATCGCTGTTGGTTTCTTTGTGTAGGTGAGTATGTATTTTAATCTTTTGTCCTTTAATTTTAAGGTGTTTTTGTAAAAGGTAATCCTTGTTGTGTGACTTCGTCTGTCTGTCTGTCCGAAGTCAAAGCCATTTATTCAATTTAGGCCCTAGTAGGGCACTTATGAAGGTCAAAGCTACTGAAGTTACTACCAGTTCGTAAGTCGGCCTTCAACTGAGAAGAACAGGCAAGAAACTCAGCAAGGTAACATTTTTTTTGGACAGTCCGTCTATCACAACGCTCTATTTCAGCAACTGTTGAAATTTGAAATTCTGCTTATTTTTATATTCTTTGCAAAACGGACCGAAATGGTGGGTCAAAATTTCAAAGAAGGTCGAAGGGAGGAATCGTCATAGACATTTTTTTAATGTTACGTAGTTAAGGAATCATGGAAGGCAACTTTTTTTTATGTTACGTAGTTACTTTATCTTAAAAAAAAAAAGATTTACAAGAGTTAGGGCGTAAAAAGATTTGCAGCAATACCACCCACCACTGTGATGGTTTCAAAAAGATGTTTCTTCTTCACCAAAACCCTCTCAGCCAACCATTTAAGAGAGGTAGAGCGTAGCGTTTATTCACTCGAAGAGCAGCTCGACTGGGGAAGTACCTCCACCTTACAGAATACCACAGCCAAATAACTTTATGTTGTGTTCCTGCGCGTGAATAAGGTCTCCAGAGCTTATTGGGGAGGGGGAAAGGGATGGCAACACGTGAGTGATGCCCCGTATGTTGCAAGCGTCCATATGGCTACGAGAACCGCTTGCCATCAGGCGGGCCGTATGCTTGTTTACCGACTTCGCAGTATAAAAAAAACAGGTCATCAATAACGTCATATTTAATTTCAGATTGGACATAGTAAGTAATATAGCTCTGATACCGCCCATAGCGTGGTCCTCAGTAGACGTGGTGTCGAAGAAAGATCAGCTGCAGAAGATAGATCTACCGTTACAGGCGTTGCAAGACATGGATGTGTTGGAGGCCTTTTTGTTCAGGTTAGTTACTTACATCGAACAATTAACCCGAAAAAGTGCAATGAAGTTCATTTTGTTTGAAATATATTCCGCCAATTTCCCACCACCTACAATGCGCTCTGATTAGCCATAAAAATAAACTTTTTTTACTGTGTGTAGGCCTCTGTTTGACTACAATCTCACCGGCAAGTAATGATGTGGCCGAAGGTGCTAAGCACAAAGCCTTGAAGGAACTGGCTTTCAAGTGCAGCTGTCGGAACGGTGGAGAGAGTATCGTCCGATACTCCTCCCCTTCAAACCGTAGTAAGGGGCAAGGGGTAGTAGGGGATGAGTTTTGAGCACAAATTGACAGCTGCGCAGTAGTTTATGTTTCGGTCTGTTTGGTGGAATGAAGAAGGGGGGAATGCTGTCGATGCTCGTCGTCTATTGGATTCTCGCGTGTCATTTGACTACTGTGATTTGGCCAAAAGTGTACATGCGCGAGCTTGCCCCCACTACTGCCTATCTGTGCTCACCACTCGTGCCTCATACTGTACTGGCATTTATTGTTGTATTACCCACATAATATCTATTCACTCTGGTCTTGAAGACATCTAGGTGTCGAGTAACACGGTGTAGTTTGTGAATTGTGATGTTTTCAGGGTAAACCTAATAGGTTGGTCATCAAAGAAGCAGTTCGAAGAGATGTGGGTGGGCTTACTGGGCGCGGTGCAGGGCAACGGGCCGCACTGGGCGCTGCGCGGCGTCACGCAGCTGCTGGTCACCACGGCGCCCACTGTGGCCCACTGTGGGCAAATGTTACACGTGCCGAGGAACACGCACTACCTTCACAGCGGGTGAGTCCACGGTTATACACAATGACTTATATATTACTGGCCTAAGGACTAGGCTAACCGCGCCATGAAATGGCACCAACGCGCCGGCCCTAAAAAGTCAGCTTAGGGCCAACGCGACTCAGTCGTCTGCGGTCCGCGGAGCAGTTCGTTTGGTTATTGTTCTCTTGTGTACATTGCACGTACATACAAAGTTACATCGTACAGTAGTACCCAAATAATATGGCTTACCGATGTACCTGCGCAGAAGACATATTTTCAAAGCGCGAGAAATGCTATTGGTCGGTAGATGCCGCCATGTTAGCGCGCGCCGTGCGGAAGGGCGTGAGTTGCGCGTGAGACGGAGCTAACAGCTGCAGTGTATTATGAACCTTATAGTAGTGATCTAAGGTTGATTGTAAGTTTTAAGTATTCTTTCGTTAATTTTCGGGCCATACTTTCTTTTCTGTGCGAACGAATATTCACAACGCGCCATATCAGTTGGGTAATACTGTGCGCGTATGCAACGCGGCGATACGTAGTTCGATCGATTTTAAACAAATGGCGGTACTGTTTACTTGTATAAAGATGTTTTTTTGATAAATGTTCCTGTGGGCTTATCCTCAGATTTGAAATCATTGGTATACTATTTTTATTATTATTGTAAAGCAAATAGAAGGAGACTAGGTAGAGGTATCCCTCCAAAGAACGTAGTAGTACTATTAAGGAATTTACTTTCTACAATTAAGTTACTATTTGGTTTATATGGAAAAGTAAACGAGCAATTTCTAAGTTTTAAGTGGATCTTAGTTGTCTAAATAAATCCATAATTAATAAAAAATGAATTATGTTATTACAAGTATTACAGTTCTAACCTAAGAAGGTTAACAAATGATAAGTGATATAAATAAGGAAAGCGCGCTTGAGGTGTGAATGTCGATACGATACGCTGTAGCTAGGCCTTGTTAGCCGGTACATTGTTCGCCGCCGCTTGTCGGTGGAGCGAATACTAAATTTGCGGTGGTGCACCTTATTTCTATAGTTTTTGTATGTCGAATGGGCTTACGTTTGGCATTCATCTCACCAGGAGGAGTTACGATGAGGCCCAGGATGTATCAAGCTTAAAGTCATAGCACATTGTGAAAGTGAAGGCAGGTAGTTGCTTCTCTTTTCCTAGTATAGCGCTGTCTCATTGATCTTAACATGAAACATCATATGCTCATATCATATCGTATCAAAATATACTCTTCTCTCCGAGTCGGTCTGTGTGAACGGACTTTTAAGATCAAACCTTCACTTTCCTTCTCTTTCACGAGTATAGTACTGTCTCTTTGATATTACAGTATCTGCATCGTGTGAAGTGCGCTTTAGACCTATTTTTGTCTGCAGAATGCAGCGCCTCCGTAATATTCTCGTCGGTACATCGGCATATCAACTATTTGAGGACGTGAACTTGGAAAGAATACCTTTAATGAAGGACGGCTTTGACGGCTATCATTGCGCACAATTCAATACTGAGTATTTGAAATTGGCCGCAGGTTAGTTTGAACTGTATTACGATGGATGTAGAATTCGATTTAGCCCGTAATGAACTAGATTAATTAAACAAGTTTCAATAAATGGTGTTAATTAGATATAAACCTTCATACCATAATTCTAAGATTCAAATTCAGTTGTTTCAATCTTTGCTCTGAATTGTCGGTTGTAAGGATGTTGTAAAACCTCATGCTTGACTAGTTTGTAACTTGCAAGAAGTTTTCTCCTACATTCAATAATGTACTCTACGTTCTTAGTGTTAAAGCTTAATTCTTTGCAGACATAACGGATGAAGGGTCGTATAGAGTGAAGAGAGAACTGAAAAGAGCGACAAAGAACAATGAAATTGACGTCAACAGCTGTTTGCAGATATTAATGGATGTTACGTCACAAATGCTTGAACCAAAGGTCAGTTGCTTATTTTGTAGAAATATTTTTTCAGAGAGGTAGAGCAGTGTTTATTCGCTCAAAGAGCAGCTCGACTGGGGAAGTATCTCCACCTTACAGAATACCGCAGCTAAATAACTTTATGTTGTGTTACTGCGCGTGAGTATGCGAGACAGAGCTCATTGTGGAGGGGGAAGGGACAGTAACGCGTGATGACTCGTGTGTTGCAAGAATCCATATGGCTACGGTAACCGCTTACCATCAGGCGGGCCGTATGCTTGTTTACCGATGTTATATTTTTTCTAAGGTTCTGTATTTCCCCCGACCAATTTTTATCATTCTTTCACTAGGGTAATCTTTAAACTTATGGAAACTACGTAAAATATGGTAGGTACCATTTTCTGTTTCCCCCGTAGTTTTGTATGTACGTGATGTTTTCAGGAATTATACGACCGATTTTTATGAATGAATGAATGAAATATTCTTTATTGTATACTGACATAGGACAAAAAAAAAAACACGCGACTTTATGCCAGTAGTACATTGACACCATTTTGTTTAGAAAAGACTGAATTTCGATTTAAAAAATCTTTAAACTTATTTCGAAAAAATTAAAATACCCGTGAACTAAGTGTGTACACTGTGTGAATTTAGTACCTAGTAGTTCTTTTCTCTAATGTAGATTTAAAGCTCTGTTCGGGTATTATTTAAAAGTTCTCGTAAACACCCTAATTGTTGATAATAATGAACAATACAAAATTTGTTTATTTACACCTCAAATGGCACAATTCCCACATTTAAGGTGATAACACCGTCTGCAAGCCGCCTCTTCTACAAGTTTTTAGTTTCACCTGTCCCGGTGTCTGTGTGTCTGTAAACAAATCTTGCAAGTATAAATTAACTTTTTAACAAAAAAAAACCGCCTTCAAAGTACAATAAAAAGTATGAAATAACTCTTATCTGACAATGTTTTGAAGTGAGCGAAATCGCATGACGTGTTCTATAGAAAATATTTCGCTGACTTCAAAACAGTGTCAGATAAGAGTTATTTCATACTTTTTAGTGTACTTTGAAGGCGGTTTATTTTTTTGTTAAAAAGTTAATTTATTTTTGAATTTTTAGTTTCATCTATATGAAATTTATATGGGACCATTTTGGAATAAACCCCTTTCGAACAAAAAAGAATTTTTCAAATCCGTCTATATATGACGGAGTTATACCCGAACATACATAAAAAAAATACAAACATCTGAATTGATAACTTCCTCCTTTTTGAAGTCGGTTAAAAATTTGACCCACTTCCCGGTTTCTGATTGAGCTATAATTATGACAGAGCTGATCCGATGATGGAGCTGGAAGGTGGCCATGGAAACCTTGTAATAAAATGATACAACCCCATCGAGTTTGAGGTCATTTGATTCGTCTTGACAAGTACTCAGGTTCGAGGGTCTGATCTGATCTGATTAGTCGATTAAAAATAATTTTATTAGCTTTGAAACGATACCAAATTCAGGACAATAAGCTAATATTAAAGAAGAGAAGGTCGCCAGAGCTCTATGAGGATGCGCTGTGCTGGCAGTGTGCGTGGACCAGTGGTGTAGTAGGTACGCAATATCGTCCCTTCACCTGCCGGTACAGCGATTTCTCTCTACACTTTTTCAAACTCATATTCCACAATAGTAGACCGCGCGAGTTATATCCCGGGCTAAAGGCGGTTTCAGACTAGCGTTTTTTTCTGCGCGTATATGGTTGTTGCGTACGCGCTTACACGCGCGTTACATTTCGCGCTTCAAAAAACCGGATGCGCGTACACTGGTTTATTCCGGTGTCTTCGCTCGAACCGCGAGGAGTCTCTCGTGGCTTGCGCTTATACGTGTGGTAAAAGGCGCGCCTATACGTGCCTACATGCGCTTCCAAAAACGAGCTTATACGCGCGTATAAAACGTTGGTATGATATCGCCCCTACAAGCGTCTGTAGGCTACGGTAAATGCTTACCATTTGGTGGGCCATATGTTAGTTTATAAAGAAAATCTTTATTGAAAACACCACTTGTATGAAATTTCGTGCTTGGCCTTGAAACTATACCAATTAGTGTATGATAGAGGTGTTGTATTGTCCATGCGCAGGCCCCAACAGGTCTATCGACGCGTGTGTCCCTGCTGACGTGCATGGTGGAGTCGTCGTGCACGTACCGGTCGGCCGGGCAGTGGTGCTGGGCCGCCTCGCAGCTCATAGCGCTGACGGGCCCGGCCCACGCGCACGTACCGCTCACGCACTACACGCACGCCTCTAAAGCGATGCTGCTGGCTCTGTCGCACTGTCTCTGCGTGCTAGATGGATTCGAGGGGCTACAGGTATGTGTTGTGTTGTGTGTAGGTAGGTCCCGACAGGTATCTGTACAGGCACTGGTGCTGGGCCGCCTCGCAGCTCATAGCGCTGACGGGCCCGGCCCACGCGCACGTACCGCTCACGCACTACACGCACGCCTCTAAAGCGATGCTGCTGGCTCTGTCGCACTGTCTCTGCGTGCTAGATGGATTCGAGGGGCTACAGGTATGTGTTGTGTTGTGTGTAGGTAGGTCCCGACAGGTATCTGTACAGGCACTGGTGCTGGGCCGCCTCGCAGCTCATAGCGCTGACGGGCCCGGCCCACGCGCACGTACCGCTCACGCACTACACGCACGCCTCTAAAGCGATGCTGCTGGCTCTGTCGCACTGTCTCTGCGTGCTAGATGGATTCGAGGGGCTACAGGTATGTGTTGTGTTGTGTGTAGGTAGGTCCCGACAGGTATCTGTACAGGCACTGGTGCTGGGCCGCCTCGCAGCTCATAGCGCTGACGGGCCCGGCCCACGCGCACGTACCGCTCACGCACTACACGCACGCCTCTAAAGCGATGCTGCTGGCTCTGTCGCACTGTCTCTGCGTGCTAGATGGATTCGAGGGGCTACAGGTATGTGTTGTGTTGTGTGTAGGTAGGTCCCGACAGGTATCTGTACAGGCACTGGTGCTGGGCCGCCTCGCAGCTCATAGCGCTGACGGGCCCGGCCCACGCGCACGTACCGCTCACGCACTACACGCACGCCTCTAAAGCGATGCTGCTGGCTCTGTCGCACTGTCTCTGCGTGCTAGATGGATTCGAGGGGCTACAGGTATGTGTTGTGTGTAGGTAGGTCCCGACAGGTATCTGTACAGGCACTGGTGCTGGGCCGCCTCGCAGCTCATAGCGCTGACGGGCCCGGCCCACGCGCACGTACCGCTCACGCACTACACGCACGCCTCTAAAGCGATGCTGCTGGCTCTGTCGCACTGTCTCTGCGTGCTAGATGGATTCGAGGGGCTACAGGTATGTGTTGTGTGTAGGTAGGTCCCGACAGGTATCTGTACAGGCACTGGTGCTGGGCCGCCTCGCAGCTCATAGCGCTGACGGGCCCGGCCCACGCGCACGTACCGCTCACGCACTACACGCACGCCTCTAAAGCGATGCTGCTGGCTCTGTCGCACTGTCTCTGCGTGCTAGATGGATTCGAGGGGCTACAGGTATGTGTTGTGTGTAGGTAGGTCCCGACAGGTATCTGTACAGGCACTGGTGCTGGGCCGCCTCGCAGCTCATAGCGCTGACGGGCCCGGCCCACGCGCACGTACCGCTCACGCACTACACGCACGCCTCTAAAGCGATGCTGCTGGCTCTGTCGCACTGTCTCTGCGTGCTAGATGGATTCGAGGGGCTACAGGTATGTGTTGTGTGTAGGTAGGTCCCGACAGGTATCTGTACAGGCACTGGTGCTGGGCCGCCTCGCAGCTCATAGCGCTGACGGGCCCGGCCCACGCGCACGTACCGCTCACGCACTACACGCACGCCTCTAAAGCGATGCTGCTGGCTCTGTCGCACTGTCTCTGCGTGCTAGATGGATTCGAGGGGCTACAGGTATGTGTTGTGTGTAGGTAGGTCCCGACAGGTATCTGTACAGGCACTGGTGCTGGGCCGCCTCGCAGCTCATAGCGCTGACGGGCCCGGCCCACGCGCACGTACCGCTCACGCACTACACGCACGCCTCTAAAGCGATGCTGCTGGCTCTGTCGCACTGTCTCTGCGTGCTAGATGGATTCGAGGGGCTACAGGTATGTGTTGTGTTGTGTGTAGGTAGGTCCCGACAGGTATCTGTACAGGCAGTGGTGCTGGGCCGCCTCGCAGCTCATAGCGCTGACGGGCCCGGCCCACGCGCACGTACCGCTCACGCACTACACGCACGCCTCTAAAGCGATGCTGCTGGCTCTGTCGCACTGTCTCTGCGTGCTAGATGGATTCGAGGGGCTACAGGTATGTGTTGTGTTGTGTGTAGGTAGGTCCCGACAGGTATCTGTACAGGCACTGGTGCTGGGCCGCCTCGCAGCTCATAGCGCTGACGGGCCCGGCCCACGCGCACGTACCGCTCACGCACTACACGCACGCCTCTAAAGCGATGCTGCTGGCTCTGTCGCACTGTCTCTGCGTGCTAGATGGATTCGAGGGGCTACAGGTATGTGTTGTGTTGTGTGTAGGTAGGTCCCGACAGGTATCTGTACAGGCACTGGTGCTGGGCCGCCTCGCAGCTCATAGCGCTGACGGGCCCGGCCCACGCGCACGTACCGCTCACGCACTACACGCACGCCTCTAAAGCGATGCTGCTGGCTCTGTCGCACTGTCTCTGCGTGCTAGATGGATTCGAGGGGCTACAGGTATGTGTTGTGTTGTGTGTAGGTAGGTCCCGACAGGTATCTGTACAGGCACTGGTGCTGGGCCGCCTCGCAGCTCATAGCGCTGACGGGCCCGGCCCACGCGCACGTACCGCTCACGCACTACACGCACGCCTCTAAAGCGATGCTGCTGGCTCTGTCGCACTGTCTCTGCGTGCTAGATGGATTCGAGGGGCTACAGGTATGTGTTGTGTTGTGTGTAGGTAGGTCCCGACAGGTATCTGTACAGGCACTGGTGCTGGGCCGCCTCGCAGCTCATAGCGCTGACGGGCCCGGCCCACGCGCACGTACCGCTCACGCACTACACGCACGCCTCTAAAGCGATGCTGCTGGCTCTGTCGCACTGTCTCTGCGTGCTAGATGGATTCGAGGGGCTACAGGTATGTGTTGTGTTGTGTGTAGGTAGGTCCCGACAGGTATCTGTACAGGCACTGGTGCTGGGCCGCCTCGCAGCTCATAGCGCTGACGGGCCCGGCCCACGCGCACGTACCGCTCACGCACTACACGCACGCCTCTAAAGCGATGCTGCTGGCTCTGTCGCACTGTCTCTGCGTGCTAGATGGATTCGAGGGGCTACAGGTATGTGTTGTGTTGTGTGTAGGTAGGTCCCGACAGGTATCTGTACAGGCACTGGTGCTGGGCCGCCTCGCAGCTCATAGCGCTGACGGGCCCGGCCCACGCGCACGTACCGCTCACGCACTACACGCACGCCTCTAAAGCGATGCTGCTGGCTCTGTCGCACTGTCTCTGCGTGCTAGATGGATTCGAGGGGCTACAGGTATGTGTTGTGTTGTGTGTAGGTAGGTCCCGACAGGTATCTGTACAGGCACTGGTGCTGGGCCGCCTCGCAGCTCATAGCGCTGACGGGCCCGGCCCACGCGCACGTACCGCTCACGCACTACACGCACGCCTCTAAAGCGATGCTGCTGGCTCTGTCGCACTGTCTCTGCGTGCTAGATGGATTCGAGGGGCTACAGGTATGTGTTGTGTTGTGTGTAGGTAGGTCCCGACAGGTATCTGTACAGGCACTGGTGCTGGGCCGCCTCGCAGCTCATAGCGCTGACGGGCCCGGCCCACGCGCACGTACCGCTCACGCACTACACGCACGCCTCTAAAGCGATGCTGCTGGCTCTGTCGCACTGTCTCTGCGTGCTAGATGGATTCGAGGGGCTACAGGTATGTGTTGTGTTGTGTGTAGGTAGGTCCCGACAGGTATCTGTACAGGCACTGGTGCTGGGCCGCCTCGCAGCTCATAGCGCTGACGGGCCCGGCCCACGCGCACGTACCGCTCACGCACTACACGCACGCCTCTAAAGCGATGCTGCTGGCTCTGTCGCACTGTCTCTGCGTGCTAGATGGATTCGAGGGGCTACAGGTATGTGTTGTGTTGTGTGTAGGTAGGTCCCGACAGGTATCTGTACAGGCACTGGTGCTGGGCCGCCTCGCAGCTCATAGCGCTGACGGGCCCGGCCCACGCGCACGTACCGCTCACGCACTACACGCACGCCTCTAAAGCGATGCTGCTGGCTCTGTCGCACTGTCTCTGCGTGCTAGATGGATTCGAGGGGCTACAGGTATGTGTTGTGTTGTGTGTAGGTAGGTCCCGACAGGTATCTGTACAGGCACTGGTGCTGGGCCGCCTCGCAGCTCATAGCGCTGACGGGCCCGGCCCACGCGCACGTACCGCTCACGCACTACACGCACGCCTCTAAAGCGATGCTGCTGGCTCTGTCGCACTGTCTCTGCGTGCTAGATGGATTCGAGGGGCTACAGGTATGTGTTGTGTTGTGTGTAGGTAGGTCCCGACAGGTATCTGTACAGGCACTGGTGCTGGGCCGCCTCGCAGCTCATAGCGCTGACGGGCCCGGCCCACGCGCACGTACCGCTCACGCACTACACGCACGCCTCTAAAGCGATGCTGCTGGCTCTGTCGCACTGTCTCTGCGTGCTAGATGGATTCGAGGGGCTACAGGTATGTGTTGTGTTGTGTGTAGGTAGGTCCCGACAGGTATCTGTACAGGCACTGGTGCTGGGCCGCCTCGCAGCTCATAGCGCTGACGGGCCCGGCCCACGCGCACGTACCGCTCACGCACTACACGCACGCCTCTAAAGCGATGCTGCTGGCTCTGTCGCACTGTCTCTGCGTGCTAGATGGATTCGAGGGGCTACAGGTATGTGTTGTGTTGTGTTGTGTGTAGGTAGGTCCCGACAGGTATCTGTACAGGCACTGGTGCTGGGCCGCCTCGCAGCTCATAGCGGTGACGCTTGCCCTATCTATTCTCTATCGTTTCCATGATGTTCCTTTTCTCTTTTAGTCGATTCAATACTTCCTGAATCTTCACCCTCTTAGTACAGCTAATCTTCTCAACACCACCTCCTAACACCATATATTTCAAATGCCTCCAATCTTTCCCTATCCCTTTGCATGCCCACTGCGAATTGGTGGAGGCAGGCTAGTGGTCAACCTACTGTTGAAAATTTTCAAGCCGCCTAGGAGGCATCCAACTAGCTTAACGACTATCACAATTAAGTGATAACGGGGCTTTACGTGCCTTCCGAAGCACAGAAAAGCTCGATTTGAAAATACCACAAGGCGGTCACCCATCCAAGTACCGACCACGACAGAGGTAGTTTAACTTTGCCGATCGATTAAGAACGGCTAATCATGCTACACCACTAGCGCAACGATTACATATGAAAATTAATTCCAGGAACTGCTTTTCAACTGATTAAATAATCGAATCATTTTGATTCATAGGAACTATCATCAGTTCACCAGAAACTCCTCAAATCCTTAACATCAAGCTACGCTCCACTACGGCAGGCTGCTTTACAAGGCTGCCTCCTCCAACTAACAGGCAAAGCACAACACATACTGAACCAGCAATCTACTCCAAACCCGTACCAAGAACTCGTTTCGCAGCTGAATATCGCTGTGAGACAGTATTTGGCGCCTAATAGCAAGTGAGTTTAAATACATATTTAATTATAGTAATTTTTTGTTAACATGTCTTTTGTTTTCATTACTTTCCGTACCGTAACCGTCTTCAAAAATAGGAGGAGGTTCTCAATTCGGTTGTATTTTTTTATGTTTGTTACCTCATAACTCCGTAATTTATTAACCGATTTGGAAAATTATTTTTTTAATTGAAAGGGTACACTTCCCGTTTGCTCCCATTGTCATCAGATCAGGATTTGATTACTTCTTAGTGTACTTTGAAGTCGGTTTAAGTTTTTTGTAAAACAGTTATTGTTTACATTTAATTTTTAGAGCATAACGCAAAGTTGCCATATCGTACTCCAATTCACATGAATAATATGGCAATAATTATCTATTATTCCAGGATATCACTGTACGAACAAAGTTTATATTGGACAGTCCTATTCACTCTGGTGGAGCTTGGACATCCTGATCTTATTAATTTGGCTGTGGACTTTGTTCTGAGGAATCCAAGACATTATTGTATAGATTTAGTTGTTAAGGTAAATATAATTGTTTAATAATAATAATATTTTTTTTAAATTAATGTTATGATTTTATAAATTAATGTTATAAAAAAAAAAAATTTAAGAAACTAAATAAATAAAGAGAATAATAATTTTATAATAATAATAATTTATTGTTCACAAAAATGGCTTTCCGCTACACGATTTCACGCACGTTGGGGTCGAATTTGGATAAACCATAGAGAGTGAGATCCATTCAGAGAAATAGAGATAGAGAGGGAAAGAGAGAGATACATAGATTTAGGGATATAGGTATATATATAGTTGAGTTAGAGAGAGAGATAGATAGTGTTACAGTAGAGAAACAGATATATAGAGTTAGAGATAGATACAGATGGAGATAGTGATAGAGTAAGAGGGAGTGATTTTTTAGTGATAGTGTAGAGATTAGAGAAAATTTTTGTGTGTGAGAGGGAACATGATTAAAAGAGAGATAGTGATCTCTATCGAGAAAATGAGTGTGTGAGAGGGATCATGAATAACAGAGAGAGAGAGCGAAAGTGACAACCTTTGTGACGATTATTACTTCATACCTCACCCTGAGGAAATAAACGGGATACATTTAAAAGTTTTAAAATAATCTTCTGTAACAGGGAATCACATGTACCCTCCGTCAACAACTGTTACCGAAAGATCTGAAGAATTCAGTGATTGAGAAGCTACTGGACAACATGAAGAGCTATAACGAGCATCATGCTGTTCAGATACTCATGGTGCATTTGTTCTCAGGTACGTTTACTTTTTGGGTTCCGTACCCGAAGGATGCCAAACGGGTCCCTATTATTAAGATTCCGTCCGTCCGTCTGTCTGTCAGTTGGCCGTATCTCATTAACGGTAATAGGTAGACAGTTAAAATTTTCAGAGCATATGTATTTGTGTTGCCGCTATAATAACAAATAATAAAAATGAAATAAAATTAATAATTAAAGGTGGCGCCCATACAAGAAACGTCTATTTTTTGCGCGAAAAGAACATAATAATAGTAACTGTACGCTTAGCGGTTTTATCGCTAAAGAGTGAAGAGTTAGTTAATATTATACGGAACCCTCTGTTGTCGAGTCCGACTCGCACTTGGCCGGTTTTAATTTTTAACATCGTACCCATCTTTGACGGGCCAGTTGGCGCGGTTGGTTAAGACTCTGGTTAAGATTCCACCTCTCGCGCAGCAGGTCGTGGGTTCGATTCCCACACAGGACATGCATTTGTGTGCATGAACATGTCTGTATGTCCTGAGTCTGAGTGTAATTTTGTATATTAAGTATGTATTTACAAATAAAAAGTAGTATGTGTATTATATCAGTCATCTGGTTTCCATAGTACAAGTTCTGCTTAGTTTGGGATCAGTTAACCGTGTGTGAGGAATGTCCCAGGATATTTATTTATTTATCCCTCAGCTCTTTTGTTCGTTTGTGTCTTTTTACCACATGAATCACTTGTTGTAAATACCTCAAATTTTTATTTCAGCCGACAACAAACTCCTAAGCCCAAAACTAACGTCAGACGTATCCAACATGGATCCAGACATCCTAATGAACTCAATGGAGCGTATAACTCTCTTATACAAAGTATTAAGACAGTGTAAGTTAAGAGAGAGTAAGAGAATCATCACGTCGTCTCTTAAGTACTTCTTAAGAGAGACTCTGCCCCCAGCGGCAACGCTCAGTAGAGTTGTTATTGAGTTTTTGGAATGTTGCAAAGATACAGAAAGGATACATATGGGTCTAGTCAATGATAGGATGAATATGATTGACAGTTCGGTGTTTAATGCCGAGGTTGTATTTCAGGTAAGTTTATGTAATTATTTAGGTATTTCTTAAACAGTAGTGCTGATTTTGTTGTTTACAACTAAACTAATTTAATCTCACTATGGTGCCGATTCTGTTGTAAATCGCACTAAACTAATTTAAGTCACATCTCATCTCTTTCTTACGAACATTATTGAAAAAGGATAGAACATATTTTAAGTTGTCAAATTAATTTTTGCCGTCTTATTTTGCGCGTATTTAGGCGTAACCGCGATAGATGGCGACTAAATTTATATTGAAAACAAGCATTGGACTAATTTGACAGGGCTAAATTTCTTACATCCTTTTCTTATGTGCTTTGTTAGAAAGAGACATAGTGAGATTAAAATTAGTTTAGTTGTGAAGAACAGAATCAGGGCCTATGTCTTTTCTTAACAAAGTACATAAGAATAATAGAAATGTAGTCCTGTCAAATTAGTCCAATTCAATATAAATTAAATCGCCATTTATCGCCGTTCTAAATACCTGCAAATAAAGACGGCAAAGACTAATTTGACAGCTTTAAATATATTCTATCCTTTTTCAATAATATTTGTAAGAATGAGATGTGATGTGACTGAAATTAGTTTAGTGCGATTTACAACAGAATCGGCACCATTAATAAATATGAACACCGTTAGGTTATAAACGAACGGTTTTCACAATTATACGGTGACACATTTTGATCGAGTAAGCTCAACCTTGCATGACCTTTTTGTATGAAAAGTAAACAAAATCGCGTCAAAGTAGTTCATATTTACGAGATTCCGCTACTTAAAGCTAAAAATAAGAAATAATCCTGTATATCTAAGCCATAATGCTAAACTTTTGGCATACTTCATACATAATTAACCGTTTTTTTACAATTATACACACAAAAACATAATTAAAGCGAATAGTTGTATATCATCTGAAAATCCAATCCTCTCATTTTAAATTTTTTATACATTTCACTTCAAGATAAATTATTTATATTTTTGACTGGAATTATCTCGAATATTATGCTAATTAGCTTTCATTTCCACAGGTGTTCGAAACATCAATATCTCAAGACCAACTCCCAGTTCTAAGTGGATGGATCTTCGAAGCTCTCTGTCACTTATTAAGCGGCAAAATATCTCATAACCTCTTACCCTACTGCGTCTTAACATTACTGGTTTCAGCCAGTTCAAACCAGTTAATAAGGAACATGGCGCCTCTCTCATACCACGTTTTGAGGTTAGGTTTCCAGAAATGCGCAGAAATTGATGACTCATGGGGTATTTTTAAGGACTTTTTATGTGATAATAGGGTGTCCATGTCGTTCTCGGATAGGAGGTTACTGTGTACGGTGGCAACGAAGTCGAATTTTAGTGGATCTCAGCTGGTAAGGTTGAAGGAGTTGTGTGAAAGTAATGAGTGCTTGCAAGATTTGTTGCAGTGTTTGGGTTGAAGGGTAAATTGCACTGTTGTTGGCACTGGAATTGATATTGGTGTTTCGCCGAATTTATCCGAAACTTAAAGCTTTATATAGATAATGTAGCGCATTTTATAAAATTAACCTAAGAATGAATGAGTCGATCTGATATCTTTGGCGTTTTTGTGGACATATTAGTATCAAACAATTATTTTAATATACAGGTTCTTTAATAAAAATGTTTTGCTTTTTACCCAACCAACCCAGAACAAGTTGAGAAAGTTTTTTCTTAATTACTGTTCCTGATTTATAGAAAAGATCTTAAGTGATTAAAAATGACCTAGTATTATAATGACATTGTAAAAAAGTTAAACAGGAATTCTCTTTCAAAGAGTTTGTTTATTGATGACTTTTTGGTTATTTCAGTATTTTTGTATCATAATCGAAAATAAACCTTATGTCATAGGTTTAGGTTCCAAATACAATTGTAAAACAATATAATCTACTTAAAACTCTACGTTCTATAATACTGACCTTAGAGTTGTAAGACAACGAAATAGCAATAAATGACGTTAAAAGTAAAGCTTCTTAAAAAAATCAAGCCAAAACAATAAACAGGTATAATATTTACCATTAATGAAATAAAATATAGGTAAAATACTTGCATGGTAGCAGAGTTATTTTTATAAAATTAGTTTTTGATGACTTAAAATAAAGTACAAAAGTGATAACAATAATGTGAGATTACCAGATTCGATTTTGGTCGATAATGTCCAAAGTTGAAAAGCTTATTTTGTGAAGCGTAGAATTTTGTTTTGATAAATTTTAGATGTAGTGTATATTTCTGAACAAGTATTTATTGAACACTAATATTTTAATTCCATTACGGGTGTGTTGTACTATCGTACTTTAGGGGGTAAATTTGACAGTTAACAGTCAATGTTTTTCTTTTCAGTCTTTAATCTTCACACAAAGGCATATCTACTAATGTCACTACATTACTTCTTCTTAGTTAACAGTATGTAAATCAAATCCTTATTATTAGGACTTTTATTTGACTCGACAGTTATGAGTTCTAGTCACGTTAAATTGCTTTCACACAGTCAACTTCTATACAAGTCAGGTTTAAGTAAAATGGTGGCCATTCAACAGAAACTTTTCACAGACTTTATGACACAACTTATTAGAATTTATGTCGAAATATCTTATTAAATTTTTTTTTTACATATTACCTTTTTTTTCTTAAAGTTAGATATTGCAACCATAAGAAATGTATAATTAATAATACTAGTGCAGCATAGCTTAAGTGATATAAGTATGTTCAATGATTAACTTGCACATAATGCCAACGATTGGGCATTTTTTTTTGCCGAACTCGAATTCTTAACGTTGGTCAACAACAGTGTAGTTTACCCTATAACTTTATTAGATAAATAAAATTTATTTAAATTAAATTGAATCGAATTCATGTAGTAATTGTTTAAAATCTAGCACGCTTAGCGCAGGTACTGGATAGTTTGTTGTTGGTTAAGAAAAAAACATGGTTTGTGATTAAATAAAATCATGTATACTTCCAATATTTTGTCATTAATTGGAAATAAGTATTATGTTTTTTTAATCAAGGCTTAAATTCGAATGATAAATCGCCAAAATTATTACATATACTTTATTTTCAAACGAACATTCCAAATTATAATTATTTATTGCTTTTAATGTGATTGTGTACTCTTAGCTGAAAAGGGAATTTGAAATCACGCTAAAAAAATATTTATTTAAAATTAAGTGTAATTTTGATAGCAAAATTTTATTTTTAAATTTTCGAGCCAAAATCTTTATTCATAATCGGCTCTATTTTCATATAATTCTAATATTTGTAAATTAACACATAATGCCTCTCAATTAATGTCATCAATTAACAATTATACTTTTAATTTAATCAAACTGTTTTCTTCGTAAATGTTTTATGTACTTTAAGTAATGTTGTAAAATATGTATATTCTATGAAATTAATTGAAATTATAACTATGTTTTAATTCAAAGCTTCAATAAATGAATAGAAGTAATCCTTTGACGTTTCTTTATATCAAATACTATACTTTGTTTTCTGTCCTGTCCGTGGGAGCTCAACTCATAGCTCAATGATATTCATACCTTCTCAAACCTTCCTCTAGGTTCCCTTTGAACTTGCTCACTTGGACTAAGCCATGATCCCATGGACTAAGCCACAGACAGGCCCCTCTTTTCCACTGGGCACTCTGGGCAAGTGCCCAGGGCCCCGCGATCGATGGAGGCCCCCAAATGCCTGCCCGATTACCAGTTGATAACAGATGTTACAGATAAATTTGTACTCAAAGCCACAGACTTTGAAGAAGTGGTTGACGATTTTGCTTATTTCAAAGCTAGAAGAGTATGTAATGTACCTCTTCAATCAACATGAAAGCTAAAAGAGTTTCTTCTGAATTATGTATGTAATTAAATTACCTTTTCATTGAAAGTGATTGTAAAGAACTAAGAGTTTGATAAACATAGAATGCTACAGAACTATGCCGTCTATTGCCTATTTTAATAAAATTGTCCTGTCATAGTCATAGGGGACCCCCTATGACTATGACAGGACAATTTAATTACAATATAATTATGCTAAAGTGAACAGGGCCTCCAGAAGGTTAAAAAAGGCCCTGGCCACATTAATATTATAAATGATGCCGAATCACTTTTACCATGTGAAAGCTTAATAGTTAAGACCCCGAAAGCGGCTACACGCGGTGGCTGAGCGTCGTACACATATGAAATAAAATAGACAAGAGACGGGCTGTTGGTTTTCGTAAAAGGAAAACGGAACAACAGGCGTTGGATATAAAACTGGTGCAAATATCACGATTGAGGCACAAGTTTTTTTGTAACATAAATACCTCAGAATACGTCCAGAATACCTCAGAGTCTGGAGACAAAGGTCTGTAATCAGTGCGTGTTACCAGTGATGACATACGGGACAGAGACGTGGTCTTTTACTGCTGGCCGCATAAATAAGCTCGGAGTCACTCAGCGAGCTATGGAACGAGCTATGCTCGGAATTTGTTTACAAATGAAAACGACGAACGTAGCTCGTAAAGTTAGTTAGCTGAAGTGGCAATGGGCAGGCCAAATCGCTCGTAGAGCCGATAACCGATGGGGAAGAAAGGTTCTCGAGTGGCGAACAAGTACTGGTGCGCGCTTCACGGGACGCCCTCCCACTGCGGTGGACCGACGACCTGGTCGAGAGTCGCTGGGCACCGCTGGATACAAGCGGTCCCAAACCGTCCGAAGTGGAAGTCAATGGGGGAGGCCTATGTTCAGCAGTGGACATCCATAGGCTGATATGATGGAACATAAATAAGGCCGACATTTCAGAATAGTAGAACAATAATTTATCAACTAAGTATCTATGCTGCGATATTCCCGCCTCGATTATCTAAATAAAGGAAAATGTTTAAACATAAAGATACGCTGAAACAATAAAAGCATTGTTTCGTGATAAATGATCATTATTTCGCAATACAGAAGGCGCGTTCTTATCTATTACCTACTTTATGTAGGTTGTAGTAATAAGTAGGTACCTACTCCCCGAGGGATCTTATGTTTACCCTGGATAAAAAATAAATCCAGAAAATATTTTATCTGTGTGCCAAATTGCATAACTGAGTGCGAGCGCCCGAGCGGCCGTCAGTCTAATATCGACTCTATAGGTACCACAGCACTATGTGACAATAGTACCTAAATTTACTAAATGATAAGAAATGAAATGAAAAGGAGACAGAATGATGTCATCTGTTTGGTAAAAAGGTGCCGCCCACTGACACGCTTGTATATTATGGAATCTCTTGAGCAAGGAGTCTCTAGGAGGGGGCGACTTTTGTTTTTCAATACTCTGGAGGTATAGGAGATTTGTGTGCCTCTAACATGAGTTTTCTACGCTAACGTAATCTACAGTCGCTAGCGACTACGGTGGATATTTTGCATGACGAGCAGCGCCTCTAGTGGACACTTTTGGAAGCATTTCATACAAAATGTTTCACCGTAGTCGCTAGCGAGTGTAGATTACGTTAGCGTAGAAAACTCATGGTAGGCGTAAGATGTATTCACGTAAAACGCGAAACCGCGTTACTCAGCTAGTCAACAATAAAACGATAGCAATTGACTCATAATGAATGAATACGATAAAATAAATATTAATCAACCGATAATCTGCCATTTATCTATGATAATTATTGATAGTAATATGTTGGAATTATTTGCTTATCAGTATTATATAGGGTATCCAATATGGCGGTAACACGGCGCGGTTATATATTTAGTGCGTTTTTGTTAAGTGTACTGTGTGTTTTGTTGATATTAGTTGCCATTTCAAGTGATAGTTGGGTAAGAAACTTATTAGTACATCTTATATTGAAACTTAATAGGTACCTAATCAACCTTACTAAGTAGTAGGTATTATAGCTTAAGAATTTGATATGTTGCAAGGTACAGATAAATATCAGCCAGCACTGTAGATTCAGATTTTGTAATCTGTGCTTCAGTCTTGGTGCAGCACAGACGACAGACCGCACCGCGCCGAAAATATAACCTATACAGTTCTAAGCAGTAACGCACACGACTCGCAAAAAGTCCGGCGCACAACCCTTTTTCACTCAGACTTTTTGTGTGCCGCAGACTCTTTCGCACAAAAAGTCCGTCGTCTGCGCTGCACCTAAGACCCTTTGGCATAGATTCTTTTCTTAAAGTCTTTTCTTGTTGCTCTCCTATGCTAGCTCCTAAGGAGCTCCTATGCAAAATGGTTCTAGTCTAGGGCCGTAGCCAGGACCCATGTTCAGTGGTGGCGAATAGCTAGGACCATGAAAATAGTTTGTTAAGGATAAAAACTTATTTGCCTAAATTCAATGGTAGGTATCTATAGGTGCAATTATGGGTATCACACAATATAATATAGGTACCTATTTTGGTTCCTGAATGTAGGTACAGACATATCTAAGTATTGACCAGGTGACAACTCTGCCAACAGTGTACTACTTAGAAGAATCTCAATTTTATTCGAAAATTTCGGGGGTGATTGAACTGAACACCCAGGTGGGTGATTCCCCTGCCTACGGGCCTGGATTAGCTAGACCGACGGTTGAGACTGCGTCTCAACCTAACATGCCTAACTTAGGAAACTCCTAACAAGTGTGAAAATGATAAACCGTGTGAAATGCGGTCCTTCGCTGAAAGTGTAGGAGTCGCTGTGGAAGTGGAAGGGACAAAAGGCATCGCTGGTCTCCACAAGTTGCCAACACAGACCCTCCTATGGAGCCATCGAGGAAAAATCCCTTTAGAGTAGTAATACCAGCAATCCAATTCCGCAACTAGTGAGTGCTTTTGCACTGATTAATAACAGTAATGACCAATCACTGTATCTATGTCCTTGACTCAAGCTAATCAGTATCGCGAGTGTAAAGAATTGACTGTGCCAATTCCTATAGAGAAGTGTCGTAAACGCAAACGCAGTAGCAGTATATTATTTACTCTGAGGCATTAGTAAGGTACTGAGCGCATTGATGTATTCAAGATCTGAACGAATAGGCATTTTATGGGTAAGCGAATCCGGCTACGTCGTCGGCCTCGTCATAACTCCTGGGATCAGTCGAAGGCCAAACGCGAGCACAATTAATGAACGTAATATAAACAAACAACACAATACAAGATTCCGTATATTTAAATATTTAGGTGTAGGATTGCGTAATCTGAGTTTCAGCACTCGTCGAAACAATGACTGTTAGAATCTCTAAGATGCAGATATTTGAACAGGTAACATTAGTTGAACTGTTTGTTAGCTACGGATTATCTACACGCTATTTTATTTTTGTTCTCGCGAATCTACGAGTGTTTTTTACAATACGTACGGGATTTCGCAATTTTCTTTTTGCTACTGGTAGGTTTGCATATTAATATTTTTTTTATACGACGAAGTCTCTAAACAAGCATTCAGCCCCCCTAATGGTAAGGGGTCGTCCATATATTACGTGAGGTGTTTATGGGGGGTAGGGGGTCCGAGTTTTGAGGGAAAAACGTTAACTTCATTGATTTACACGGGAATCGTTCTTTGGTTAACTTATGCTCTAATCTCCTTTTCTCTACGATTTTTGAATGATAAGCACGCTGCCTACTTCCGTTCCATTTTATAATATGTTAAGATATTTACGACTACAGATTTGTTTCAGGTAGTCTCAACTGCAACAGCTGAGGTGCAGGTGGAAGACAGCAAGCTTCGTTATGGACTCTTCAGAGGAGAACTGGTGCTACACAACCTGGCTACACCTACCTTTAATACTCTTTATAGTGAGTATATGTATATATTGAGTTAGTTTATTAACAAATAATAACTCTACATGCACTTACTCTACAAGCCCTAACTTCACAAACTCTACACACCGCAGTCAAAATATGTGGCTTGGCCGTTTCACTACTACAAGAACTATTGAATAACAAAAAAGTTATGAACAGTGAATACATTTTTCACCTTACTGCCATGTGACGGTAGCGAAACGACCAAGCCACATATTTTGACTAAGGTATAGTTTGTGAAGTTAGGGCTTGTAGAGTAAGTGCATGTAGAGTTATAAGCTTGGCTCTACATGAGATCTGGCAACATTTTACATAAAAATGTTTTTGGTGAGATAAATATAAAGTAACTATTACACTATCCTATTTTTAGAATCCTAACTAGGTTCCTAACTAGGAAATAGGAAGGTGTAATCGCAGTTAGAACAGCTTCTGCTTCCTAGTCAGAGCGATCCCAGTTAGGATCTTAGTTAGGATCCTACAAATAGGAAGGTGTAATAAGCACTTTACAAAGAGGTTTAATATATTATAGTGTGACTGCGAAAACTATAGACTAGACTTATCTTGATGATATTGTGTCAAAACACCACATGCTACCAGATCAGAATATTTTTTTCAGTTCATTGCCATACACTCCCAAGGTCTAGAGAAGAATGTTTTATAATATTAAATGGGCTCGTGTTTAGCCACCGACCCGCCCATAATAGACGATGACAAAGCCTAAGATGGAGCACGCTTATAATTCGTGCGATTAAAGATGAGATTTGACACACCACTTGGTTGACGTCTGACGTCGTCGATGATGACTTCTATGTAGCGGTATGTATCTACCCGCCGCAGACCTCATACCTAAAGAAAAGTAATTTATTAACGACGTCAGACGTCAACTACGTGGTGTATCAAGTCTCATCTCAGTGGCACGAATTGTAAGCGTGCGAGCGGGCTTTGTCATCGTCCCTTATGGGCGGGTCAGTGGCTAAACTCAAGCCCATTTAACATTATAAAACATTCTTCCCTGGACCTAGGAAGTGGCAATAAACTGAAAAAAAAAATCTTATCTAGTAGCATGTGGTGGCACGCACTATACCCATAATGAAGTTCCTATATACTTACCTAGATCGTAAGAGTCAAGAAACACAGACGCCATAAGTTTCAACCCCTTGCTGTCCGTATTAAATGCGATTCATGGCGAAATACGTGTTTTTGTAGACAAAGATAATAATTTTAGTGTTTTAAATGTCTTCCCAAGCTAAGATTACTTTCCTATTTTGGTTCGAAATACTGAACGAATCTGTCAGCTTTGGGGATGCTCCGTTTTTTCCACCATAAAAACTGTCATGAGTTCCCAGTTTCCCCGATTTGTCAACCCCAGAAGGCAATTTTTCCCGGACCGATTTTCACAGTGTACGTGGCTAGATAAATTGTACTATTTCGTGCCCCTTCCTACGCTAAGGGGTGGGGAAGATATATGTTAGTATTGGAGGTCTGAGAGTCGTTTTCTCGCTCGATTTCTGCATTTATTTCTTCAGAATCGTTTACAGTCATGTCGATGGAATAACATCAATCCTTTTGCCACTTTTGCTGAGCTATTATGCTACTTTAGCCTGTTTCAAATATAAATAGTTACATATTGAAAAAATCTTCACGCACATTGCTTGTAGTTTTACGTTATATATTATGGATGTACCTGTAGGTAAAATTTTCAACCAAGCAGTTGTGTGCATAAATAGTAATGTTTTGAGTAAATAACAATCCAAAAGATGATATAATATTTACAAGTAATAGGTATATCAGTATCAACAGTACAAGATTTGCTTAATTTGGAATTACATAGCCGTTTGTGAAGAATGTCCCAAGATATTTTACCTAAGTGAAGTTATTGGTGCCAATTCTGTTGTAAAAAGCACTAATCAAATTTTAGTCATATCACATCTCTTTCTTACGAACATTATTGAAAAAGGATAGAACATATTTAAAGCTGTCAAATTAGTCTTTGCTGTATTCATTTTCGGGTATTTAGACGTAATCGCGATAGATGGCGACTAAATTTATATTGAAAACAAGCATTGGATTAATTTGACAGGACTAAATTTATCTACCTTTTCTTATGATCATTGTTAGAAAGAGACATAGTGAGACTAAAATTAGTTTAGTTGTAAACAACAGAATCAGCACCATTGTAGTAATTTCATCATTCAAATTCTGAGATGATTGTTTACGATTCATCATCATATTTTCGCGGGGAATTACATTGCTTATCATATTTATTAATCCAAAGCCGGCACGAACTCATAAATTAAAGCAAAGATTAATTTAACGACATCGTGATAATAACAGTATTGTCTACCGTTAATAAATCACGAAATTTTAATCAAAATGAAGCAAATTACAAAGTATTTGAAGTATCCATGGTGGTATTATTTGTTGAAAATTTTCGATGATAGATTTCACAGCTAATATATTACCTTATTTATTGAAAAGTTTAGTCGTCTACTTCAAACAATATTAAAGCTTTGTTTTTACTTGATACCATTGATACACTATTGTGTATCAAGTACGGCTTATTAGCCATATCTACCATTCCATCAAGTGGAAGACAAGCAGACGGTTCTCCTGATGGTAAGTGGTCACCATCGCCTATGGACAATAGTAATAGGCTACATGACAACTCATTTTTTATGATGTCAATCGATCATGTTTATTGGTGGGATCAAATGTGCATGAATCCAATTGCAGTTAGAGGACTAGAAAAGTAAGAAATGAGAGTCAAAGTCAAAGATCGTCGAAGACGCCTCATTCAAATTGATACTCGAACGTGACTTCACTTTTGAGTAGGTGCTGAACTGGAATGGAAACACGTAATTTGTCATTAGGGTCGTGAAAAACTGCGTTTATGTACGTTTTTTATTATAATACTATATTATAATTTACTTTTGGATGATAAAAAATAAACTAACAGCGTAACTTTGAGGTCTCGTATCTTAATTTTTTTTTTCTCGCAGTGTTATTAAATCCTTTGTTTGTGGCATTGAATAAAGTAGCGATTATGGGTTAAGATCAGAAAAACTAAACGGGTATTTTATTAGTGTTTCTTGGAGGATTATAATTTTTCATTTCAAACATTTCAGTGACCTGTGTAGCAGATTTAAATGCCTGCGCATTGAGTTGCAAGACTGAAGAAGAAGCTAGGATAGCGGAGGTGAGTGAACTAACTTGCGATTTCGGCGTATATAACGTTTTTTCCGCAAGATACAATGTAAAGTTGCGAGAAAACTGAGTAAAATTATCGAAAATTAAGTACCTATATTATTGTTTGATTTTTACACAGTGAATCTAGACTACTTACGTTCCTAGTGTAGTCTGCAATAAAAATAAGCAAATTATATATTTTTTTTCAAAAATCCAACGCAATTAAACATATATTAACGTATTTATACTAAAAATACGAATTTTTATAAATCTCATGTGAGATTAGTGGGGTGGGGGAGGGGTCGATCCAAATCTAATGACATCTCACCGGGTCGAAAAATCGCCAAAATTGCTTCACGTAATTAATAGACGCCCCCTATTTTTTTTTTGTAAAATTAATGTTTTTTTTTTTTTTTTTTTTTTTTTTTTATACTACTTAGGTTGCAAACAAGCATACGGCCCGCCTGATGGTAAGCGGCTACCGCAGCCTATGGACGCTTGCAACACCAGGGGTGTCACTCACGCGTTGCCGACCCTGCAGAAATCTCTTCAGACCCTTTTTGAACCTTCTTATATCGATGGTTTGCTGTTATTTCAGGTTCGTGCTTTAGCTGAACGCTTCACGCCGACAGCAGCCTGTGCGTCTGTCACAGAAGTGAATACTACTAACATACGTAAGAAATCTATATTTTGAGACGTTTACATATAGGTAATGTATTGTATAACAAAGAACCATTATAAACAATTGTGTGCATGAACATTGCGGTTTGTACTAAGTCTGAATGTTAATATTTACATGTTTCTACCATAGAGTAAGAATATTAATGGATTGATAGCGTTAACAACATTACTTTGTGCAAAGCGTGAGCAGTTTGAATATAGATGCATTCATAGATATATCTTACACGAGTGATTTAATGTCAGAAAATGACGACATGAGTTCCTTTTCATTTATTCTCGGTAAAAGTCCCGAAAAGGTATCGTAAGAGACGAAGGTCCCAGGTTCGAATCCTACAAAGAGCTTGAGCTTTCGGTGAAGGAAAACATTGTGAGGAAACCATAGCACGGTGGTAGGGTACTTTGTAGTAACAATCTGGCAGGCTACCACCCTCAAGTTGAAAATCTGTCGCCAAGCACCTATCGGTGTTCCGACAGTTGCACTTGAGAGCCAGTTCCTTCTAGGATTTGTGTGTGCACCACCTTCGGCCACATCATCACTTACCATGGTGAGATTGTGGTCAAACACAGGCCTATGCACAGTAAAAAAAATATCGATGAAAACGAGAAATTGCCATTCATTCAGTATATGTATTTAGTCGTTCAATCTATAAACGCGCTGCTAATTTCAAGACAGCGTTGCATATACCCGTACTCACGGCACGTACTCTAGTATAGTCACTCTATAAATATCCCATCTCTATGGTTGCTACTATTTGTGGTAGCTATTCAGTTTGCGTACAAACTGTGCTCAGTTTGAGAATAGTATGTACTTAAATAATGACCCAGAATATTTAGTCTATCCCAGGATAAAAATCAGCCTATATACCTTGGCTTGGCGACAGACTTACAACTTGAGGGTGGTAGCCAGCCAGGCGGGTACTACGTAAGTACCTAGCTGTGCGGTGCTATGTTTTCCTTCACAGAAACCTCAAGCTCATTGTTGAATTCAAACCTGCGACCTTAGTAACGGCAATAGCTTTTCAAATATAACTTTCCTCCAAAGAGGAAACGCTGCCAGCCTTCTGGGAACCCTGCCGTTAATCGGAAGCAGCGGCAGGCTTGAGGAAAATGTCTATATAAAGATTGTATTTTGTACATATTTGTTGTAAATAAAGATAATTTACTTTATATTCCAGTGCCACACCGTCCAGTTATATCATTTACTTTCTACGTGAGTGAATTAGTGATATTGTTCCTGCAGTTGGGATTCGCTATTATAGCAGCGGGCCTCGCCATTCTGAATGCCACTAAGAACCCCACGGAACCTATATTTGGGTTGCCTGGTATGTATATGATTAAATTTTTCAAATATCTTTATTTATTCGTTCGTTTTTTTCCTTTTTTGCTAGTGCTTCTTTCAGGAATTGTCGACGATCCCGAGCTCAGAAGCGGTTAAGAGCCCCTCAGTTTGAGGAGAGACTTTGCTTCCTTATGTGTGTTCTACCGCTTGTACAACGGGGAGTGTTCCAAGGAATTGTTCAGAATTGTTCAGGTCAGGGGGGGGGGGGGGGGGTCACACACTTATATCCAGCTTGGATGGGTTTCAAAATACACAATACTATAGCTGTTACCCGCAGATTCACTGAAACGGCTGAGCCCCAGGGGTGGGTCATGACACCCATGACCGCCCCCCCTGGATCCGCCCTTGGAGGATGGACTCTCTGATGATGGTGAGAGTTGCGAAGGTTAATTGAATCCATTTCTGGTACAGGTTGCCTGTGGTCGAACATAGTGGCAGCAGTGTTGGGCACCACAGCGCTGCTGATGTTCGGTATATACTGGCTCTCGTCAGGATTAAAGGTTCACCTCGCGACTTCTTACATAGCCCAGGAGCTGTTCGAGCCAGGACCAGCGTTGGGGTACTCTTACTGGTAAATTGAACTTCTTTTTTTTACCGATTTTTACAATCTGAATATGGGAAGTGATGATGTGGCCGAAGGTGGTAAACACACAAAGCCTAGAAGAAACTGGCTCTTAATTGTAGCTGTCGGAACACTCTGATAGGTGCTTGGCGACAGATTTTCAACTTGAGGGTGGTAGCCAGCCAGATTGGTACTACAAAGTACCCTACCACCGTGCTATGGTTTCCTCACGATGTTTTCCTTCACCGAAAGCTCAAGCTCATTGTAGGATTCGAACCCGAGACCTTCGTCTGGGCATCATCACTACCACTGAGCTATCATCGCTTATTATCCTACTCATATCACAGAAAGTTCACTCTGCAAAGATATTTAAGTAAATAGCAGTCTTACTACGATGCAATAAAGTGCAATTCAGCTCGCAAAACGCTGTGTGCCTAAAAGAATTTTATAGTTATCAACAATGCGAGATTACGGGTAAAGTTAGGGTTTGTCTTCTTATTACAAATAATGTTATCTGAATACCTTTTCTATTTATGAATATTAGAAATGCATGACTTATAAAAGTATGAATTTCTTATTAAATACTCTTCTTTTTCAGGATATTGATATCAGCGATCCTCTGCTCGGTGGCAAACGTCGGCTTCATACTCCTCAGGGGATACCTCCTCGAGAGAGATCCTCCCCCTCCCACCATTAAACTGGAGAACCACTCTGATGGCACTATCTTTTTATATTAATCGTAATATATTAGTTAGAAGTATAGGTTTATCAAGAGGTTTTTGTAGATTTTATTATGCAGACATTACTTATGAAATCAAAATAAATATTTATAAAATTATACTTACTAATGATAATTTGCACCTATGGTTTTCACGGCATCAGAGATTTTACTCCAAAAACGATACACGAAAGTCCATCATCGTTTAAAAAAAACATTTTTGCTGAATTGTTTGTTGAAATTTGCTGCGATCGTGTCTTGTTTTTCGATGTAGTCAGTCATGGCGGACAGTGATTTTTTATATGATTATTATAAAATAAGTACAGTTAAATGATACTTAAGTAATACTACTTATTACATACCCAAACGAGAGCACTGTGCTGTTTCTCAATCATAGGTTAGGGATAATGTACCTAATATAATATTTATAAATAATTGTAAATAAAGAATGGTTTTTATAATGCCTGTCTTTTAAAATTACTTTTGAGTAAGTACCTTATAAGTTAAAAAACCACAGAGATCGATAGAGAAGTTGTCTAACGCGGAACGCGAGACAGTAGTATGCGCGTTCAGCGCTTACACCGCAAAAATCGCGTCTATCGTAACCTATTCGAAGTAAGTGCGCGAGCGGACGATATTTATTTAAATACCGTATTGTTCAGTGATCTACTACAAAAATAGAAGCCTACATGTGAACTACAAGAATTATGGTGTCACTTATCACTTTTAAGTATCACATTTTTCACATATTTAAAGTATAAATCTCAAAAATACCTTAAATGATTTTAGCTAGGTCATTACCAAGGTACAACTTGAACAAAGAACATGAAGCGCATACATTGCTGTTTAGTTATACAGTACCGTAAGGCTAACTTCGTTACGAACATGCAATGAAAATCGTGTCATGCGATTCGTCCATCGATCTCTATACATGCATATGTGTGTAGATCCGAGAGCGCGGTGTGGCGCGGTAGTGCGTATTTACAAGCGCTTACGAACATGTGAGTTCTTGGGCTGTGTGAGTAAAAATTGTCTACTATTGTTCTATTGGCGTTAGTTTACGTGTAGTTGTGAAATTAAGTGGGGAGTTTCGTGGGAAATCAGGTCTAAGCTAAATCGAAGCGTCCCAGCCCATCTTTCGTGATCTATGTAAAAGACCTTAAAATTCAAGCGGATGAAATCGCGGGCAGAAAGATTAAATAATTATGACCCCTCATCCAATCAAACCTCAAATTTTAACCTTCCCTAAAATAAACACTTGAAAGTGTTATGTAAACAAGTATACATAAATATCCTAAGGCTCAACATAAACGCAGTAAGTCAATTGTGCCGTGAAATTCTCAACTCTAAACTTGGAGGGGAGAGAGAATTTAATTGAATATCTAATTGTTTCCTTTGAAATAAATTACCTACTTGATTGACAAGTTTGTTAATCTTGTTAGCTTATTATTCGACTTCAATGTAGGATATGGAAAATTAGGATTATCTCTTTTTAGAAAGATAATTATATCCTACCTCATATTATGGTCGGGTCGGTTGGTGAGAATCCTGTCTCATTTGAATATTGCTGAAGTTTTCAGCGGATACAGAAAGATTTTGTTTAGAAGAAATAGTTTTTGCCTAAGGAAGGATTTTTCGAACTTCAACACCATAAGGTAAAATATCGCGCGGCGGAAAGTTTATTGTATTGTATGTGTCTTATGCAAGGATCGATTCTGGACTAAACCTGCCGCCAAGGTTTGTCTTTGCATCTCTTTGAACCATGTGGACCTTGTATAAACAGATTGCCTTACGTGAGTAGCCTTTGGCGCTAGTAATACTGTTTATTCTTTGCTAAAGGCAAGAACATTTGGTATGTAGATTAGGAACTATCTGCCTATTTCATTCCGGGATGCTCTTGAGTTCTACCATATTGTACCTTAACATTGAAAATAAAAAAGTGACCTACTGAAAGGTCACTCATTGTAAGGGATCGGGGCTACCTATTTGGGAAGGCTACGGGGCTACCCATATTTTTCAGGATTTTATTCATTAGGAAAAAATATCGATATACATCGTATCGATATTTCTAAAAGATATCGATATCTGTAGAGTAAAAAATATATAAAAATATCGATACTTTTACTCCAAGGCCTGGTTACCTAAAAGTACATATTGTCAAAATATTCATAAGTGATAAAAATAAACACATCTGGCAGTTAAAATTCGAATGTGATTGTGATGTCTGCGGTCGAATACATACAACGTAAGTATCTATGTACTGAGATGAGATCTTACAAATATCGAATTTGATACGATACTCTGAAATAATTATCGAATATCGATATTTTAAGATTTAAATATCGACGATATATACCGATATACCGTCTTGATGAGTACTTTATCGCAAGTACAGTCAACAAAAAGAACAGTCACTCAAAAAAAAACTTGTATTCAAAATGTCATTTTAAACAAAGAAATTGTAAAAATTTTAGTATAGGACACTAATGCTTCAGAGGTGTAAATGCACCTACGTATCTATACGTCCTGATTTCTATAAAAAAGAAAAAAATATAAAATAGTAAATAAAATACTGTTGATTACTTGACTTACAAACTCGATTACATTCAATAGACGACATGAAAGTAATAAAGAAGTCATTTAAAACAAAGCTTGTACTGGCCCCACAGGTCAAAGTATTTGCATATAGATAAGAAATTAAGTCTTTCTAAAGTTTTTACTAATTATAAAAGTCTTGTGAAACTCGCATTTACAGTGGTTTGGAGAAATTACACGCAATCAAACATTCACTCTTCAATTACAAAGTTTTAAGAGCTGCATTCTTTTGTTAAATCGTTAAAAGTTTTGATGTAGATAGAACGCCACTATTTTTCAGAAAGTTGAGAAAAAGAGCTATATTTGACATCAGATTTATACCTAACAGCTTTTAGTTCTCATAACTAAGGCGCCGATCCCACAGAAATGAGTTCTAGAGTTCCGCGTTCCAAGTTCCGAGTTTCGCGTTCACTACTGTACAAACATTCGCAGTACAGTCGATCGATGTTTCAAATTTCGAAGTTCTGAAATACAGTCCACAGCGAGCGAGCAGTCTAGAGTTCTAAAGGTAAATGGGCAAATTCGTATGGAGCTTGTCCCATTGGCGGCCAGCAATAATTTCTATGTTTTCTATTAGGCAATAATATATTAACAAAAATATGAAAGCTTATTACTGTGGTTTATTTAGAAAAAAAGTTATAGAGTATTGAAGATTTAAGAAATAATTGGAGATATTATGCGATTGCAATGTAGTTGCATTAAATGTAGTTATTAGTATCCCGTACCAAAAGGTGTAAGTATGTACATACAGCAAGCAAAAGTTTGTTTACATTCTTTATCTCGTGTCATTGGCCTTACTTAAGTTTCATTAGTGGACGCTCATGGGCCAGAATGCCCATTGTCCTTTCTGCCTTGTGTCACTCAGTAAATAAGACAGTGATCGCTCAGACGTGTCACCTCAAGTGCCAGCTTTAGAGAATAGAACTCCGACAGAACTCGCGTTCATTTGAACGCAAAGTTCTCTATGTGCAATGATCAAAGGCGCCGCATAGATTACAGTGAACGCGGAACTCAGAACTCGGAACTCTAGAATTCTCTCTGTGGGATCGGCGCCTAAAGAGCTGATATATTTGACCTCAGAATTGACAGTAATGTCTTCGTGACATCATTCGATCGCAATACTAATATTGGTGCCGATTCTGTTGTAAATCGCACTAAACTAATTTTAGTCACATCTCATCTCTTTCTTACGAACATTATTGAAAAAGGATAGAACATCTTTTAAGTTGTAAAATTAATCTTTGCAGTCTTATTTTGCGTGTATTTAGGCGTAACCACGATAGATGGCGACTAAATTTATATTGAAAACAAGCATTGGACTAATTTGACAGGACTAAATTTCTTACATCCTTTTCTTATGTTCTTTGTTAGAAAGAGACATAGTGAGATTAAAATTAGTTTAGTTGTTTACAACAAAATCAGGGCCATTGTCAGTATTTAAGCACCTTGTTGACTGAGCTCAGCTCGAAAACTCGGACAATACAACCAGAAATGAAACCTATCTAACTAGCTCGATTTTTCGCCCTAAAAAAACCCCCATATAGCAAATTTCGCCGAAATCATTAGAGGCAGATCGAGATCTCAAAACTTGGATGGAGCTAATCGTGATCTCAAGATTTTAATGGTTTTCACTGCTAAAAAGTCTTGGTAAACTGCCTGATTGACCTGCGTTTCGTTCATCGTTCTACAACAACAAGTGTGGCCGGAAGGCCTCACTTGAACGGAATATAGTTGTGATGTGTGGCGTCTTCTCTATACGTAGTAATAATAGCTCAATGACACGCATAGCTCAAATAGCACGGTCTAGATAATTTCAATTTGTACACGAGTTCCTTATGAAACGTAGTCATTTACTAGGGGGGGTGGGGTGTAAAAGAGGGGTCGCAGGGGACGGAAAGCTATGTGGAAAATAATGGCGCAAATTTTCCATATAAAAAGTATTCTATACAATGCGCAGACTTCAGAATATTTGGTTTAATGCAATCTTGTCAAATAAAGCTTGTATTTAGAGTGGTTGCTAAATATTAGAGGCAGAAGGCGGTGAATAACCCAATAGGCAGAGGTACAATATCCGTTTACATCGGTATGATTGCATGCAAATTGAAGTTGGCGGACGACATGAGTGCCTAGTGTCGGTGCAAGTTATAAACTCGAGGAGGGCCTCTATATTACCGCTTACCGCACAACTAGTAGGTAACCAATGATATTATAATAGAGATATGCTACCCTCATACTAAGCGGCGTTCAGTTTAGTTCAGCGGACGGGCCGGTTCACTTTACGCGCCGCAGGTCGTGGGTTCGATTCCCACACAGGACATGCATTTGTGTGCATGAACATGTCTGTATGTCCTGAGTCTGGGTGTAATTATGTATATTAAGTATGTATTTACAAACAAAAAGTAGTATATGTAATGTTGTATATAAAATTAAAATTAACTAAAATCTAAATTAATAATAACTATTTAAATAATGTCTAAAACGGGCCCCCGTGGCATTGTCTCAAAGATGCTGGCAGCATTTCCTCGCTGAATAGCGATAGGTACTAATACGCTGGGCGAGGGAGCTGCCAGCCCTTCCGGTGGAGTCGACGAGCCGTGGAATATGTAATATATATGTAATTATATCAGTTATCTGGTTTCCATAGTACAAGCTCTGCTTAGTTTGGGATCAGATGACCGTGTGTGAGGAATGTCCCATATAAAAAAAAATATAAAAAAGTTATTGTTGAATTAGGTGAATCATCATCATCAGCCTATAATGTCCCACAGCTGAGCACAGGCCTCCTTTCACATATGAGGGTGAAAGGGAATGGGCAATACTCCACCACGCGTGCCCACTGCGAATTGGTGGATGTAGGCTAGTGGTCAACCTGCTGTTGTAATTTTTCAAGCCGCCTAGCAGGCATCCTACTAGCTTAACGACTATCACAATTAAGTAATAACCGGGACCAACGGCTTTACGTGCCTTCGATCGGCAAAGATAAGCTACCATCGGTGAGGTCATTAACTGGACCGCCTAGTGGTATTTCAACTCGAGCGCTATCCGTGCTTTGGAAAGCATGTGATGCAGATGATCCCTGTTATCATTTAATTGTGATAGTCGTTAAGCTAGTTGTGAACTCCAACAGAAGGTTAACCACTAGCCTACCTCCACCAATCCCTATCACTATTAAGTGATAATCGGGACCAACGGCTTTAGGTGCCTTCTGAAGCACGAAAGGCTATGTGTGCATCCCTTACCATGGTGAGATTTTGATCAAAAACACGTCAAAGTACAAAAAAAGTGTATAGGCAGGGAAATTAGGCTCTAGAATTAATGACCACGTTCAGGCTTCAACTCTTTTAACTTAATCCGCCAAATAAGTAAAGAGTACGGTCCCGAATTTGAGTCGGGCGGGCTGATGCGGCCCCGAGCAATTTGGAGTCCGTCATCAATCATCGCCGGGTCCAGTCCGTCCAGAATGTTATGGGTACCTATGTTGAATTCCAGATTTGGAACTGTAATTAAAAATGGTATGCGTTATTTTGGTGTTTGAAGTGCAGTTGAAAGTCATGGCTGGGTTTAAAAAATTAAGGTTGATTTTTGTGTTTAAAAATTAATGTTTTTTTTTCGAAAATAAGAATAAATACGATCAGTAGGTACAACTTTGATGGCTTATATCTTCTAAACATGGCACTTTACGAGGTTTTGTCAAAGCATATTTCATGATTGTATTGATGTCAGTTATCGATTTTTATAAAATAAAAGGAGAACGCCGTTATATAAATAAAATAAAATGGCGGTCGATAGGAATGGCAAATCTTCGGACGCCTTTATTAAAGTGAAAGTGGAAGATTGTCTGTGTCTGCTTGTTTCTCCGGTTTATGGCAGCTTGGTCTGCGAAGACTCGGACTTACTCGGTCACACAAAATGCAGATAGGGCGGTGTTCTGGGGCTGTCTAGTCTGCTATTGCAATAATTGTGTTCCAATGAAAATCAACCAGTGTTGTGAAAATTGACACATTTTGGCGTCATAATGGCGTCAGCGTCATAATGTGAAATAATGTTTTCCGATGATTTTCCACTGAAACTATTATCGTGCCACAGTGATATTTTAATTTTCACTTTTGACAGTTTTTGTACATGTTTTGTAAATTCTTTTCATTCATTATGAGACCAATATGAATTAGTAGAATGCGCACATCGGCTCAATGATACTGGAATTGCAAAAGTATCGTGTCAGTATGACATTTTACAGACTTGGCCCCCTGAATGACCGTAATGATAACCAAGTTAAAAATAACATTATGAATTTCCTATACTAATAACAGTTGTAACTTGCATTTAGATTAGTAGGATCGGGCAATTTGCATGACATTTTTAATATAACATCAAATAGTGAGGTCTAAGCCAAACTCAGCCGCAGTAAATCGCACTAAACTAATTTTAGTCACAGCATTGGACTATTTGACAGGATTTCTTACATCCTTTTCTTATGTTTTTTGTTAGAAAGAGACATAGTAAGACTAAAATTAGTTTAGTTGTAGACAACAGTATCAGCACCATTCACTAAAACCTGCAAAATAAACCAAAACCACTTTATTTAACGTCGGATAACTAAAGGATCGGTGTCTCCTCAGCGAGGGTACTACGGATAGTGCGTGCGAGGATGGGAATTGCCGTCATAAATTATCAGACTACAGTCACCTGTGAGCTACACGGCACGTGTGGTGTGGGTGTGGCGTCACTTGTAGAGGGTTATTTTTATGTTTTTTTTATTTTCTTTCCATTTATTTATAGAAGAAATAATGTTCAGACTAATAATAATAAAAACAACTAAAACAAACTTATAATAGAACTAATATAAGAATAAAAATATGTACAATTACGGGGCGTCAAAAAATTCGTGCATATCGCTGTCAACAGGGAAAGTGCCCAGAAGGCTGGCAGCATTGCCACGTTGGATGGCATTGCTGATTCTTTGCCAATAAAAAGGCCAGCCCTCTGGTCTCGTGAAGAGTCGACTAACGGCTTGGCGATATCCCGAAATTATAGGTCCCCATGGCCCTAGTGTTTCAATCCCAAACGGCTCAAACACATAATTACCAATTAAGTTGATGTATTTTTATGGTTGTATTATTTTTTAGCATTTAGCCCGATAAGCGCGAATTTCTCAGCTTTTTGTCACAACTGATGGAAGAGCAATGAAATAATAAGACAGGTTCTACCTTTTTTAGGCATCACTGCCCGTTAGACACACAATTGTATTTATTTCCATACTTGTACATTTTTCCTGTATAATTATATTTTATATTTATTTAAGAAAAACACAACACAGAATGACACAGAGCGGCCAAAACTCGCCGACGAGTTCGCAGAATGATGCGGCGACGCTCTGGACACTGACATCTCATGTGATTGTTTAGTTAACGATAGAGACAGAAGATAATATCAGCGAAGATTTGTCCACCATCGATATCGTTCAATAAAGTCATATGACTGAACTAAGAGAGATTTTGGAAGTTTGAGCAATACCACATTTATGTACCTATTTGTTGCCATATCAAATAGGTAAGCTAAAAGTAAAAATATTACGAGGAAAATGGCCAGTCATTATGACGTCAGAATGGCTGGACTACGTAAGTTAAACCTAGTTGTAGACTATAACTAGTTCATATAGTCTGAGATTACGATAAAATAGAATAGTTTTTAAATAAAAAAAAAATTCCTTTTCCGCTAGCACCAAGCCGCACCCTGACTTGACACTCGACAGTCCATAAATTGTATTCCTAAGCGGGTCGTATATAAAAATTGGCTCACACACGCAACGCCACCCAAATGTCCTTAGGGTACAACTTTTCATCACTTGTGGTAGATATTTTTAAATCAGTTGGCTACGCTGTTTTCATTTCCTTGGCTATTTTCTTAGAACATTCTTGTATTATTGAAAAATTGACATTCTTGTATTGGTGAATTCTTCATAGAACAAATGATAGGACATCATTTGTTCTATGAAGAATTCACCATGGTGAGATTATAGTTATTATAAATATAGTTTATATACAACGTGTACGGAAAGAGTAATATCTATCTGAAAGGTGTGAGGACTACATCAGGTACAGACTCTCCACAAAACGTTTCAGATCAAAATAAATTGCTCAAAAATTCATACCAAATTGTTTATTGAATTAAAATCATAACCACCGTACAGTATTACCCAACTGATATGGCTTACTGATGTACCTGCGCAGAAGATACATTTTCAAAGTGCGGGAAACGCTATTGGTCGGCAGCTGCCGCCATGTTAGCGCGCGCCGGGGCAAGGGGCGTGATTTGCGAGTAAGACGGAACTAACAGCTGCAGTGTATTATGAACCTTATAGTAGTGATCTAAGATTGATTGTAAGTTTTAAGCATTCTATCGTTAGTCTTCGGGGCCATACTTTCTTTTCTGTGCGAACGAAGATTCACGACGCACCATATCAGTTGGGTGGTTTCGTACTACTGTAATGTTGTTTATGTCACTCTACTAAAATTGTACCTCTATTTGTGAAATCTATTAAATTCTGCAGGCCAATTCCGTATATCGTTTTCAATTGTCGCTTTAGGCGATATCCAATCGATGGACCACTCTATTTTATCCAAAAAAGAATTAAACAATATCGGGTATGCAGCACGGAGAAAAATGAACTATCTATTTCGATTTAAAATCGGATTTATATCGCTGGCCAGTGGTGCGAGAATTGATTGACTGTTGATTGTGAATTGGTGTGAATCAATTTTGGATCCGTGGAGTTATATTAATGTGTACAGAATCAGTAAAACAAGTGCACTTTAAGGAATATTAAAACGACCACAGACATAAAACGACCATTATTATGGAACAGTAGTACCCAACTGATATGGCTTACCGATGCAACTGCGCAGAAGATACTTTTTGTACATTTTCAAAGCGCGGGAATCGCTATTGGTCGGCAGCTGCCGCCATGTTAGCGCGCGCCGTGCGGAGGGGCGTGATTTGCGAGTGAGACGGAACTAACAGCTGCAGTGTATTATGAACCTTATAGTAGTGATCTAAGGTTGATTGTAAGTTTTAAGCATTCTTTCGTTAATCTTGGGGGCCATACTTTATTTTCTGTGCGAACGAAGATTCACGACGCGCCTTATCAGTTGGGTAATACTGTACAGAAATGTGTTCATTCGGTTAGGTATGTTTCTGAAGTATATACGTGTCGTTGTCAATGCCATAAATGACAAAGACGGCAACAGTTTTGATTATAGATTAACTTTGATTTGGCTTTCAGAAACTGGCAGTAGGTAAGTAGGTATTTGTTAGATTCTATCCGATCCAAAATAAGTTATATCAAAGCTTTGATATAACAGTTCAAATCGACAAGTGCGTTACTTGGCATAATAATTTGCGTCATGTTTTATCGTATCCAATTTAAACATACTTATTCTTGTGTAATACGGCACCGTATGGGTGGATATTCGCGGCTTGATTATTATGTGCGTCACTCGGGCTCACACTGTCCCTCCGCCGGACATTTATTTCGGCAAGGGTTTTATGTATGGACTGTGGTGTATTCCATTTGGGTCTCTTTTAATTGATACAAAAGTATTTTTTTTGTACAATCACGGCAGCAAATAATGGTAATGATGGTAAGCAGTTACTGTAGCTCTGTTACGTGGAAAAATTTAAGGCTAGAGCAATATATAGCTTTTAAAAACACGCATTTCCTATACGTACCTTTAAAAGCTATATAAGAACCTCGAAGAGCCGATAACCGCTGGGGAAGAAAGGTTCTCGAGTGGCGACCACGTACTGGAAAGCGCCGAGCGGGACGACCTCCCACCAGGTGGACCGACGACTGGTCAGAGTCGAGAGCCGCTGGATGCAAGCGGCCCAAAACCGTTCGAAGTGGAAGTTAATGGGGGAGGCCTATGTTCAGCAGTGGACATCCATAGGCTGATATGATGATGATAAGAACCTCAAACATGTTAAATAGAATATTATTCTAATAATCATTTATTAAAAGAACATGTTTCATTTCACAATACACTCCAATTCTCTACAAAATGAATCTAGTACCCAAACCGCAGTGTTGAGTTTACGTTGGCGAATAAATCAGCGCTGGCATTTCTTCCGATAGTATTCGACTTTGACCACAGACTAGCGGATTTATCGGTTTCTAATGTACTGGCTCTATTGATGTGCTATGTTAGTTTGAATGGAAGCAATCAATTTAATGATTCAGTAGAATCAGGACTGTCGTTTGTGTAAAATACTAGAATGGTGCAAATATAATTTATTGCGAATAATTCCAGGAAAACTATATTTTTATTTTTTATTTATTAAAGAAAATTTTTTTTATTTATAACGAGTGTTTTAAATGAGAAACTTTGTAAAATTACCAAACAGATATAATATGTTCTGGATTTACACATTTTTCCAGGAAACATTAGCTTCACGCTCTAGGCGCTCAAGTGCGAGTAAGACACGCGCCTACGAAGGCCAAAGCCTATGAAGGGTAATACCTACGATGGGCCAAGCCTACGAAGGCCAAAGTCTACGAAGGCCAAAGCCTACGAAAGGATAATACTTACGATGGGCCAAGCCTACGAAGGCGAAAGCCTGCGAAGGCCAAAGCCTAAGAAGGGTAATACCTACGATGGGCCAAGCCTACGAAGGCCAAAGTCTACGAAGGCCAAAGCCTACGAAAGGATAATACTTACGATGGGCCAAGCCTACGAAGGCGAAAGCCTGCGAAGGCCAAAGCCTAAGAAGGGTAATACCTACGATGGGCCAAGCCTATGAAGGCCAAAGTCTATGAAGGCTAAAGCCTACGAAGGCCAAAACCTACGATGGCCACAGCCTACGAAGGCCAAAGCAGGTGCCTGACGTCAGATTTTCAACATGAAAGCTAGGTAGGTAACCGGGTAGGTACAAAGTACGTGCTATGGACTCAACACAATGTTTTCTGTCTCGTTGAAACTTTCGACGTCTCTACCACTGATATATCTCCACATATTTTCCAGACAGATAAATTCAGAGAAAGACACGTGTCAAAGAACAACACATTATTGTATGTTTATCTTTGATCGGAGCTCGAATAAAAGAGTCATATTATGGTTTTATAATACCACGTAATTTAAAAAATAGGTGCGAATCCGATTTGAGAGACAAGTAGAAGGTTGCGGTACTTTTTGCGCAACAATGGCAGGTTTAGGCGTTATGCGTAATGGAGTGACGTTTGCGGGACCTGAATAAGGAGATTACGGTTATTTTTGGGTTCTCTAGTGAATGTGATGAAGTGGCGTGGTTTATTTTTGTTTTTGAATTTAAAATTGGAATGAGAATTAATGAGAGGACCTTTTTACATGTAATTAAAATAATGTAAAAAGTTCACCCAGCAATATATTGTTTTTGTAAAGGGATTATCCAGATATATTTAAGCCCGGTGTCTTATTTATTTCCGTGGGAAGGTTGAATATATATCTGACCATAGTTAGTAGGGTTAAAATACTAATACATGAAACTAATAATACTCATATTATTCGTTTCTACCATACATAATTGGACTGTTTTACAAAAAACTTAAACTGACTTCAAAGTACACTAAGAAGTAATCAAATCCTGATCTGATGACAATGGGACCAAACGGGAAGTGTACCCTTTCAAATAAAAAAAATAATTTTCCAAATCGGTTAATAAATGACGGAGTTATGAGGTAACAAAAATAAAAAAAAAAAATACATTCGATTTGAGAACCTCCTCCTTTTTTTTAAGTCGGTTAAAAATTGTCGTAAACATAAACGCGTTCTATTACTCAGGATATTTATGATTTGAATAGCGTATAAAAAAAACGATTTGAATTTATTAACTCGAGTATCTACTATCTAACTATCTACAGAATACTTAATAATTAACTAAAGACGCCCTTGTCCCTAATTTGGTCCCCTCTTGGTATTCGTACCTAAAGTATCATCGTTGTGTTGAAATGTCGAATACTTGAGCATTTGAGTGTACTTTAGATATTACATTTTTGTTTCTATATGCCACAGTATATACGAAGATATTACACTGTATATGCGAAGCGCTCGTGGTGTAGCATGATTAGCCGTTCTTAATCGATCGGCAAAGTTCAGCTACCACCGTCGTGGTCGGTACCTGGATGGGTGACCGCCTAGTAGTATTTCAAATCGAGCGTTTCTGTGCTTCGGAAGGCGAGGAAAGCCGTTGGTCCCGGTTATAGTCGTTAAGCTAGTTGGAGGCCTTACTAGGCGGCTTGTTCCAAAAAATTCCAACAGTAGGTTGACCACTAGCCTACCTCCAGTCCTACCAATCCGCAGTGGGCACGCCTGGTGTAGTATCTGCCCATTTCCTTTCATCATACATGACATTTGGTCAAATCCACCCTTAGTTAACAAAATATTCAGTTTTAAAAGTGAACAAAACAAGTGACCGTGGCAATTCCAAAAAAATTAAGCCCAATTTAAGGCATTTGTCCGACCGCCGACGATGAACGAGTAACGAGAGTAAACTAGCAATTAGAAACTAGTTGGCGAGCAATAATCCCACCTGCCTTCCCATGGCCTGACCAACCTTGCGGTCATACAAGCCGAATCACGGGGATCGCAAGGCACATGACGGTACCAAGCTTTACCCCTACAATTGTGTGGAATCACCTGCAAGCAGGCTTTTGCCACACTTGTCCCCTGCTAACACCCCGATTGGAGGTGCGCGACTCGGATCTTTTCTAACCGCCAGTACCATATGGCACAAGACGTCACACGTACGGACTTCGTCGCCGGGCAGTCCAATACGGTATTCGCTCCTTCTCTCTCTCGCTCTCACTTCAGCCGCCTAGAGTGCACTCCGTTTCCTGTGCCACTCGTTCCCGAAGCGCCGCAGTCTCGCGAAGTTCGCCTCCGTGCTGACCAGGTCATGGTAATAGACCGGGCCAGCCTCAGTCCTCTCCAAGCCATCCATCATCTCGCGCCTTTCATCCTCGTACAAAGGACAGCTCCACAATATATGCTCTCGATCTTCATCGCCCATACCACAGTCACAAGCGCCCGTATCGCTCAAAGCCATGTCATGCAGTCTCTTCCGGAAACATCCATGCCCTGTGAGGAGCTGGGAGACAATGTAGTCCGGTTCGACCCATGTGGCCGCCAATCGCCACCGAACATCCGGGAAGAAACGATATAGCTCTCTTCCTTTCAAGTCGTTCTCCCATCGCTCCTGCCAGAGAGCGATGACCGCCGCCGTAATGCTTCTCTTACGGGCTCCTAATTCCCTGCTGGGACACCCCTTCCGTGCCTCGCAGATCTCTCCCGCCCTACGGACCTCCAGGTCAGCCGGCAGTTCACCGGCCAGTACAGGCAAGGCAGCCGAACTCGTGGAACGGTAAGCCTTCGTCAGCAGTATCAGCGCCGGTCGCTGGGTCCTCAGCAGCGGAGCACGCACGACGTGGAAGGACGCACGCCTGTACCATACCGCCGCGGCATACGTTACCGTGGCAACAAACGTACCTCGGTACAACAGTCGCAAACCTCGGTATCTAACTCCCCATGAGGAGGTAGACACCCGCGACACCTTACCGAAGCAGTTCGCCGCCCTCTCACCGAGTGATAATGCATGCCGCGCGAAGGACAGACCTGGTTCGAGAACCACCCCCAGAACCGTCGCTTCAGTCACGCTTCTGATCGAGTCACCGTCCATCTTTATAGTGGGGGGTCTCTGGAACTTCCCTTTGCAAGTCATAGTTTCAGACTTAGTCGCAGAGAAGCCCAGAAGATTTCGGACACCCCACTTTGACACCGAGGCTAATATTGCCCCAGCCGCACGTTCAATTCCCGCGCGGGATTGTGACTCGATAAGAACCGTGACGTTGAAGAAACTAGTTGGCGAGCATACCCCCTCTTTCTACTGAGATTTTCTATAGTGGCCACCTTCACCAACCTCTCGGTCATAAAAGACGGCACACTATACCAGGCAACCCCTTACGAGGCGTCTGGGACCATCTGCGGTAGGTCACGCCGCCAGAGTACTCGCCCCTGGTACTCAAGAGAAAATGTGAGTCGCACCGTGATCACTCACTACCATTTGTCCAGAATGGTACCGGAGCAGTCAAAGTCGCTCACCACACGCACCCCAGCACGCCAGCGCTAGCATGAGCACAAACGTATAAATACGCAGCGCAAACACCGGCGCCAGCGCACCTTGTTGGTGCTAGCGGATTCAATCCCCGCTAGGGACGCCAGAGAAGCTGGCTCCCATTTCTCCAGAATGGTCCCGGAGCTGTCATGCACGCTCACCTCCCGAATACGAATCCACGCATCTACCCAATGCCTGCAGCTGGGTTGCCGGAAAACTAATCCAACGGGTAGTCCTCTACTTTCTATCCAGGAAAGTGCCGGAGATGCAGTTCACTCACAGGAGCTCACTTGCTTGAGGGTTACTCACGAACCCCGCGTCTGACCACCAGGTGGCCCTTTGCCTTAGGCCGGTAACTTCAGACACTTGTTGCGCGCGAGGAATGACGCACGACCAACACACAGTCGAGCAGACAACATGCCACTCCTCTGCAACCACCACATAGACCAACGCGAGTCCATACCCAATGTCAGGTTCCACCTTTGCGCTTGCAATGGTGGAGGGCCTACCTGACCCCGCGTACCCTTATCCAAACAGCCGGACCCGTAGTTCCAGCTGCGAACCCCATCTGTTCGGGTCGTACAGACGTGGGCGTTGCTCATTTAGCACCACCCGGAGGACACGTGTACGGTGTTTAAGGCAGAACGTACGGACGCGAGCAACATTATCCTCCTCATTATTAGTTGGCGAGCAGTGGGATGGGAAGCGAGTGTGTAGTTATGATAGTTTTGTCGTTGGGCTGTAAGCGAGTGTGCGAGTGCGACGGGCGATTACTCGCGCCACTCGCTCGCGGCGCCAGAAAATGACTGCTGGTTGGTCTCTCGGCGTGAACTCTGACCGCCAAGCGAGCATCGCTGAGCGAGAATTATCTTTGATAGCTCTTGTCGCTCAGTGACAAACTAGTGGAACGGGTCCCCGCCGGCAGTGTGAACAGTCAGCGATCAACTATCTCTTTTGTTTAGACGGAATGTCATATCTATTGTTTACTTGACGGCGGTGGGACAACAATTCAATTCAATTGCCTTAATGTCTATGGTCATAATAAGGTACAATTCCGTAGCCGACTGAAGCAGGTGACGTGTCGCCGCGACACTAGTTTCCATGAATCTAATACAAATATGTCAGCAACTAGGTAGTCTAGGTGGCTATAAAGTCTATTTCGACGGTCCCTACGTATAAACGGACATGTCGAAAACCATGGTTTACAGGAGAGCGAAATAAAGATTCAAATCAATCTAGAAATAACACTATGTAATAATGTTATATTTTTGTTGTTGTAATGTTATACCGAGTTTAGAAAGTTTATAATGATACTAGCTTTTTGCCCGCGGCTTCGCTCGCGCAGACTTGCCCCAAGCCTAGCTTAATTTACTTGTGAAAACCCCACTAAGATACTTTAAAAATATTAAATTGTTTCAGAGATTAGTGTTCAAACAGACAGATTTAAAATAGTCTTGTTGTATTTTGTTACTCTTCCTTTTATCCTTCCTAACCTTCTAACTTTCTATTAGTTTTATTTATAAAGCTTCTTTGTATACAACGTTTGATGTGGAACGGTTGGGAACATGAACAAAGAGCTTGTTTGCGTCGCTAACGCGAGAGAGGGCCACGTAGAGCTGGCCGTGCGAGAAACAACCAACACTGAGGTCCACACCAGCGACACGCAGCGTCTGCCCTTGCGCTTTGTTTATGGTCATGGCATAACATAAGCTCACCGGAAACTGCACACGTTTAAAACTAAATGGGAAATTGTTCGGAATTAGCGGGATTCGGGGTACAAAAACACGCTCGCCTGCGGCACTTCCCGTTAAAATTTCCGCTTCTATAATGTTCGGTTGTAGAGAAGTAACTATAAGTCTTGTTCCGTTACACAACTTCGGTGGGCTTAAATTCCGTAACAGAATAATAGGGACGCCATTTTTCAACTGAATTTTATGAGATGGAAGACCAGGCGCGCTTAGTGAATTTAAAAATTCGATCGGGTAGTTGGTAGCGTCATCTTGCTCTATAACTCTGTTAATAGAGGTATACTCTATTATTTCTCCCTGCACATGAGTTAGAATATCCGAATTTATTTTGGCAGCTTGGTCGTTTCGCGGAGTCAAAATAGCCCTTTCACAAAGCCAAGAGTTTTCATATGTTTGCATTTGGTCACCATAAACCGAAGAAATTAGATTTTGCAGTGAAAAAACTGTACGACACACATTATCAGGCAAAACAATTTGACCTTCTTCTTCTGGAAACGTGCCTTCACCAATTTTTAACAATAAATCAGAAAATTCCTGTGCATTTGTGTTACCTCCTATTCGCGCCCGCATATTCACTGTCAAGTGCATCCGAGTGAAGTATCGCCACAGAACTGAGCTCTTCAAGCATGCTCTTATCTCATCAGCCTTCGTTCCCCGCGGTACGACTGGCAATGTCTGCCTGAAATCGCCACAAAAAAGGATCGTGACTCCACCCATCGGCTGACCATTTTGGCGGATATCTTTGAGAGTTCTATCAACTGCCTCTACAGCTTTACGATGTGCCATGGTACACTCGTCCCAAATGATTAAACAGCATTCGCGTAGAACTCTCGCTTTGTCAGAATTTCTGGAAATATCACATACTGGTTGTTCAGAAATATCCAAGTCTATGGGGATTTTAAACATTGAATGAGCAGTTTTGCCGCCAGGTAACAAAGTAGCTGCTATTCCTGATGAAGCCACAGCAAGAGCTATTTTTCCTTGGGCTCGTACTTGTGCCAATATTATTTTAGTGAGAAATGTTTTCCCAGTCCCGCCGGGTGCATCTAAAAACAAAATTTCTCCAGAACCATTGTCGACACTCCGACAAACACGTTCAAACACAGCGCTCTGTTCTACTGTTAGACATTGGATACCATTTTGCAAGGTTTCCAATAGTTCCGCTGGATTATAGGTTACTTCCGCTGCATATTCTCTATTAATGCGTTCCCCTTCTGCTGTTGGCGCTGGCAATCCATAATGCGGAAGAGGATTTCCTCCTATGGACGTAACTAATTCTTGGATAGCCACTAAGCAGTGATTAAAAGTAGTATTACACAATCTACTGTTTAGGTCTCCGTCAATATTACGTCGTACATTCCTAAAAAAGTCTTCCGCTAACTTATCCTTATATTTTTGCCACAACTGTACAGCATCAGAAAGTCCACAAAATACCAGCAAAACTGCAAACAAATGACGCAAGCGCTGCGGACTATCACTGACGCATGCTTCAGCTAGAGCATCATCCCAGTGCTTGTCATCATCAAGCAAGTTTCGCGCTCGGCAAGCATCTCGGTAAGTAGGACATGCGACGCCATCAACTGTTCGCAAATCGGTAAAAGAAGTAGGTCCCCGTACTGTATGCAAAAGCAAGCGTAAGTAGAAGCATTCGGTATTGTTGGGATGGACCGTGTACACTCGGCCAATTACGTGCTCTTTGAATATGCCAGGTTCACCATCTACAGGTCTGCCCCGCCTTCTACGGTTAAACACTCCTTGCTGCTTATTGTATGTATAGTATGATGGAATATCAGTATACAGTAGAGTTTTTGCAAAATCATCAGTTGCACAAAGCTGAAAGTATGCTAGTAAAGTTGTTTGTCTGGGGTTTTGTAATCGCTCTGCAACATTTTCGGGATCAAAATATATGCGCTGTCCGCCTTCGAGATGAACATCAAGATGCGACACTGGCGGATGTCGTTCATGTATTGGGAAGCTAAAAATGCGCCATACCGCCTCTGAAGAGCTAATATATCGACCTGACTGAAACCTGGTGACTTCGTCATGTTGATTGTTCCTCAAAGCAAATGTGGCTTGATCACTGCCCTTATTCACATATTTGCATATATATTTGATCGACTGTACGCTATTGCACATTTCTACATTTATGTGAGCTTGGAATGTTTTGGACAATACAGGTGAATAGGGCACGACCCATCTATTATCTATCACTATATCTTGACCACGCGATCTTATTGTACCTGTAAATCCACCATTTTCGGGAGAGCGTCTACGGTACAATGGGTATCCACTTTCACCCGTTATCGTTTGTTCTCCCAATGCTCTAGGATATCTTTTAGAACAGCGACCGTCCTGAATGCAAGGAGAGTTGCTATTTAATGCCCCGCAAGGACCATGAACCATGTGTGTCTTAATAATTTCGTACAATGTAGGATCTTCATTGTAGTCCGGAAATTCAGCACTTATTAGCTTGTCGACATCGTTGGGACGTATTTTTTCTTGCAGCCATAAAAGAATATGTGCGTGAGGCAGGCCACGTTTTTGCCATTCAACGCTGTACATGAAGCACAAAGCTGATCCAAAAATGCTTTCTTTTGTTATTAAGTCCATCATCAACTTCAGTTTTAAGTGGAAAACTCTTGCTATTACATCATGTCGATCATAAGACGCTTGTCCAGCCAAAAGTTCTTGTGTAATTTCGTTCCACTTCGGATTTGTTGTGAATGTTATAAAAAGGTCAGGCCGGCCATATTTTCTTACATAGCAGAAAGCGTCTTGAGTACGCTCATGCATATAGCGTGGGCCGCCGGTAAAACTGGATGGAAGGATCACTAACCGGCCTAAGTTTTCAGTGTTGGTATCTTGTTGCATAGCGTCCCGCAAATGCACGTAATCTTCAGCGCGTAACCGTCTCTGATTAGTGCGAATGTACACCAAGCGTTCTGTCTCAATTTTTGCGTACATATCGACAATAAACTGACTAAACAACCCACGAAATCTTTGCAAGAAAACAAAATGATTGCGCCTTATTTGCAGTAGGCTAGCATAAAATTGTTGAGCTGATATTTTTTTATTTAAATTAGGCTCTCTCGTGGTAGGGTTGACTTGATGCAATCCAAAGTGGTACCCATCTTCACCGTAGCAATATATTAAAGGGTATTGCAGAGCATCATAAGACCGATGTGTTTCGCAAATGCGTTGCAAGCGATTGTCTCGAGTACGCACCACGATGTCGCGCCGCTCACATTCTTGATCAACCAAAACAGCTGCAACTTCATTTGTTACAGGGGCATTGTACCTTCCGCGATGACCAGCATCGGGTCGTTCACCTGCGTTAATGACAAATTTATAATCGTTATTCTGCCCTTGTGGGATAGATTCTAATGCAGCTTTAAAACTATACACATATTGGTTCACTTGATGCAGCATGTTTTGAATCAGAGTAATAAGATCGTTGTTAAGTTGCGGAAAGTATTGGTTTCTAATATTAGTTTGTTCTTGATAATCAGATACAAAGTATATCTGAAGAAACTGTGGCTCACTTTCAGGCAATAACGAACCAATTAGATGGTAAACCTGCCCCTGAACCTTAAAGGTTGGCATGAATGGTCCTTCTGATATTTGTTTTGCGCCAAAAGACGTCATTTGAAATGCATTATTGTATGAACGGATATTGTCCAAGAAGTGTTTTGATTGTGGATGTTCACCATTCAGCAGTGATTTTATGATCTCTGGGGGGTTTTGCAAACATTCAATTTGCACTTTTCCACTCGAGCAACACATTCCACTCGTTTCTTTTTGCCATTTCAGAGCATCACAAAATAAACAATTAACGATCATCCCACCAATGGAAGCAAATGTGGCATAGTCAATCATAGGAGTATACGTAAATGCACTTTTTTCTTTATCAATCCAGGGAAGATCGGCATGTCTTGAAGGAATTTCTTGAGACTCTTCCGAGTCTTCAGATAAAATTGAAATTCTATCAAGCGAGTGTCGAAATCGATCAGCATTTAAGCGAGTATGGCGTTGTTCTTCTGTGTCTGCTTGCCGCATTCTAACTACTCTCTCTCTTTCACTTTCTAAGAACTCTTCACGATTTTGGACCGTGGTTTCATAATTCTCTCTTGCCAATTCCAATCTTTGTCGGTATTGATCATCACTTTCTAAAGATCTAGTAATATCGTGACGATCTCGATCGTTACTTAACCGCTCCTCTCGCTGTGTAAACGTCTCAGAGGCGCGAGACAATGCATGCCGCTCACTATCAACGCTTAGTCGGAATTCCCTTTGGGTAAATGTTTCCGAGGCGCGAGACAATGCACGGCGCTCTCGATCAGAGCTACATCGCATCTCACGTTCTGAAGGAGTTTCCAAAGCGCGAGATGTAGCCTGACGCTCGCGTGCTGCAGCAAGTCTCGCCTGACGCTCTTCATCGGATTCCTGAGATCTAATCATCCTCGATCTTTTAGCCGCTCTAGTGAATGAGGAAAGATTTGACCTCCTTCTAGGCATTGTTGCGAACCAGAAATTAAAATGACAGTAGGTGTTTTCCCTTCTAGCGTCCAAGTTCAAGAAGTATAATATAAGTTACACTTCTTGAAAAAGCTATTTCGTAAGCAACCAAATCTCAAAGCAAAACATTAAATCCGTAAATTCCAAAGCCAAGTCAAAATATTTCAAATCAATCCAAATTTCAAATCGCCAAGATGTGCGCTTGTTCTAATCTAATAAAGCAATTAAATGAGTACTTTTCTATAGGTATAGGTAACTATAGGAATTGCAGTGCGTGATCGGGTTACGTAGTAAACTTCCAAAAGGGTTTTGTAAGCGCGATTTGGAAATTTAGCAGCGCCATCTTTTGATTTTTTGGGGAACTTATCTGGAGACTATAAATAAATAAACAACGACTTATAGGTATTACCGGAGTAACGCAGCCTCCTGACCTGATATAAAAATAAAGCCGGTTCGTCTCGTGAACCGAGGGTTTCGACTATCCTTGGACGTATATTTATTGGTTTGGGCCATGACTGTTGCAAAAAAGCGAATCGTATTACTAAGATTGTTTGTAAACGAATTTTGATAATTTCGATAAAACTGTGCTAGTTAGAATTTTCGTTCTATTTTTCCTGTAATATGTACATCAATGGCTATCAACTGTAATTATTTAAATATTTTCGCATTGCGAATTTCAGAGATATGACAGGGCGATCGTGATTTCGATAAAACATAATTTATTTTATGCGCCAAGCTAAACTTAATTATTAAAAATATTATAAATGGTCTCTGCATTCTGTTACCTTCCTACATGGGGTGATCCTACTTCCGACATCATTCCAATCAGGTTTTGATAAATATATGTTTAAATATGCAAATAAGTAGAATGAGATAGATAAAGATAATGAGTAGATAGGACATTTTGATAAATCCTTCCTCCTTTTTTAAATGGATTCATATTATGTTAGCTTATAGGTAGCTTAGCCACCCTAACGCGGACGAAACAGAATTTAGAAATCATTGAAAGAGTCATAGAATCGTGAGAACGAAACCATAGTGCGATTCAGGAAAAAGACAACGCCATCTAGTCATCAATATTTTAGTACTTACATCTGTGTGTAGCCGTGAGACGGCTTGCAAAATGATTAAATTGAGATATCTTTTCTTCCCGTCAGCCGTTTTTAATGAAACAAAGCCTAGTTGAAGCGCCAAAAAAAGTCGAATCAGCTCGTGGAAGTTCCATGCAAAGCCATTCAGTGGATTCAGAGATTAGCGTGTTCAAACAGACAGACAGACAAAAATTTTTTTTTTTAGTTTTTTGTATTCAGTTCCTCATCTCAAATCACCCCCGATCAGTTTTTGTTAAATATATTCAATGTACAGACACGCCGGTTCTACAGTTTTATTATATGTATAGATTATGTACATTCCAAATTTTTCAGATTTTCTTTGAAAAACTGACAGATGACTGCTTTTACATCGCCTTTAAAATAAATCTTTAACAGTCGTCTAACATATCTGTTTATACGTAGAAGATAACATAACACAAATTTATGAAATAATTAAAGAAAATATTAAAGAAAATATGGCATTATATTTCCATCTTCAAAAAAGTTACCTTAAAAATCGTTAGTTCATATCCGTGAATGTATAAAATACACTGATGTAGACATATCTGTTTATACATGGTCATTACAAACTGACTTATGACGATTACTTTGCAATAAAAAATAGACATGTTGGTGAAAACTAAAATAACGGAGAGGGTTGAGGGAGATATTTGTTAATTAAAAAAGATTTTCAATTAAATTATTAATTTTAATAGTCAATCAACAATTCTTTATATTTTTATAAGACTCAATAAATTAAGAAATTAAAAATATAAAATCACAGCGTCATTGAAGATTAAACTAGAAAATATCGGCCTTAGTCATAAACGCTATTTAACTAATCCTACTGATTTAATGGTCAAATAAATAACGCCACCTTTCTGACATTGAAAAACAATTTGACCTTATTAGAGTCGCAGATTAGTTAAATAACGTTTCATGAGTATGGGGGTAAGTGTTAATACTAGCCAGATCAATTATTAAAAAAACCGGAAGAGTCGGACTCGCTCACGGAGGGTTCCTTACAATAATAATAATAACTAACTCAACTTTGCTATGAAATTATTTAATATAGACGGATGAACAGCGGAGGCCTAACTCCTGCTATCCATCCATTCGTCCGTCTGTCTGTCCGTATATAAGTTAACAAGATGGTTGCCCAGCGCATTAAGCTTGTCCTGTATGAGAAACATTATTTAAACACATATTTGGTGACTTCCTAGTGGTACTTCAACTCAAGCGTATTCCGAGTTTTGGGAAGGCACGTAAAATCGTTGGTCCCGGCTATCACTTAATTGTGATTATCAGTACATTAAGGGCTAATGATGATGATGATGATACGGAAAGGTGGATAGCGAGCGTCTTAACTCGATTTCGTGGCCTCCTCATTCTCCGTACCAAAATACCCTAGATTTCTTTTACTGGGGCTGCATACAAGAAAAAGTGTGCTGCTGAAAACCTATATAAAATCTAGGTAAACTGCGCTATAAAATTATAGTTCTCGCATTATGGAATAAAAAGTTTCAAGTATTGTACTGTTTTGAAATTGTGAATAAATGGGTCTTCTTTAGAAACTACTTGCCGGGGTTAGTGTAGTACTTTTTTAAACTATGATGTGTCAAAGTTCGCTGGTATATTTTTTCTAATACATGACTATTAAATATCATTAATTTTGACTAAATTAACAATGTTCGTTGTTAGATTTGTGACTACGAATTGATAGCATGGTTATTTAGGAAGACGTTAAAAAAAAAACACTGCAAAATTGGGAAATCTGTAATCACAGTACCCAAGATATGGTCTAGGGTGTCGATTTTCAACTCTACTACAACTATGAGTAGTTTAATGTAAAAGAGCTGAAAATCAAAAGAAAAACAATCCATGTCGAGACATGGATTGTTTTTCTTTTGATTCGTTTTTCTTTTGATTACCATACCGGTATTACTCTTTCGCCCACTTGACCCACTTGACCTTAAGTATCGGGACATGATAATGTTGCTTTTATAGGTGTTTTTTTTTAAAATAAATTATGTACCTAGTTTATCCATTACAAACATATATAAAATCAATCTCTTTCTCCTTATAACATTACTGTAGATAAACGTAAATGAAAACAAAGTTGTAAATAAATTTTGTAATGAAACATATAAACAAACATGTAGGACATGCCTTCATTTACATTTATGTTATATATTGCTAAATTAGAAAAATGTTCACACTTTTTATGTATTAACGGCGATAATCGTATATACATGAATGATCACCTAACGCTTGAAAATAAGTTTTTGCTTAATAAAGTGAAAGCCCTAGCGAAGGAACGGAATTTTGCCTATACGTGGGTAAAAGGTTGCAAAATTTTCATACGAAAGAATCCCACATCGCCCGCTGTCACTATCAAGTCGGAGGCAGATTTAAAGAGGTTAACCAATTAAAATATTCATTAATAACCATTAATATCGCTAATGTTTACTTTAATATTTTTCGCTGTGTCCCCCGCTGCTTGAAAAGTTTGAGAAACGCATATCATGCTCGTACGCTTTTTCTGAGTTGCCACACGCGGCCGCAACCGGCCTTTTGTTCGCTTATCGCTGCACGGCGGTCGGTCGGCTATTTGCTACTAATGATATTTTTCTACTTCTATCTTTTGTTAATATTGTTGCGCCCTATTCATATTTATTTTATTACCCTTTTATTTACAATAACGAAACCATTAAAATCCTTATGTTGCTATTATATTTTAGTTGCCAATATCAATGCTTCCACGTTATTATACTTTGTATCTATACCGTCACTTGAATTATTTTTATATTTGCAATGTATCCGATAAAAATTTACTATCAAAACGTTCGAGGCTTACGCACAAAAACTTCAGATTTATATAGAAACGTCTGTTTAAACGATTATGATATTGTATGCCTAACTGAGACCTGGCTAATCGGTGGTATAAGCGACAGTGAATTATTTGATGACCGATATCTCATATGGCGGCGTGATAGGAATTACGAGTCTACCGCTCAGTCCCTCGGTGGAGGGGTGTTGATCGCAGTGCGACGTGAGCTCGCCGCCGAAGGTCACAGTGACTGGTGTTCCTCCGCTGAGGATCTGTGGGTCACGTTATCGCTTCAACATATGAGACCCAAAGTAGTTTACAAGATGCATATTTGCGTGGTCTATTTGTGTAATCAAAATACAGGGAACTCACTGACTCTGCAAACATCAATTTTTTCAAATACCCTCACAGACCTTATTTTAAGTCGCCCCTTAGATAAGTTTATTGTTTTGGGGGATTTCAACATACCCAATTTAATATGGATACCTTCTAAGGATGGTTCTTGTCAGCCCAATAATATTGTAGGCGCGTATCAGTACGAATTGTTAGACAATCTCGTTCTCTGTAATCTTTCTCAATATAATTCAATTTCGAATGTAAATAATAGAATTCTAGATTTAGTTCTCTCAAACAACGACGTTTCAGTTACGCAGGCCAGTAATCCGCTAGTCCCTGAAGACTCTCACCATAGATCCCTTCTCGTGTCAGCAAATTTTGTGGAACTACACTCATTAAAATGCAAACCACACATGAAGTATTTATACCACTCTGGTGACTATGATGCGATATCGACTAAACTAAATTCAATAGATTGGCCAAATGTTATTTACGGTAATTCAATTGATGAAGCTGTCAGTAATGTTTACAATATCTTATATGAACTTCGCAAAGATTTTATTCCCTCTAAATTAGTTACTTATAAGTGCAAATATCCACTGTGGTATAAGTCTCCTCTCATAAAGTTACTAAAAGAAATATACAAATACCGCTCGAAATATAATAGATATGGCAATTTGTGTAACCTTAATTCCTTAATTAAATTAAAAGAACGGGCCCGATTGATGGAAAGTGACATGTTTCGTGATTATATGGCAAATATTGAAAATAATATCAGGGATAACCCCAAGGCTTTTTGGTCTTATTTAAAAACTAAAAAGCAATCTAACGCTTTTCCGTCATTGCTAAAATTAGGCCAGCACTCCTCAGAGGATGGTGAAGAGATATGCAACATGTTCGCTCAATACTTTCACTCTACTTTTCTTACGCCTTCTGCCTCTAACAACGAGTTTGCTACACACGATCTCGATCTTCCTAATACTTCCGCTGACATAGGTGACATCGCAGTATTCCAAACGGAAGTCTTTAAACTTTTAAAGACTTTAGACTTAAATAAGACTGCTGGTCCTGATAATTTGCCTCCCATTTACATAGTCAACTGTGCCAGTAGCTTAGTGGTTCCTCTTACTTTGTTATTCAAGCGATAATAGTACCAAAGCTTTGGAAAATTGCATATATAACTCCCATTCATAAAAAAGGACCGAAAGATGCTATCGAAAACTATAGACCTATTTCTAAATTGTGTGTTTTCGCTAAAGTACTAGAAAAGATCGTATACAGGCAGCTGTACTTTTCACTTAAACACACCCTTAGCGAACAGCAACACGGATTTCTTAGGGGTAGGTCAACTACATCAAACCTCTTATTGTGTAGTGAGTATCTGTCAAAATGCATGTCTGAACCCTCACAAGTAGATATCATATATACCGACTACAGTAAGTGTTTCGATCGAATAGACCACGTCATCTTATTGCACAGACTCCAACGGGTTGGAATCCGAGGGAACTTGTTCAGATGGTTTTCATCGTATGTCCGAAATAGATGTCAAACTGTTGTACTCAATGGTTTTATGTCTGCTTCAATGTGCATTCCTTCGGGAATTCCTCAAGGATCATTGCTCGGGCCCCTCCTGTTTATTTTATTTGTATTTGACATCTCATCCTGCTTTCATTACTCCAAAATTCTACTTTATGCTGACGACATGAAAATTCTCAGCCCTATTCGAACTATTGAAGACGCTTCCCGTCTCCAAGAAGACTTGGATAGATATCAAAAATATTGCTCCCAAAATAAGTTAGACTTAAACGTCTCTAAATGCTACGTCTGCTCTTTTACACGCAAGCCTCAACTTATTCATATTACCTACAACTTCAGTAATGTCCCCCTTACAAGAGTCTCCTCAATTAGAGACTTAGGAGTAATTTTTGACTCCAAGCTTCTATTTGATGATCACGTCAACAGCGCTGTGAACAAAGCTTCGAAAGCTATGGGGTTTGTGCTCAGAATGTCATCTCAGTTTCATTCACTCAAAACATTAAAAATACTGTACTGTGCATACGTCCGGAGCCATCTTGAGTATGCATCTCAAGTGTGGAACCCAAGCTACGGCATTTATATATCTCGCATTGAAAGTATTCAAAAACGTTTTCTCCGTTGTTTACAATACCGCGCAAAAGTATTCCTCCCTAACTATGAAGCCCGTTGCAAAAAATTTCACTTCCTCCCACTGCACGAAAGAAGACGCATAGCTGATATAGCTTACCTTCTAAATATAGCAAATGGTTCGATCGACTGTCCGGAGTTGCTCGGGCAATTGGGGTTACGCACCCCCAGCGCGTCTCTTAGAAAAATAAATCTTCTTCACGAGCCGTTTGCGCGTTGCAACTATAGGAGAAATTCCTACTTGATTAGGGCTTGTAGATCCTACAACATGTTATGTAAGGATATTGACATAGACCTTTTTAATACCCCAGCGTTAAAGCTAAAACAAATTATGAATGTTAATTATTTTCGTAGCTAAGTACCTAAGTATCTTCTCATTTAAATAAGTTTGGTAATATAAATTCATTTCTCAATCTTTCATAATTATATTCTGTTAATTATTTTGTTTTTCATATTACAAATTGTATAAATATATATAATATATATGTACTTACCCATCATAACTGTGCTAGTCCGCTTCTCTACTGTATTTTTAACTACTTCTTTTAATATCTGTGAAAACTTTTAATTAGCCTTCCATTTCTATCTACTAATATATTTGTATGTATACCTAGCTGTAAGTTTTCCTTTGAGAATAAAAAATAAAAAATAAAATAAACTAATGCTTTAAAATATACATTTCGGAATTATTACTTGATACTTCCTCATAAATCCATACTTAAATTTGACATGGCCGCATTCACACCGTGTGGCGCGCATTTTAAGACACAGTACAAAACGACAAGTCTGATATGTCCGCATCTACGACACAAATTCTTCGATTTTAACATAGTTTTTCTCTTATACGTTTTTAATTTCCAGTAAACTACTTTATATTTTACTAAATATTGTATATGGGTAGTTGCGTATCGATTGTCTGAACCCAATTATGCAATAAAAAAAAATTGCATTTTTTGACATGTCTGTTTATACGTAGGGACCGTCGATTTATATTGTAAAACAGAAAAACATAACACCAATAAATATTACTAACAAGAAAACCAACTTCTATTTCTTAATAAACGCCTAGAGACAAGAAACTCATTTTGTCATAACTTTCCTTGTAGCCGGGTGGAAATTCTTGCATGCGCGAAACACGGTTGCCCTATAAAAATAACGGGCGCTCGTTTATTTTTTCACACTACCCTTTTTATGGGTAACAATTATTTTTTACGTTTTGATATACGTTTAATGGTAAGACGGGGAGGTAATAAATATTTGTAGTTTATTTTTGTTTGAGTTTGGAATTCGAAGGAAGGCCAAATACAAATTGAAGTGTCTGTCTGTGATTTACAAATAAAGGCCTTTTGGATTATTTGTATGTTACAAACACGCGATTTTAAGTTTGTTGTTTGTCCGGGCTAATTTCTGAAACTTTTCTTTTTTCGTCTGTATGCGTAGGTATATCTTTTTTATTGTTAATTAAATTATGGACTAGCGGAACTTTATTTACAACAAATATGTACAAAATACAATCTATATATAGAAAATTTCCTCAAGCCTGCCGCTGCTTCCGATTAACGGCAGGGTTCCCAGAAGGCTGGCAGCGTTTCCTCTTTGGATAGCCAAGCTGACGCGTTGGCGGAAAAAGCTCCCCGCCCGCTGGTCTCCGGAGGTCTCGATCAATTTTGACGATAAGGTGCGAGCAAAACGGCGAGCTTCGGACCCCCACGGTCCCATGGTCTCGACCGCAAAAGGCACAAAAATATAGTTGGGTCCAATAGATGCGTATTTTTTGAATTTTGAATTTTCCGCACAATTGTTAATTATTTGGAAAAAACCAAACATAGTCAGATTGTCCAAAAAATATTAAAAAAAAATGTAACACTGCTGAGTTTCTTGCCGGATTCTTCTCAGTTGAAGGCCGAGTTCCGAACCGGTGGTAACTTCAGTAAATGTGACCTTCATAAGTGCCCTTCCGAGGCCTAAATTTAATAAATGGCTTTGACTTTGACTTTGACTTTGACTTTGAAACGAATGAACCGCTTTTTGAGCGCACTGCCATCAAGGCAGGCATTCAGAAATATTGAAGTAAAATCGGATTTTAGGTACTTTTCATCCCGGGAACGCGGGCAAAATTGCGGGGTGGTAGCAAGTGATGAATAAACGTATATAAATCTTTACTTTGGCCTTTTCAAGTGACCAAGTTTTGCCAAGTCCTAAAGTAAAGGGAATAGCGAAAAATGCTCAAAGCAGTCTCAAGTCCGATTTTAATAAAAAATAAAACTGTTATAAATACTAAGTTTCTGTGTGGGACCCTTTTGAATCTTATGTGACGGGATGTGGCTTTTTTCCATCCATCCCAGTCGAGGTCATAATCGTCAAGATCATCATACCAGCATCTAGCAGAACCACGTAAGCGAAGTTGCATCACGAATTGTCTTTCAGTTGCATCCCATCCATAAACTTCGCCAAGCTGATCTATTTTATGTAACCAACTACTTATATTACTGGTGTTATCCTCAGGCCGGAATTTTGGAATTACTTCTGCGTCAGCATGGGTCACTCGGCGTCGTTTTCTTGATGTGGACGTGGCGTCAGAAGAAAAAAAAATTGGGCCTTCTTCGATTTCTTCATCGTCAGTAGTAAATTCTTCAGTATATATTCTCTTCTTTTTGCCAAGACCGGCAGCGTAGGGGCCCGACATTCTTCAAGATCCCACTTCTGAAATGTGACGGGATGTGGAGATAGCTTTGTGAATGAAATGCAGATTTGGTATTTCAAGTGTAATTCGAGCAGAGCTTCCGCTATAACAATTGTTTTAATGATAGTGTTCCTTACTAGCACATTACTGTTGGTTTTTTATATCACTCGGAACCATTAGCAACTTTTAAAAGACAAATAAATCACATCTAGAATGATACTTCCGGTTAACAAAATTAAGGAATACAAATGAACTTCCGGAATATTATTTTATACGCAAATAATTATTAAAGCAACATGTGAATATGTTAAATAATTAGATAATAATTATAAAAAGCCATTTTCAAATAATGAAAAATAATCTCAATGAAATAAACATCAAATGGCGTCACTACCGTTGGCGCCAAATTAGCAACGATTAAATAATTAATAAAATCTATTATAAACCCAAAAACTATTAAAATCATTATTAAACAATACAATAATAATTATACTTAAGCTAATAAATCTAATCGAATACATTTATAATATTGTTGGTATTGTCGGGATGTGACGTAGGCTACGGACGGATGTCATTCGCTAACACTCGGCCATCCTGCAATGGCCGTGTCCCTCGGGCAACACTTTAGTTTCCGCGCCATAAGTTAGCTGAAAATAGAAAAGAAAACAAGCAGAATCATACATGTTATTCGTGAGTAATTATCTCAAGAAAGTTTTTGTTATAATAGTTCAGTATTCAACGGCTCGTGATTTGTTTCTGTATTTAAATGGTAAGTGTTTTTTTCATTATAGTTTACTATGTCACTTAGACTTACTTAGTACTTGGTGACTTTCTAAAGTGATAACACATTTTAATATTTCGGGAACTGAACTATACCATTTAGTTAATTTTAGGTCACACAGACAAGTAGCTTCGCACTTATGTAGAAGTCACACAGAACTTATGTAAAGGCACACAGACAATGTCACATAGACCCTATAAGTTGTAATTATGTAAGTAATTATGTATGCAATTCTTTATTCATAATTGTGGAACATAACGATGTCACACAGACCTGTCGCACAGACCTGTCACACAGACCTGTCACACAGACCTGTCACACAGACCTGTCACACAGACCTGTCACACAGACCTGTCACACAGACCTGTCACACAGACCTGTCACACAGACCAAACACCCCAAACTTTTAGTAATTTGATTTTCTTTTATTAACTTTTTATTATTTTTATGTTTCAGCTCGTCAACAAGGATATGTTCAAAAGGAAGACAATTTCTACACATAGCTTTCCTGTGCAATAATAAATAATATTAAACCACTCATTTTAATTATTATATGTATGTGATGTATGTACCTACAATAAATTTTAAGTATTCATTTTTATAAACTATTTTTTTTTCTGACTTTTATTCTTTATGTTCTTTAATTATTTTCTCACACCTATCGAAGCACGGGTGCCCTATTTGGTCATGGTATTTTTGCAAAAGGCCATATTTAGCTAATTTTGGTATAACAAAACGTTCATCATATTATAATATTTTCCTATACAAGACATTATCTTTAAAATATAATTATTGATTATATCTGGATTAGTTGAACGTTCTCGTAGTTGCGTGAGTATATTTTGTATATTATAATCTTGCAATTGAAGTGTTAGTAGTCAGTCAGATTCACTAATTTGGAAAATGGATTCTACAACAGGATTTCTACTTAGCGCATCTACGTGCTGCATACGCTGTCCTGGCCGATACTCTATTTGTAAATCGTAATTGACCAGTGTAGTTCGTAAAGCTGCACAATCAGTAATTACTTTCAAAGGTATTCCTGTCAAATAAATACGGAAACGTTTCAGTGACTACTACCGCAAGGGTCTCAAGCTCATAACTGTGACAGAGCTGCTCCTCTTTAGAAGTTACTCTACTGAAATATTCAATTGGTTTTATTGACCCATCTAACTGTTGCTGCATAAGAATGCCACCTAATCCTAACTTGCTTGCGTCAGTGTGTAATTCCGTAGGCGCCTTACTGTCATAAATACTAATCACTGGCCTTTCTATTAACCAGAGTTTAAAAGTTTGAAATGTACTTTCTTGCTCTGGACCCCAATACCATTCTACATCTTTTTTGTGTGCTTTGTTACGGTTAGAACAATTTCAGCAAATCCATGAATAAATTTTCTAAAATATGAGGTTAGTCCAATAAATTGCCGAATTTCGTGAACATTTTGTCGTCGTCGTCTGATACGCAATTAATTTTAGCTTGACCAGGTCGTAGACGTATTAGTCGAGAAAATACAGCAAGTGCATTAGCCAAACCGAGCTTCACAGTACGCGAGTTTAATGCCCTATAGTCTATGCATAACTTGTAGTCCCCACCTTTTATTCTTTACTAATATAACCGGAATTGCATATTCAGACATCGACTCACGCAGTATTCCAGCTTCTATTAAATCTTGGACCTTCTCATTGACAATTTCATTTCCTTTATGTGATAACCTGTATGGTTTAAAGCGACTGTTGTTTCTGTCGTTGTCTGAATACGTATTTCTACAAGATCCGTGCACCCCCAAATCTTTTGTATCCCTAGCAACATGGCTATATTTATTTAATAAAGCGACAAGCCTATCTGCGTTCTAGATTTGCTACGTCTATATCATCTTTGTCTGACAATTTAGAACAATGACGAGATACGTCTATGGTCTGGACATAATCATTATCATTATCAGAAACAGGGGTTACTAGCTCGGCGGGCGCTATTAAATGATTAGCTGGGAATGAAACTGTTATATCACCCATATTTATAAACTTTAAACACCCTTCAATGCAGATAATTCCTCCAGGGATAGCATAACATGATTTTTCTAACTGTATATAAACGGAATTTGTTAGAAAATACAGTCATCGTTGGATTCAATGTCCACAAAAACGTTAATTATAAAAACGCTATGAGCTGGTATACTTGGAGCACTCTTGAGATAAACACCGTATTTTGACTTGTACCAATTCCGTAACAGATTCGATAAACTTAGCAGAGTTTGAAGTAGTAACTAGGCTTATATCAGGTTGATTAATTATTAACTGTCCTATTATTATATCAATGTCGGATAGATCGTAGCTCGTAATTTCTAAGGCACACATTATCTATATATACTTCTAGATATAACTGACCCAGAGACATTGTTTGAGCACCTCCAAACCCCTTCATTACAATGGTTGATGGTAAAACTGGTAGATTTAGCAATTTTGCTTTATTTTGTGTTATAATATTTAATATACTGCCAGTATACAATGCAAGCAACAAGTTTTTCAGAACCGCTGTATGTTAGGCGTTTGTATATGCTCAGAAAATAATTGGAAAAGTATACATGATATGACTGACCTGAGGCGTCTGGACTTGCTGGCGCATTGAACCAGGAGTGGCTGCAAACCAGCATGTAGCAGATGTGTGGCCGGTGCGCTGGCAGGTATCGCAGCGCTACTGAGCCCGGCAGTCTCGTGCTTCATGTCCGGTCCGTCGGCAGCTGTAGCATCGCTTTACCCCAGAATGTTCTGGTGTTGTCGTTGAGCTTCCATCAGTAAAACCTCTTCTCCAAGTAGACTGCAACCGCGACCGCGATGATAAAGGGGCTTCTACTATGTTGTAATTTTCAAGAGAAGACAAATATCCATAATACAGTAACTCCGGCGTCTTGCACTGGTATGCCTTAGCATTTGCACGTAGCTCCATAGGAAGTCCTCTGATGATACATGAAATCGCCTCTTCTCCTTGGATATTACACTTCTTGAGAAGCGATAACTTGTCGTGGTAATATTTAGTCATGGTTTCGGAAGTCGTCTTCGCTCTCGCAAGCATACCTTCGAGCTTATCCACATAGTCCATAGATCGTGGAAAAGCAGTTTCCAGGGCTTTTTTCCATCCATCCCAGTCGAGGTCATAATCGTCAAGATCATCATACCAGCATCTAGCAGAACCACGTAAGCGAAGTTGCATCACGAATTGTCTTTCAGTTGCATCCCATCCATAAACTTCGCCAAGCTGATCTATTTTATGTAACCAACTACTTATATTACTGGTGTTATCCTCAGGCCGGAATTTTGGAATTACTTCTGCGTCAGCATGGGTCACTCGGCGTCGTTTTCTTGATGTGGACGTGGCGTCAGAAGAAAAAAAAATTGGGCCTTCTTCGATTTCTTCATCGTCAGTAGTAAATTCTTCAGTATATATTCTCTTCTTTTTGCCAAGACCGGCAGCGTAGGGGCCCGACATTCTTCAAGATCCCACTTCTGAAATGTGACGGGATGTGGAGATAGCTTTGTGAATGAAATGCAGATTTGGTATTTCAAGTGTAATTCGAGCAGAGCTTCCGCTATAACAATTGTTTTAATGATAGTGTTCCTTACTAGCACATTACTGTTGGTTTTTTATATCACTCGGAACCATTAGCAACTTTTAAAAGACAAATAAATCACATCTAGAATGATACTTCCGGTTAACAAAATTAAGGAATACAAATGAACTTCCGGAATATTATTTTATACGCAAATAATTATTAAAGCAACATGTGAATATGTTAAATAATTAGATAATAATTATAAAAAGCCATTTTCAAATAATGAATAATAATCTCAATGAAATAAACATCAAATGGCGTCACTACCGTTGGCGCCAAATTAGCAACGATTAAATAATTAATAAAATCTATTATAAACCCAAAAACTATTAAAATCATTATTAAACAATACAATAATAATTATACTTAAGCTAATAAATCTAATCGAATACATTTATAATATTGTTGGTATTGTCGGGATGTGACGTAGGCTACGGACGGATGTCATTCGCTAACACTTATAATAGAGATTTTTCGAAATAAATATTAGCTAGGTATTTTACGGGCCAGTTGGCGTAGTTGGTTAGACTCCACCTATAGCGCCGCAGGTCGTGAGCTCGATTCCCACACAGGACATGCATTTGTGTGCATGAACATGTCTGTATGTCCTGAGTCTGGGTGTAATTATGTATATTAAGTATGTATTTACAAACAAAAAGTAGTATATGTATTATTTCAGTTATCTGGTTTCAATAGTACAAGCTTTGCATAGTTTGGGATCAGATGACCGTGTGTGAGGATATTTATTGAAATATATTTAAGCTTATTTAAATTTTCTCTCCTAACAATAGAATAATCTAAATAACAAATTCTTTCCTACATCTAACATGATTAACCCTAACAATACAACCTTCCCATCTTTTCCTTCATCCTACCTCTTTAAAAGCGGATTACACTAGTGTTAGCTAGATTAGTTCGCCCTATTTGCCCACAGTATTTTATTGTTTCTGGCGCCTCCCTAATTCCTATAATCCGGCCCTGTGTGGGTTCAGATACGGGTTCACGCACGATTAAGCTTTTAGTTTGATTTTTCTTGACTTAATCCCTTTTCAATTATTTTCTTTGTGGTATTTTATTGTAAGGTACATTTGCGCTGGCCACACTGAGATAAATTAAGATTAGCATGGCTGACGGAGCTTTGGTGTGTTTTCATACTTCGGTTCACACCGCCAACTCCCTGTGATGATGTGGCCTAGTGTGGTAAGCACACAAAGCCGATAAGGACTGTTGCCTTTTTGTAGCGACATCTATCAGTAACACTGAGATAGTTCACACACGGAAAGATAGATGGCGTGGCGCCACATTATCCTGCATCGCGCTTTAGAAGTTTTCTCGAGAATCTGCATATATACAACTGTCCGACATGCACAGTTGGAGCGCGGACCCTGCGGCACGATAGCCCAGCCTGGCGGAAGATCTTCCCTTTTAAACGGAGGTGTCATCCACCTTTAAACCTTTTTTAACCAAGCTTATAGTGGGTTCACAAGATGCGTGGATTCATGTTCTTTAAAAAAAACAAAAGACACTCAAGGACCATCGATGTTGATTCTGTTAGGCCCACTTGTTCAATAAGCTAGTTGGAGGCTTTCTAGACAGCTTAAATACTCCAACAATAGGTTGACTACTAGCCTCCTCCACCGATCCGCAGTGGGCATGCGTGGTGGAGTATCTGCCTATTCCATTTCACCCTCATTTGTGAAAGGAGGCCTGGTGCTCAGCATGGGGATATTATATTACAAACTTCAATACTGTATTTACAAAATGGAGGTAAAGCGTTTATTCGCTCAAAGAGCAGCTCGATTGGGGAAGTAACTCCACGTTACAGAATACCGCAGACAAATAACTTTATGTTGTGTTCCTGTGCGTGAGTAAGGTAGAGCTCATTGGGGAGGGGGAAGGGTCGGTAGCGTAATTGCATGATGCCCGTATTGCATGTGTCCATATGGCTATAGTAATCGCTTACCATCAGGCGGGCCGTTCGCTTGTTTACCGACTCGGTGGTATATAAAATAACAGATTCACTATATTTTGTTATTAAAAAAAAAACCTGTTTCGTGACATGTATGGAAACACTAGCTGTCCTCCGTGGTTTCACCCACGTTGCCGGGATAGAAAGTGGCCTATGTCCTTCTCCATACCATAGGCTATCTGCATGCCAAATTTCATGATGATCCGTTATGTAGTTGAGGCGTGAAGGCGTAACAAACAAACATACAAACTCACTTTCGCATTTATAATATTAATAATATAACGGTGGAGATTTAAGGGTGGCATATTTTCAAAACCTATGTTGGGTTAGTCATGTTGAACAACTTCTACTATGGGACAAATGGTGAATTCTCAAAAAAAAAATTTACCTTCTAGTAAAGGTCAACCTTGCTTGATCAATGATGTATGAAAAGTAAAAAAAAAAATTCGAGCATTCAGTGTTGGTTACATAGTAAAAGTTATTCAGCATGACTAACCCAACATAGGTTTCGAAAATATGCCATCTCGAAATCTCCACCCAGTATAGTTAGGATGATGCATGAGGAAGAAAATTACCCAAATTGTATAACTTTGTTAGCTTTATTACACCATTACGTAATGAGGTTTTTTGCTCAACTCGCGATGTATGTAGTCAGTAGGTAATGTCAAGGTACAATGTTTTATTTATTACGCTACTGCCCAAAAAAGGAGTGTAATGTTTTCAGGGTCTCTGAATAGATTTGGGTGTATGGAGTATCGTTAGAACCCTTATCCATCCCGAGTGACACCGGCAATTTTTTTAATTTTTAGTTTTTGGCAGGTCTGTCGTGCTTTTTCCACAGCTTGTAATTTCACTGAAATATGCATCTAAACTACTGTTTGTAACGAAATACATAGATTAAAAACCACAATTTCTTTATTAACAGTCAGCATTGCCATACAACGTGGCAATGCAACCAGCATTTTGGGAACATTGCCTACTGGTAGCGGTTTGTTATATTAAGTTTATTTTTTAGTTTTTTAGTAGTTATATACAAGGTGTTGTTTTGGTCGGCGACAAGCGACTCAGGAGCGGTAGTACAAAATATATATTCCCCAAAAATTGACTTAATTCTATTAAATACTGTAAATATGTTGAGAAATACCTTATTCAAATTGAAATAAAATTACCGCAAAGTATGGTTACTAGGCACGTGCATAGACTAGAGCTAGGTACAAGCCGCCATCGCCCCACCCCTTTACTCCCTCGTACTCCCGTTGAGTATTATGTCTACATTTTAGCTTATTACATGATTTTCAAAATTTTAATTTTTTTATTTTTATTATTAAAAAAAAAAAAAGTATTTTTTTTATATTTTTTTTAGCACCAGTATCATTTGTATTATCGACCCTGAGTCGCTCGTCGCTGACCAAAACAACGGCCTGTAGTTTTGTTTTAGTTTTTAAGTTATTTTTTGTCGTTTAATAGTTCCAATTTCTTTATTATATAAGATAAAAAGAAATAAAACAATATTCACATTAACATTTCTAATTAAATATTCAGTTTTGGGTCAATATATATATTTATTCATGCTATTTATGAGCTAGAGACCCGTGACGTACAAACAGACAGATAGCTGAGTGACAGCAATAAGGCTCCATTTTTCTCGTTAGACAAGGAATCCTAATGAAAGCATAATTAACATTTTAAACTATTGCTCCTACAAATTAAAACAATTAAAACTTTGAAATACACAATTCGGGAAAACATCAGGCCTTTATTGGACCATAAAAGAATATTTAATTTCACTTGTTTCCATTATCTCGAACGATACGTCGTCGTTTACGATACGATTTAATATAATAATAACCGGTACAATTGTTGTCTTTATGTACACTGACGAGCAATATAAAAAGGCCACTATCTTCTAACTATTTACCTAATATGTTATTTATAACTAGCAGCGAAACCCGGCGTTGCTCGGGTTAAAATACATCGCATGTTTAATGGTATAAAAAATATATTAAGGATGCATATTTAACATAGATATTATAGATTTCTATTTTCGATATTGAGAGACTTATTCGGCCATTAAACATGCGGTGTATATAGAGTATATCTAATAGAGTAAACTAATTAAAATAATTTTAATTCATTCAATAAGTTGACATGACTATAAGCTTTCCTTTTCAAAAGCCAATGTTTACACCACTTTGTTCGCTTTTTTATTACTGTTTTTGAATCATTTTTCAAAATTAACGCAACGCCTATCAAGGCCAGTGCGTCGTCGTCGTCTTCACTTGATGCCATAGCTAAATGAACTGAAGAGCGCTCCGGTATACCGGACTGTCCCCATACACGCTATCGACCTGCGCAGGTAAACCTGCACAGGTAAACTGCACAGGTAGACTGCACAGGTAGACCGTAACGTCTATGGCGTACTTTAAAGAAACACCAAATTGAAACAATTTGATAGATGATTCGTTTATATGTATTACTATGAAGGCGACGCCGACGGCGACGCCGCGATGTGTCGCTAGCTACGGAAGGTATTTCATAGAAACCAGTAGTGTCGCGACGACACGTCGCCTGCTGCTGCTACCTGAATCGGCTACGAACTTGTATGTACCATAACTTGGTTTTAAATCGTGAGACAACGCAAACGTACACAGCCTAAAGAAATCAAATTTTACTACCTCAAACGGCTCGTCGAGGTAAATCAGCGATAATCGCTCAGGCGAGTATTAAATTACGCGCTTAGACAAATCACCGAATGTAGAAATATCATCTTTTAAATCAACCTTTTGATGTTGTGAACAAATTATTGTGAGTAAATAGAATGTATGTGCAATTATGATAAACGTTTAGCTTTACCATCTCATTAGTAAGAGAGGCTCGTGTATCTTTTAGCAGTAGCTTTAGATATATCTGGGTCTTTTTAGATTTAGAATACAGACTAGATACCGTATGCTCATTTATTTTTTAAGGCTGCTATCTCGTAATCACCAGGATCTTTGAGATCCTACTGCTTTTCAAATATCAAAGCTGGGGTTCGTTTACTCGTATAGGTACCTACGTGTTTTTCCATTTCATACCTCGTTGAAGATCTGGAAAGCGGATGAAAGAGCGGGACGGAAGCAGGCTATAAATTCATGTTATGTCATTGTTATAAAATGAAAGCCATCCTGTTAAATTAACTGCTTTTTATAGTATAACTGTTGAATTATAATTTTCAGATTTATTCGTTGTATCCTTTTTCATTGTGTGTTTTATTTATGTTATCTTTTGTGTAGAGAGTGTGGTTTTTTGTGTTACAGCTTTGTTAACCGACTTCGAAAAAAGGTTTTTTTTTTTAATGTTTAATTTTTTTTTTAATGTGTGTATTAATTTAAAATTTGCACGACCGAAAGGTTGAATATAGTGAATCCTATGTATTTGATATCATCTTAATGTACCTATGTTCTCGCAAATAAACATTCATTCATTCATTCATTCATTCATTCATTCATTCATTCATTCATTCATTCAATGTTTGTTACCTCATAACTCCGTCATTTCTTAACCGATTTGGAAAATTCTTTTTTTATTTGAAAGGGTACGCTTCCAGTTTGGTCCCATTGTCATCAGATCAGGATTTGATCACTTCTTAGTGTACTTTGAAGTCGGTTTAAGGTTTTTGTAAAACAGTCCAATTATTTCAGTGATAAGTAGGTAGTCTAGAAATGGAAAGTCAATTTCACAAAAAAGTGGAAGTAGCCAGTTTTGATTCTACACCCCTGAATACGGTATCCTTTACACTTCAACCTTCTATACTCACACTTTTATATGACATACACACCGCAGACACAGTGTCCGGTGAGAAGGACCGTTGGAACTGCCAAGTTGAGAAATGTCCGGTTTCCGATGTTACGCCAAGGTTTACTATGGTTATTTAAAACCGGAGAAATTTTTTATAATCTCCTAACTAGCTTCCACTTTATCTATGTGTTTAGTTTCAGCTAAATATTTGTCAGGGATGGGAACCAAACCCACGACCACTGACGTGGCAATCTCTTGTCATAATAAAATCACCCTAAGTAACTTTTGTTAATTCCATAATAATCTTTAGTATAATATCAAGTTGGCATAAAAACAATCAATATGAAAATCTTCTATTATTTTTGGTTCAAAAAAATTGCTCCCATCTCAGTACGATTTAGGCTTTTATTAAATTGTCAATTTGCCCAACTGTCCACGACATATGGTGTCGCCGTAACTATGAGTAACTGCCTCAGAACCCCAGAGCTACGTGACAGGAATAACAGATTTGTGGGAAAATGAAATATATTTCATTTCATATTTTGCTATTTATTAAGAGATGAAAAGCAGCGTTGCAGCGTCTACGTGGCAGCATAAGCTGATATGCTGCCATTTTGACCTCACGCTCCTTTAATTGTATATGTCACCGTATTTTTGTGAAAACCGTTAGTTTATAATCTACCTAGCGAGATTGTAAACTCCCCGATAAATTGTGAACTGTACTATATTGCTTACAATATTACGTATTCATTTCCGATAGTTTATAATCTATCCGAACCAAACCGTCATATTGCAAACGAACCTGCACTTGCCGACAGGGTTCACAATCTGTCCGATTTTATCACTCGTAATATTGTGAACCGTCACTGATTGATCAGTCTTGGCATTTTGTAGAATACTAGAATCAATATCCGACATTTTTTATTGGATATAGTTTCACAAATATAATCAAAACACTTTACTTACACGAGAAATTATATTAAAACATGAAAAGTATAACTCAGGTTATGTTCGGCTACTAACAGTTATTTTTCACAGAAACTTGACTTATTATTTAAAACCTAGTTTATTTTCACAAATAATTGTAACTTTATGATAACGTTCACTTATTTTAAACACAAAATCTATTTAAAACTCAATAAAATTTGTTTGTTTACGTTCGGTGATAACAAATGACAGCTAGGTAAAGATGGCGGCGCGGGACACATGACGTTCAACCAATCAGCGCGTAAAGAGCATTCCGACGGGTTCAAGTATGATGCCAGTTCACAATATAACGGTTTGTTGCGGATAGATTATAAACTATCGGAAATGAATACGTAATATTGTAAGCAGTATGGTATAGTTCACAATGTATCGGGGAGTTTACAATCTCGCTAGGTAGATTATAAACTAACGGTTTTCACAAAAATACGGTGACATATATAATATGCCTTTATTGTAAATACTTTTGTTTCTGTGTGAGTCCCTAATATTTGTAGTGAAAAAAATATGTGTATGTATAAAAAAATCAAAATACGAGTCATGTTAGAAGTTTTGTTTGGAGCCTCTTGACTGCAGTACTTATTTAAGAACTTTTAAAACTTGTTTAATGATAAATGTGTTTATTCAATTATATACCTTATATGTCACTATACTGGGCGAAGACTTCGAGATGGCATATTTTCGAAACCTATGTTGGGTTAGTCATGCTGAACAACTTTTACTATAGGATCAATGGTGATTTCTCCAAAAAAAAAATTAATTCTTCATAGTAAATGTCAACCTTGCTCGATCATAATGTATGAAAAGTAAAAATTTTTTTTTGAGAATTCGGTGTTGGTCGCATTGTAAAAGTTGTTCAGCATGACTAATCCAACATAGGTTTTGAAAATATGCCATCTCGAAATCTCCACCTGTTATAAGGATTCTTTCAATCCACGCACTTCGTTATAATGGGATATAGTAATAAAGTATTTTTCCAGTGTCTCTTTTTGCATAATCTATATCAACCAGAGTCTTCTTCAAATGTCATGTAGACTGAAAACACTACATAATATTGTAACTTACATCTATCAAATCCAATTTCCAAAGCGCAAAAACAAGTCAATATAATAATCACATACTATAGACTAGGTAATCTTAAGGCAAAGTCACCAATAGCAGCGATGCGATACTCTAGCTACGTTCGACAAACAGCTCCCTATATCCCAGGGTAGTATTTAACAAACAACAAAGTTAGTCAAGCAAAAGTTCTGTAATTAGGCCGTAGATACCACGTGATTGTTTTACGGAGGGACCAATGAGTGGGGTATTCAATTCTGTCGGAAAATCGAGGAATACGTGCGGTCCGATACCGCGGCTAAACACGTACGTGTTTGTTACTTTTGTTTGTACGTTAAACTGGATTTTACCGGTTTAATTTGAGTGTGGATACTAATTTATGCAGGTTCTGCTACCTAACAAAAAATACAGCGATGCGATATATATTTCATTATGGATATTTGCGGACTTGGGACTTTTAATAAAGTTAAGGATATACAGTGCGGCCGCCGAGAGTTTTTTTTTTTATGGGCTTGCGTTTGACCTTCGACTGACCCCATGAGGAGTTATGACGAGGCCGAGGATGTAGCACGCTTACCCAGAAAAAGCCTATTCACTCTGGCCTTGAATACATCTAGGTTATAGGTGTCGGGAAACACAGACCCCGAAAGAGAGTTCCACTCCTTTGCTGTTCGTATAAGAAACGATGAAGCGAAACGTTGTGTCCGGGTACGCGAGATGTCAACAACGTATGGGTGGAAATTCTCCCGGCGTCTTGTGTTTCGATGGAGAAACGGGGATGGAGGAATTAGATTGAACAATACTGTAGCACACTCTCCAAAATATATCCTATAGAAGACCGACAAACATGAATGGTTTCTGGTACCTGTTAATATTGGCTAAATCACGGAAACGGCTGATCTGATTAAAATGGGACTTTCATTCAACTATGCTTAAGAAAATACTGAACCATTCTTACACCGAATCATAAGACGCCGGGAAAAGTTTCACCTGTACGTTGTTGACATACCGAAAATACGGACACAGCGTTTTGCGTCATTTATAATGCGGACAGCAAGGGAGTGGAACTCGCTTCCGGCGTCTGTGTTTCCTGACTCATACAATCTAGGGACTTTCAAGGTTACAGAGAATATGTTTTTTCTTAGTAAGCGTGTTCCATCCTAGGCTTCGTCTTCGTCCCTTATGGGCGGGTTAGTGACCAAACGCAAGCCCATTTAAATGAAAAAAAAACCTGTAGAAGTTCCATCGCAAAAGGATTTGCGAATTCCGAGATTACTCCAATACTGCCAGGTGTCAGAAACTTATTATCTCGGCGGCAGCACTGTAATTTTCCCCTTGACTATGAAACTTCGCAGATATTAGTTATTTGTAAATATGGCTTGCTTATGACCAAAATCTCGCTGCATCAAGTAACGACATGCCCAAAAATTACACATTAATTAATATTCAATTATAATAACAGTTTGTCATTCATATCATGAGCAACAGAGCTTCAGCTTACGACCAACGACCTTTTTTTTCCGTTTCCGGTCGTTGCTAAGTAAACACGTATTATTTTGCTCTTGCTTATATAAGTAATTATTAATTAATTAAATCAACTAAAACTTCGATTGATAAGTGTACATTGTTAGCATAACCTCAAATTCCATCACTGTGATATTTGTGGCACTAAGTAAGCTACATTTTGTGGACGAAACAAGAAATATTTGGAGCACAGAAATTGGATCAAAACTTCAAATCACTGCCTAACGACAATTACGTATGTAAACAAACTTAACTATTCGACAATTTTTATCAACACAAAACAGCTGATTGGTGTGAATTTTAAGTGTCAAAATACGTTATACCAACCTGACGCATTGAAAAAATCCATAGACTCGATTGGAAAGTATTGCCAGTATATAAATACAATTCGTATGCAAAGAATTATACGACCCGTACGCTATTAGATAAAAAGGATCAGCGTGAAATAATTTCGTCCAACTGTGAACATTTTTAAGTGTTAATATTCATTCTAGCTGCTTTCTAAATGGAAATCTCTCCAATAACACAGTCAAATATTACAATCCGGAAACCGTTAATAAGATCAAAATCTTACGATTCTTTTGATAGTTTGGATAATAATGAATCGGATGGGGCAATCAGGAGCTTCGATTTATCGACATATGCAGATGCAGAAGGCACTAAAGATCTAAAAAGTGAAATAAAACAACTAAAACGAGAATTAGCAGCAGCTCATCATGAAATTGATTGTACAAACATTGAAAATAGAGAACTGAAAGTAAAAATTAAAGAACATGAACAGCATATTTACCTGTTGAGAAATGTCTGCAGTGGGATTACACCTCTACGTAAAGCAAAGACGCCGTTAAGGAAGGATTCTACAAATATACTATTATTTGAGAACAGTCCTATCTATAAACCGATATTGAGAGACCATACTACACAAGCAAACACAAGTACCGTAGATCTAGGTCTGGAAGGGATACACACGGAATCTAAAGAGATCAATCAGGAAGGTAATAAGAATAAATATTTGGGAACGAAGACAAAAACGGATATCGCTCAACATCAACATAAAGAAAATACAATTACACTCAACATGGACATTATGGTGAAAGAAAAGAGAAATATTTACATTATAGGTGGGAAACAGTGCTCTAATGTATCCTTAACCATACAAAAAAAGAAAGAACAACTACAAGAAAACTATTCTGTTACTTCATTTATCCAGCCGGAAGCACCTACTGAACAAATTTTAAATTCCTGCAATATTTACAAATTTTCAAAAAATGATAGAATAGTACTCTCAGTTGGTGAACACGACCAGAATCCGACAGACACTATGATACACCTTAGTACTATACTTAATAAATTACGTGATTATTCTATTCTAGTATTAGGAGTGCTTAGTAATAAATATTTAAGTGAAAGTAAGCTCAATGATAATATAAAATTGATTTGCACGCGTTTTCCAAACAGCAAATTTTTAGATTTGAACAATAATTATAATAAATTGAATGAGTCTGATCATATAAGTAATAAAATAATTAATGCAATAAATCAAATAGACTATGATAACAAATTCTTGACATATAAAAAATCTACAAATAAAAAGATTATTAAGATGAAAAATAATAAAGATAAAATAAATAAACAAAAACCGCAACACATGTATAAAAATAATAATATTCCGCTAAAGGGCACCATCCCGTATTACTTTTCAATAATAAAAAAAAAAAATTGTACTAAAAACGAAAATAATCATATTATTATACAAGCACAAAAAGGTACCATTCCATATTATTTCAAACAATCATTTATTAAAAATACAAACGAAAATAAAAAAAGCACCTTTTTTCGAACCTAAAATGAGTAAATTCATATTAATGCACCAAAATATTGCCGGTATTCTATCAAAAAAGGATTTTATGGAGATATCACTCACTGAGTTACGCAAATCAGGCCTAAATGTAAACGTTTTATGCTTATCTGAAACGTTTGTCAAAAAAGGCGATGAAGATAATATTAACATTCAAGATTTTGAACTTGCTTCATCATACTGTAGAACAAAAAAGAGAGGTGGCGTTTGTATATTGGTTAAACATGGTCTCCCATATACTGAATTGGAGTACATTAAAAACTTAAGCGTTACCGAACAATTTGAATGTTGTGGCATCGAAGTGCCTTGCCTTAAGCTTCATGTTATCTGTGTATACAGAACACCAAAATCGGACGTTCATGTTTTGTTCGATAAATTACAATACATTTTGGAAAAACTTACAAAAACAAATAACAATATAATAATAACAGGTGACATAAACATTAATACTCTAAAATCAAATAATATTACACAAGAATATAATGACATAATAAACAATTTTAATCTTAAATCTCATATCAATGGCCCAACCAGACAAGGAAATTGCATTGACCATATATTGAGCAATATCAAAGACCCAATCGCGGAAATTAAGAAGCTTGGGCTATCGGACCATGAAACAGCTCAAACTCTGAGCTACACAATATCTCAAGTAAACGTAAATCAGCAATCAGAGTGGTCTTATAAAAAGGACTATAGTTTGGAAAATATGAATAAATTTCGTAACTATTTAAGAAGTCTAACATTTTCTGAGGTTTTTGAACAAAAGTCATTCAATGATGCTTTTGAAAAATTTCATAGCTTACTAATTTTACTCTATAAGCTATGCTTCCCATTTCTAAAAATAAAAAAACAAAACACTTTCTCATCAACATGGATAACAAAAGGCATAAAAAACGGCTGTAGAAATAAAAGAAACTTAAGATTAAAATATTACAGAAACAAAACAGATCAATATAAACAAGCTTATATAAAATACTCCAAAATACTAAAAAACTGTGTAAGCACAGCCCAAAAAAATAGGAATAATAAAATGCTAGATAATTCGAAAAATATATGTAAAACATCTTGGAAAATAATTAAAACTGAGGCTCAAAGTAAAACAGACACACGGTATATAAATACATTAAAAATTCGTAACACATTGATCAAGGATCCAAAAGAAATTGCGGACGCGTTTAATCATTATTTTATTGACCAAAATAATGGGTGCAAAACTGCTTATCCATCGAGTTTTAATTCTGGTATCGGCAAGGATATGGGAAACAAAATTAGCGACAGTATTTTTCTCACACCCGTAAATGTAAAAGAAATCGAAAATATCATAACGTCTTTAAATAACACAAACGCAGAAGGCTATGATGGCATAAACACTAAGATAATGAAGTATTGCAAAAGTGAACTCGCGCCTATAATAACACACCTAGTAAATTTATCATTAGAGACTGGAAGTTTTCCAGATAATTTAAAATTCTCGATAGTAAAACCGTTACATAAAAAAGGAGATCAAAAAGAATTAAGCAACTATCGGCCAATAACATTAGTCCCAATACTATCCAAGATATTTGAAAAAGTGATGCATCGTAGGTTAACCATATTTTGCCTAAAAAATAAAGTAATTAAAAAGGAACAATACGGGTTTCAAAAAAATAAATCTACGGTATTAGCAATGTTCGACTTAGTAAAAAAAGTGTTAGATGCAGTTGATAATAAAGAAAATGTAACAGCAATCTTTTTTGATATGTCCAAAGCTTTTGACTGTGTCTCACACGAGATTTTACTAAAAAAACTAGAGCATTATGGCATTAGAGGCCCAGCGTTACAATGGATACGATCATATTTGAATAACAGATGTCAGAGGGTAGAAGTAACTAAACTCGATAATATGAATACGATTGTATCCTTCAAGTCGATTACATTGCAAAATAGAACCGGGGTACCACAAGGGAGCATTTTGGGTCCACTGTTGTTTCTCCTATATATTAATGATCTCCCTGAAACAATTTCTTATCCATGTATCTTGTTTGCGGATGACATATCTGTTATAGTTAAAAATGGTAGCCAAGATCTTAAGTTATATGAAGGAGAAATAAATGGGACTGTAAATGCAATAATTAATTGGTTAATTAAAAATAATCTGAATGTAAATATATCTAAAACTAAATATATAATTTTTTCTAATAGGAATGGTAAAGACATGAACCTAAATATTAAAATTAAAGATAAACAATTACAAAAAACAAGTCAAACCACTTTTCTTGGACTTATAATTGATAATAACTGTAATTGGAAGGCACATGTAACAAAAGTATGCTCAAAACTGAACCGCTTTGTTTATGTACTACATAGATTACGACGAGTCACTTCACAGCAGACAATACTGAAGGCCTACCACGGTTATGTGGCTTCAGTACTTAGGTATGGTTTGCTTATTTGGGGTAACAGCACTGATGCTAACAGGGCCTTTATAGCCCAAAAGAAATGTATTCGAGCTTTATGTGGCGCAAAATTCCATGATTCATGTAAACCACTCTTTCTTTCTCTTAATCTTTTAACCTTACCATCTATGTATATCCTTGAAGCTTGTATGTTTGTCAAACAAAACAAAGATTTGTTTGTGACGGCCTCGGAATATTTTATTCGAAATACCAGAAATTGTAACAGACTGGTTCTGGATAGATTGCCTAGGACAACTCTATACCATAAAAACTGCTATAGTATGTGTGTAAGAATATATAACAATCTACCGAGCAATATAAAAGATTTACCCACACATAAATTTAGGAAAACATTGCGAGAGTGGCTGGGTGTTAAAATATTTTATACAATTGATGAATTTACAAAAAAAAAGTGGTAATTTATTAATCAAATTATTGTAATTAAATTATAATGATTATTTTTTAGGGATTTAAATATTATATTAATTATTCTTCGTCCAATTATTTATTTGTTATTGTTAGGTTCTCCAAAAGTGTTTTTTATGTGGATATATTGATTATGACATTTTTATAGTATCTATTAATGTGATGAATATTTTATTGTATGTACTTTTGCACGCCCCTGTGGCAGAATATGTTATTTAAATGTTATAATATTAAGGATAACATCTATTATATGAATACCATGTTCTTGCAAAAATAAAGAATCTGAATCTGAATCTGAATCTGAATCAAATTAAATCTCATAAATTTCAGACCATATCCAAAACATCATTTTCGAAAGCACAAAATCAGAAATCAAAAAGTCATTTATGCAGTTTAGGCTCTGGTAAGGCACTTATGAACGTTAAGTAGGTACCTACAGCTGAATCTAACACCGCCACCGGTTCGGAATACACTTAAACTGAGAAGACTCCGGCAAGAAACTCAGCAAGCATTTTTTGTGGATCTTTTAGCGTATAAAACTATATCGGATAATTCATTTACCATATATGTCAAAGACAAAAATGGGCCTAAAATTTATCCTTGCGGATTAATTCTATATTTCCATATAGTACACCATCGCTTCGCCTCACATATACAACAACGCCTTTATCTCCATACTATCCATGTGTCACGTAACAAAAACATGTGCGAGACAAACTTTCTCTCCTAACTTTTTGCCTTTGCCCTTCATAGGATTACTGAGGATGCCATGTTATTCCAACTAACCTCTGCAAACAGGGACTTTAGTTTGTTTTTATTGATTACAAATTCATTGAGGGATAGTCAATCTATTTTATGTTTATCCATGGGTTTTATTTAGAAAAAAAAATCTTAGATAAGTACATTTTGTTTATTTATAAGTGTAATATAGTTGGTAAAGAGCTGTCTCTATTTTGTGAATATTATAAGTTGGAGCCAATTTTGTACTGATATAAATATTATTCCATGAAAATTCAATAATTATTGTTGTTTCAGAATTTGTCTGATAAAAAAATCAAACTGAACTGATGCCTGTGTTTGACCGCAATCTCACCATGGTAAGTGATGATGTGGCCGAAGGTGGTAAGCATACAAAGCTTAGAAGGGACTGGCTCTCAAGTGCAGCTGTCGGAACACCGATAGGTGTTTGGCGACAGATTTTCAACTTGAGGGTGGTAGCTAGCCAGGTGGTAACTACAAAGTACGTTACCACCGTGCTATGGTTTCACGATGTTTTCTTCCACCGAAAGCAAGTTCATTGTAGGATTCGGTCCGGGAACTTCTCGGCATCCGACGTCACCACCATTGAGCTATCAGATAAATATCTTTCTCCCAATAGACTATAATATACAACTTTATAAAATGACTTCACAAGTTATATAGGGCATGTTAATAAGGCATGGATACCGTTGCCCAATTAAGACAAATTAGAAACGTCCTAACTTTACTCCCTTGAGCGCGATAATTTTTGCTTTCGACCGTCTTTTGTATATATGGTTGGGATTTGGTGCTTAAGCGGAGCGAGATCATAAGCTAATCTAAGAAAGTAGCTAATGCAGTACTTGTTGCACAATGCCTTTTTTCAAATTTTACAAACAGAAAAACTTTTTTTAATAGATTTATGAGTGCTCTCTTTGCTAAGGGCCTACGACTTTTCGTTTTGGTATGCATGAGAAGGCCTTCATCATTCAGTAGTAATTTCCCAAGATTGGATATGATGATATAAGTATCATCATCATCATCATCATATCAGTCTAACGATGTCCACTGCTGAACATAGGCCTCCCCCATTAACTTCCACCTGGAACGGTTTTGGGCCGCTTGCATCCAGTGACGCCCAGCGACTCTGACCAGGTCGTCGGTCCACCTGGTGGGAGGTCGTCCCGCTCGGCGCTCTCCAGTACGTGGTCGCCACTCGAGAATCTTCCTTCCCCATCGGTTATCGGTTCTTCGAGCTATGTGGCCTGCCCATTGCCACTTCAGCTTGCTAACTCTACAAGCTATATCGGTAATTTTTGTTCTTCTACGAATGTTCTCGTTTCGGACCCTGTCACGTAGAGGAATTCCGAGCATAGCTCTTTCTATAGCTCGCTGAGTGACTCTGAGCTTATTTATGCCAGCAGTAAACCACGTCTCTGTTCGGTATGTCATAACTGGTAACATGCACCTTTGTCTTCAGACTCTGAGGTATTCTGGACGTGAAGATATGCCGTAGCTTCTCGAACCCTGCCCAGCCGAGTAAGTATACCTACCCAGATTATATCTGGCTGATACTGGAAAAGTTACTGTACTTTTTACATTGATAATTGGGACCAAATTATTGTAACAGTGAAAGCAAGACTTACTCAAACAGTAGTGCGAACGTGATAGCAACATTTACCGTTCCAAGCAGTTCACGTTCTGTCCGAATTCGAAAATCACAACTGTCTTCTGTTTTTCTATATGTTCAGTTAATGAAACTGAGAATATAACTTCGTACATTTTTTTTTAATGCCAAATAACATTTTATTAATGGCTGCCACATGCGTCGTACTTGTGAACAGGTATTCTTGCGGGGGCTGGTCTGCTAAAGTTTTCTATTTATGTACTTATTAAATACCAATTCAGTGTACTTTGTAGTTTTTGCCGCCGCACCAGGGCACGCAATTGTTGTTAGTGCGATTAGAATGTAATGAATTTAAGAGTGCGTATAAAGCAAAATAACAATCTTAGAATTGAAATTTTCCCAAGTAAATAGTATTACAATGAAAAAATATTTTTTGTGGGTATTTTCATTATATACGCGAGGGTTCTATCTGAGCAAAAACATAATGGAATGAAATTTCCTCGATAGAAAAAAATCACAAAGCTACCTCTAATAATAATGAATTTTCGGTTTTATTCATTCATGGTGTATCTAATTAAGATAAAAATTCGATAAATAATATCACTAATATATCACCTAGGGCTGCTACTAACGATTTTTTAAAATATTCTATACTTTACGAGTTATTTAGATAAAAAGCGCTTAGATAATTTTTGTTCCGCGAAACACGCTATCTCCATCTCATCTCCACGTGAAGATTAGACATAAGTTTGTTTCATCTGACATTGCCATATTTTTCTGGCTTGGTACGCACTCTTAAGCTTGTTTTGAAAAGAGTAATTGCTGAGTTTATTGCCGGCTCTTCTCAGCAAATGCAACCTTCCGAACCGGTATTAGAGTCAGACTTTTCATAAGTGCCTGCGAAGGTCTATTTGAATAAATGATTTTGAATTTTGAATTCAATCGCTTCCCGCTCCTGCCATCCATGAACTCCTGCCTAAAGAGCAAACTCGCTCGGGGCAAGACAATAAAAGTTCCTTACCTACCCTGTAGCCTGGAACTTTTTCGTATCAGAGCTACAAAGCAAATACTACGCTTTATTTCACATCCGAACCGTATTTTCCGACACTACGCAAGTTGTGTTTGAATTGCCCCGCAGCTATTTATCCCCCATATTTGACCAGTCTCTATCATGAAGCTGTTTCTTAGTATTTTATTTTTATTCTTTTGACGTGTTTCAATGTGGATTTATGGGTGTGTATTTTTACTGATTTTACTTACTTTTACTGCAAATCGCTGATAAGGATGAGGGATGACTTACTGTAAATAAAAAAATGATTTTTGTCTTCCCTAATCGGGCTCTTATATTTTCTCACTAGCTGCGATCTTCGGTTTCCTCGCGTTAGCGAAATGTTTTTTAGTTTATGATATAGACTTCCTCAATTCAGACAAGTTAGACTTGTAGTTTCTGTGATCAACGTTTTCAAATACACGTACAAACTCTTCAGACCTTCCTTGAACATAATATATTTATTGGTTTTGCCCACCACTGTTGTAAAAAACCGGATAGCATAACTAAGTTTATTTGTGAAGGAATTTTGATCATTTAGTAAAAAAATGTGTTAGAAACATTTTTCGATTTTTCCTGTAATGTTTACATAAACTTTTTCGTAAAATTTTTCATCAATAGTAAAAAAACTAAGCATCAAAAAAAACCTGTGTTATGTACCATATTTAACTTGTATTCCTACTTTTAAATTTCAGTCCTCCAGGTTGAGTAAGTATTTTAAATTATTCCAAATATCAAATCGATAGCATTATTGGTTACTGAAATATACCGCAGTGTTAGACGGACAGACAGAAGAAGAGTCGCACCATAATAGTTCCTTTTTGGTTTGGAACATTGACCATAATGGACCGCCTTATCACTAATAGAACCTCAGAAAATAGCACAAAGAGCGATGTCTACCAGGCAACAAATTAGTATGATGAAAATCGCAGCAGATTAATGAGTAAGCATATTCTAACCCTTATTACCGATAAAATCAGTGACCATAATGTCTCAATGGTTTTCTCACGACTCAAAGCTTTGGCTCAAATAAGACCCACCCTTTTCAGAACCCCATGTGACCCTCAAACTTACCTATTAGCATTCAACCAACGTATAGGTAGAAAATTGTATCAATATTTTGTGATAAGGAAAATAGGTTGGAATGAATAGCTACGTGGAAATTTATACCTCTTATGGGTTCTAAGGGTATTCAAAATTACTATCACGTTTTCGTTTTGGATGTTGGTAATGTAAAACTATTGTTTTGGGTAATTGTGATAATGTAAGGTTAAATATGAGAGCTGTTTATTTTAAAATTGATTATGTAAAAAATACGACACGCTGAACTTTCAAAGTCAAAGCCGTTTATTCAATTTAGGCCACAAAAGGACACTTAGAAGGTCACATTTACTGAAGTTACCACCGGTTCGGAACTCGGCCTTCAACTGAGAAGAATCCGGCAAGAAACTCAGCAAGGTTATATTTTGTTGAATATTTTTTGGACAATCTGACCATGTTAGTCTTTTTTCCAAATAATTAACAATTTCAAAACATGTACCAAAGCATGGGCGTACCCACCTTCAGACCCAGGGGGGGGCAATTCAGATTTTTTTAAGCCGGGTTCCCCGCGCTTTTTTTTGCCTAAAACACGACACGGGGATGTCCCGCTTTCAGGCTGTCTGTCCCGCTGTCACCAGGGAGGGCAAAAATGTCTCGTTTTCAAAATCAGACCAAACGGTAATTTAGGTAGGTGCCTATTATTTTTCAGTCCGAAGAAGTATTTCTTCCTACTCGAAAACTAGACCTGATATTTTGAAACTGATTTGTTCTGCCAAGGATGTTAAAAAAAGTCGGATATGTTCTCGCTAACAAAAAACTGTGTCACTCAAGTCGGCCACCACGCTGTACGTACAAGCCGGCACGCACACATTCACACATTTATTGAGCGCGAGTAATCGACTCTGTGTAAACGGCGACAGAGTCTAGTTTCCCGCGGAATAGTCAACTAAGGTGTGCGTGAGAGGTGGCCGACTCCATAGACACAGTTTTTTGTTAGCGAGAATATGTCCTCCGTAGTCTGTGTGTTCTGCATATTAGTACGAAACAACTGCTTAGACGTTCGAACTCAGAGAAGTCAAGTCACTAAGGCATGGTTGTGAAAACAAAGAAATGGTTCTTAGTTTTCTAATAAAATCTCAAAACCGCTCAAACCAAAAAAAATATCATTATGTTATACATGAATGCCACATTTTTTAAAAAGGTAACGCATAATATAATAGCTAGTGTTCCTTTTATCGACAACCGTAGGCACGTAGGCATACGAAATCCAGGGGGGAAGATGCCCTCCCCTGCCCTCCCCTGGGTACACCCATGTACCCAAGCATAGATACTTTGGAATATATGTATGAAAAATAATGTAACTTTTGAGAGATATTTTTCATTATAACTTATATGGTAAATTCTAGTCTAGTAAATTCAAACTTAGTCAAAATGCAACCTTAGGGGCTGATTGTAAGAAAGCTAATCAATTAATATACGGAAGGTACACAAACATTTGTTTATTGTCCAATGATGGATAGAATAAAATACTTACCTTCTTTTATGTATGCCAAACGAGTTAAAGGGCGAATTTCGGACACACGTGATAAAACCTCGTTCACAAATCTTTCTACCAAACATACCACATAATTAATTAAGTGGGTTACAAACCCATTTCAAAATTACCTAATTAATTCGGATGAAACATTTAATTAACTGATTTCAACCTTATTAAAACTTTTATACATTACTCGTAACACTGACGTCAGCTAAATCAGAGGTCTAGGGTTAATCCCAACCCTTCATAAATAACGTCTTAAAACGGTCATTACTCAAATAAAAAGTTGGGTATTTTTACCAGAGTTTCCTTGGAAATTCTCGTGAATTTTCGCCCGGTTTGCGGTATGTAATCTGCACTGTATATCTATTGATATATTGACTTAGGTACTTTTGTTATGTTGTACACATAGATCGCGAAATATTGGCAGTGACGCTTGGATTTAGCTTAGACCTGATATCCCACGAAACTCGCCACTTAATATCACAACTACATGTTAACGAGCGCCAATAGACCAATAGTAGAAAATTTTTACTCACACAGCCCAAGGACTCACATGTTCGTAAGCGCTTGTAAATACGCACTACCGCGCTCTCGGATCTACACACACATGCGTGTATAGAGATAGATGGACGAATCGCATGACACGTTTTCATTGCATGTTCGAAACGAAGTTAGCCTTACGCTCCTATTCTTTGTTCAAGTTGTACCTTGGTAATGACCTAGCAAAAATCATTTAAGGTATTTTTGAGATTTATACTTTAAATATGTGAAAAATTTGATACTTAAAAGTAATAAGAGACACCATGACTCTTGTAGTTCACATGTAGGCTATGATTTTTGCAGTCCATCACTGAACAATACGGTATCGTCCGCTCGCGCACTTACCTCGAACAGGTTACGACTGACGCGATTTTTGCGGGGTATGCGCTGGACACGCATACTACTGTCTCCAATGATATTCCTCTTTTTATTATAATATCATTGACTGTCTCGCGTTCCGCGTTAGACAACTTCTCTATCGATCTCTATGGTTGTACAGTATTAAAATGTACCTAATTACCTTACTACGTGGATACTCAGGTTCTGAAATGAGCCGTGATGTAGTTTTCCCCAGGGAGTACAGCATGGGGTTCTCAAGAAAAGTGTGAGGAAATTTTTGTAGGGATGGCAACGCGCGAGTGATACCCCTGGTGTTGCAAGCGTTTATAGGCTACGGTAACCGCTTACCATCAGGTGAGCCGTATAAGTCTATATTACATCAAACTCTTTTTTGTCATTCGTTAAAAAGTTATGATCCCGATGACTTATGGGGCCTTATTTCTGAAGAGATTTCTTCCAGGCAGTCTGAGGTACAGTAGCACCCAACTGATATGGCGCGTCGTGAATCTTCGTTCGCACAGAAAGCGCGCGCTAACATGGCGGCAGCTACCAACCAATAGCATTTCCCGCACTTGTATCGTCTGCGCAGGTACATCGGTAAGCCATATCAGTTTGGTACTAATGTATATGGATATATTTATATTAACCTTTTTGTTTATGAATATTGAAAAAGAAAGCTGGAATTGAACCGTTACCCTCACAGTCCTAGGCATGTTTTACCATTAGCACAAATACCTGTCTTGTAAAAAAATCACTATTTTACCGAAGAAAATGATTATTTTTATGTCATCATCATTAAGAGATATCTAAAATCTGTGATAGTTGATATTCGATATCATTTGTAATGATCGCTCTAATAGAAAACATATGATTGGAATTTCCATAGTGATACAAAAATGAATCCTGTGCGTACAATAATAATGTTCATTTTATGCTATCAACGCGACGTTTAAGACCTTTTAGTTTTTGTGATGTTTTCATTAAGTGACACAGAGCTACGAAAGGTAGAGATGATTACACTACTTTACAAGGTTTTTTACCCATCGATGAAACTAATGTGAATCAGTACAATAATGAACCCTTAGTAAGATACTGCAGTGGAAAAAAAAATAGGACGTCAGGTTTTTTTAAAATTTACTATTTTTATTTTAAACATTTATTTATATTTGACTTACAAAAAATTTAAAATGACACATATTACACCTGCTTTTATACTAATTAGCGTCAGTTTCTCTTAATACAGACCAGCAGTAATCGGCTCACATATTTTTATCCCAAAAAGCTTGGTATCTAACTTCATAAGTCTTCAGGTCTTGATGGAAACATTCACCATTTTCATCACTTACGCTTCCCAGGTTCTCAGGACAAAAATCCAGGTGTTAATGTAAGAAATGATTTTTTACCGACATGTTCACCCCTACTCTGTAGTAATTCCTCAATAAATTGGAAAAAAATCCTTTAATATGCTCAGATTTATTTTATAAGAAATTTCAGTACGTTCATTTTAGTCTCTATGAGCTCAGGTTCATTTTCCTTACTTGAAGTGTTGGGCAATGATGGGTAAGACACTCCTTCAGAATGGAATACAGGTTTTGTGACCCACGTAATATCAGGATATTGTATATGCTTCTTGTTTTTGTCATTAAAACCTGATTTTTTTAGAAATCAGAAGTAACATTCAGTAGAGTGATTTTTTTGGTTCTCTCCATAACATTGGGACGCCAAATTGCAAGTGTATTTTTTTTTCTGCAGCCCAGTTTTATAATATACTCCACAATTATCACATACTACTCCAGTAACCAATTTTTATCAAGATTTGTTACCGAGATTTTGAAATATTGAAAATAGCTAGTTTTACGGCTTCAGTGACTGCTTTGGTATTCTGAAACGTTTTTGACAGCAACCGACGACGAATCCGTTGTGACGGTTAGTCCGGGAGGTAGCGTTGCAAACACAAAAGTCATAGTAAGCCGGCTGACGTTGAAATGTATAGTTGATCTTATATGACTAATAAGTGAACCGACCGTCTGCTCAAGTAAGTGCTCAAGTCTTCTACATCCGTCATCAGCCACTCCCAGTAAAAAAAAAGACATAGTACGCCGGCTCAAACTTGTTTCATAAGTATTTGACATAATACTGAGCTGAAAAAAATCGTCTGCTGCATGGTGGAGGGGGGAACACGCGTCAGCTGCTCGCATGAATTTGTAAAAAAAAAGTTTACCCCTGCCGTAACCTTCCAATCCTAAACCCACCGCGGGTGCATCGCTGATGCGTGGTTCACATATTAGTCATTCAAGATCTATTGAAAAAGATGGCCATCGATCGGCATATTAATACTATCAGTACCTCCCGGACTATTGCATGTCGAAACAATTGAATACTTGAATAGGTCAAAAGAATTAAAATGGGCTGGAAGGTGTATTGTAAACATCAACTGCGTTCTGCGAGTGGATTTCATTTATTTTAATGATCTGAGTCGTAATCCCAAGCTAAGCAAACTTATGATATGGAAACTAGATAAAGGCTAATTTTATTTCATATTTTAGTAAAACTTTAATGTACTGAATATACCAATTTTAAAGGTTTAATATGAAGGCTATTCATTGGTTTAACTTTATCTTAATATTACGACTTAAACTTCACAAAAAGAAAGCTAGATATAGCGCCCATATTTTGAAAATATTGAAACAATTAACATTTTTTCACGAATAATGTTTAATAACATACTCGTATGTAAGTACATACTACTAAATTGACGAGGTATTTTTTTATAAGAGGAATAATAAAAATAAGCCAGATATCAAAGACTTCTATATAGAATTTGGAAGAATTTTAGCATTTCCAGTAAATAAAAATGCATTGACTTTGTAGTGCTGTGCACAATTTAATCAATGTTTATTTCAACAAGAATAGTTAAAGAATTACTCGCCAAAAGTCTCAACTGTTGAGCTTGACGACGTTTTTCCAAGATATCTTCAGCATTGGCTGATTTAAGGATGCCCATAATATGACTTATCCGAGCTGCAGATATCTGAAATATGTATACCAACTCTGTAACCACTATAAAATTAGTATCTTCATCATATTCTGTCACGAGATGTCCTCTGCTGAACTGGGCCTTTGTTTTTGACTGATTTCGACAAAGAACAGTCTTGGTTTTATAATAAATAATTTGTAATAAAACATACTTACTTCAAATATCATAACATTACACAGAAACTATCATAAATGAAAGTGATCCACAAAGTGACAGGTTTTTTTTTATAATGGATACATAATACGACCTTAATAGGAGCTTCCTAAAATTAAACATTAATTAATTGACCAATTGAAAAATGTAGCACCGCACTACGAATGTATAGAGAATAGACCGCGACGACGGACGTCGTCGTCGTCAGCTGTCAAAAAAGAACAGAATTGCACTACTGGTCTCTTCTTCTTTGACAGAATAATTTGACCACAAACTAAGCAAAACGTATTTGGAATTAATTTACATTATCTTGAGGATATTTTAAAATAAATTTAAATGTTATATAATAGCTTAACACAACAATAGCGAATGATAACCCAAACACGACTAACAAGATAGCCTCATAACTTAATAAGGGTTTATTAAAAAAACTGGACGTGATAAAAATATCAGACATTTATTTTTGTAGTAAGAGGGTCAGTAAAAACCATATTCAATATGTATTATTACCTTTGGGTAAAAGAAAAAAAAAATATTTGTAAAGTAGTGTTATTTATGAATTATAATTTTAACTATACTTTAAAATATACTGTCATATCTGTTTAATTCAATCGTGCCATGCAGTTTTGTCTTTCAGTGTCATTATTTATTAATTTGATCGAATAAATTAAAATTACAATATTTACAAAAAGTTTATATGACAGCTCATGTTGATACAAGTGATGATATATTTTGACTGCGGAGTTTTTTTTTTAATAGATTTATTATGTTATTTAAAAATCTATACACGGTATCCACATTCGTATATATTATATGCTCTCTCTTAATATCGAAAATCACATGATCTGTGTATAGACATGACAAACGGCTACGTATGCTCCTGTATCCGGCTTGAAGGACCAGATTTTGGAACCAAAAAGAGAGTCTTCTTAATTCGATTCGCAATACATCCGGCTCGAAGCTCCAGCTATTGGACCCAAAAAAAGAGAGTTCCTAATTCGATTCGCAATACATCCGGCTCGAAGGACCAGCTTTTGGACCCAAAAAGAGACTTCCTAATTCGATTTGCAATACATCCGGCTCGAAAGACCAGCTTTTGGACTCAAAAAAGACACTTCTTTAGATTATAGTTATACAGAATATACACATTAAATTGAATAAGTGTCCGGTTAAAATTCTAATATAATTCTGTATCTTATATATTCTTAAAAATAAAATTGTTGTCATCGCTGAAAATACGGAGAATTTCGACGCGAAAGATTTTTTTAGACGAATACTTACGAATTTTTTATTGGGAATATCAAAGCACTTTTTAATATTCTATTCGGTTAACATTTTTCTCAAAACCCTCTTCTATCCTCAGTATTTTTTTGTGTTAGGTATTTCATTGCGTTACGTCATACTCGACTCTCAAAGAAACCCATTTTTGAGATTTGAGCTTAGACCTGGCCGCCAACAGGCCCGTCAATCCGTCAAAGAAAAGAAGGAAACTTTGTTTTACTTCATGCCGTGGCATTAGAGAACCCTAAAATTACCTATTATTCAGCATTGTTCGATACGATGAACCTAAAAGAGTTTACTTTCGTTCGACAGATTTATTTTCACTTTCGGCTCTTGATTTTAAAACTGCGATTTCCTCCGTCTCGCCTCGCTTCGGTGGTTCAATGAACAGGAATGTCTTGGCTTCGATCAATTTGTAGGGTACCGTATGCAGAAATTTCTAGATATTTGCAGACTTATTTTTAGAAATGAGTAGCTGAGAGCGTTTAAGTTATGTGGATATAAACTAAGTTTAAATGGTCTCAAGTATTTCGGATTGTACTTCATCATCATCAGCAACCTTCGTCAATAGCATCCGTACAAGCCTATAATCCTATAGGGTTCTCCCAAACAGTTTTAGGCCGAGAAAATGGTGCAGTAACTGTTAGCTCTTTGGGGATAGGCCTAAGTATTCATTCCGATTGAATTAGGTTGATAAGGATGTCCCACGCATCAGTCACTGTCTCGGCGTGCACTGACCGTCTGATTGATCGATAACATATCGTAGATGTGCTGTTGACGTGTCGATGACGTGACGTGACTTAAGCCTAGCAATAAGCCGTAATGAAAGTCGCTTGGTAGGGTACTTTCTAGACTCGCTATGACCTTCAGTTGACGGCTTACGCCATGCTCCTCCCGTTGTGCTTAACTTAGCGCCAGTTCTCTAAATTTTGCGTACTTACCATAAAAACAAAACAAAAATCCCACAGAGAGTGTACGGAATACAAGCATTACCTCTTCAAGTTTTAAAATGATTCTGCGTTCCGTACTCCACTCTTTGATTAATGGCACTTTTTCGACTACGAGTCTTATTAAAAAGTCTTCCGCTCCGGAGCTTATTGCAGTTCCTATCTTGTGAGAATTGTGAATCATTCTGACTTTACAAATTATTATTAAATGCAAAAAGCGTATTTTTAAAGAGTTTTTCCCACAGCTTACCACCAAGTAAGTCTTTTGGAGGTGATTATAAGGTTTAAATTAGAATATATAAACAACATAATTAATCAAGTCATGACATAGGATGACAGACTTATGGCAAAATATTTTGTTTAAATAAATTATGATTTAGGGTTGACACATTTATTAACCACCTTACTGTCATTGTCAAAGAATGTGATGTTATTTACGTGACCATTTAATCAGTATATTAAACAGCGTTTTATGCATAAGGCCTATGTCTTAAAATGCTTCCTGTAACTAGACACTACATTATTGAAATCTACTCTGTTGCCAGTTGCTCCAGTCAGCACAATCGATAATGTCATTAAATTTTTGCTGCGTAGTCTTCATTTCCCGCGATCGAGTAGAGTCAGCAACAGAACTCTGAAATTGGAAAATGGTCACCATTCGATTCGGGTCATCTATTGGTCATCACACTCTCTGAAAAACTCCGATTTTACACATACATACATCCAAAGGGGGTGAAGAATACATCTACATACATACAGACTCTATAAAAAGATTCAGCTCAAAATAAATTAGTCAAAAATTCAAACCAAATTTTTGAATTCAAGTTTTGAATTCAAGTTTATTGAATTCAAATCATAACCAACATGTCACCGGTCAATGAGGGTCATTATCATTTTGCGTCCCTTGCTAATATTAATATAAACTTTTCTCTTCTGCGATCTGTGCGCCTAGTACCAAAAAAGTGGATTACTGTAATGTGTATACACTTTCCGTTACACTCTTTATACTGGGTGGAGATTTTGAGATGGCATATTTTCGAAACCTATGTTGGGTTAGTCATGCTGAACAACTTTTACGGGACCAACACTGAATTCTCAAAAAACATTTTTATTTTTCATACATTATGATCGAGCAAGGTTGACATTTACTATGGAAAGTTAAAAAAATATTTTGAGAATTCACCATTGGTCCGATAGTAAAAGTTGTTCAGCATGACTATCCCAACATGGGTTTTAAAAATATGCCATCTCGAAATCTCCACCTGTTATAGGTACAGGACAAGCTAGTAACCCAGCAGTGAGGGCCTATGTGAACAGTTGATGATGACAAAGAAAACGAATGATAGCTATAAACCTATAAAAAGTCTGGTCCTGTCTGACTGACTGATTTATCAATGCACAACCCCAGAGCCGACTCTAGCCCATGAATACACATATCAGGGTACAGTAGTAGTACCTAATTAATATGGCTTACCGATGTACCTGCGCAGAAGATACATTTTCAAAGCGCGGGAAACGCTATTGGTCGGCAGCTGCTGCCATGTAAGCGCGCGCCGTGCGGAGGGGCGTGACTTGCGAGTGAGAAGACTAACAGCTGCAGTGTAGGTATTATGAACCTAATAGTAGTGATCTAAGGTTGATTGTAAGTTTTAAGCATTCTTTCGTTAATCTTCGGGGCCATACTTTCTTTTCTGTGCGAATTCACGACGCGACATATCAATTGGGTAATACTGTAATGTATTGTGCACAGATCGCGATGGTCTTGTTAAATACAGAAAACATGTTAAATTATTGCAATAGAACTAGGTGAAGAAAAATAAGTTAATTATCTGAAAGACGTAAATTAGCAGACAGTGAATATCTTTCCGCATCCATGTTGCACGTGGCGCCAATAAATCGGACAGCACTGACCAAGCATGCGTTCATAGCATGCTCCGGGACACTGACAGCCCTGACATGAAATATGTATGCCTATATTTTCCCGACGGGACGCTGGCTCCTAAAATAGAAATCCTATAAAAAAAGATTTTTCGAAATTCCACCCTAAAGGGGGAAAAATTGGGATGGCGAGGCGGAATACTAGTAAACCTATAAACCTTTAAAATTTACGAATGACGTAGTTCAACTGTCACGATCCCCAATAAACACCACAAAATTACGTATCATAAAAATGAACTAACTATAAAAGCCCAGCAATAATTTCTGCCAACATTTTATATTCATAATTCAAAAGTTAAAGCGTTTTTTCTCGCAGTTATCTGAGCCCGAGAAGTTTTAACGACCGGCCCTTGTTCGTAATCAGGTTTAGACTGTATAAGTTGACTAACTTAGAGGAGACAATTATAAACGAAGTGCGGGTTAAAAAGTTACCCGCTTCGTCCTTGTTAGTCCTTTTATAATGTTGTTTATTGAAAGCACAATAATAAGTACAGTAGTACCCAATTAATATGGCTTACCGATGTACCTGCGCAGAAGATATATTTTCAAAGCGCGGGAAACGCTATTGGTCGGCAGCTGCCACCATGTTAGCGCGCGCCGTGCGGAGGGGCGTGATTTGCGAGTGAGACGGAACTAACAGCTGCAGTGTATTATGAACCATATAGTAGTGATCTAAGGTTGATTGTAAGTTTTAAGCATTCTTTTGTTAATCTTCGGGGCCATACTTTCTTTTCTGTGCGAACGAAGATTCACGACGCGCCATATAAGTTGGGTAATACTGTAAGGCCGTACAACTTGACTCCTTTTTCTGTTTTTTTTTTGTTATAAGAATGTGAAAGATAGATAGGGCGAAAGTGATTCTGAATTATGAGTTTTCGGTGCAAGGATTTATCAGCGTGAAGAAACCGGGAGAAAAAAGGGACCGGGTTTAAGAGAGGTAGAACGTAGCGTTTATTCGCTCAAAGAGCAGCTCGACTGGGGAAGTACCTCCACCTTACAGAATACCGCAGCCAAATAACTTGATGTTGTATTCCTGCGCGTGAGTAGGGTCGCCAGTGCTCATTGAGGAGAGGATCGGCCGTAAGCTTGTTTACCGATATCATCGCATGAAAATAAAACCCATCGGTAGTGGCTCCTTTGGAGTAGAAAAACCTATCTCACGCTGTTTCAGTAGTAAGATCCCTCCGAGGTTTTTTGTGGCACATTTGTTTAAATCATCAATATTTATTTATTTATTTATTTATTTATTTTATTAGGGTAACCAACAAGACATACACTAACTTAAATTATCTTAATTAATCAATACATAAATTCCAAATGTTGCCTCAATTATAGGCTACCACAGCATGCAATTAATAATAAATTTTACAATATCACAAGATTTTACTACTTATATCACAATATTCAGAAAAAAAAGTCTAAAAGTTATCAAAAAGTTAAAAGGAATGAATATGTCAATTTAATTTAATTTACAATGATAATAATAATAATTCAAATATATAAAAACTAAAAGATTATAATATTTTAATTACATTCATAATTATGCCAAAGTTACTAATAACTATACAAAAAATACATTAACAAAATAAAAAATATATACTCAAACTTACAAATAAAATTATTATAAAAATTACACATAAAAGATAATTATATTTATATTTGTGGCAATGTAAGGGTCGGAAACAAGCCTATTAGTAATACAAGAAAATATATTTGATTATACTAGAGTTATAATTAAGAAGTAATGTTGTGGGAGGACGGGGAAGGTCAGGGGTTCAAATATGCGATGCAGCGACTATGGGGTAATTCTAGCATGATGGTAGAAGACATTTCAGTATCTATCTAACTGGCTAAGAACGTCTGACACTAAACATCTAACAGTATTTTTTGGTAGGGATTTCAACTAAACATCTAGAAGTGTTCTATACACTGAAAAAAATTATCTACAAAACTAGTTATGTAAGTTAATAATAATAATAAATAATAATAATAAAAATATTTATTTATCTCCACAAATTACAAGTAGTTGTACATACAAATGGTTATGCAATTATAGGTATCTTAGTGTAATTTGTGGAAGATCTGGAGCCTAAACTAAGCCGCAGCCTGTATCTTAGAATATCATAGTTTTGTTGTCGGGAAACTAACTTTAGTTGTCGGGAAACTAACTTTAGTTTAATCAAATAATTTAGTAATGAACAAAAACTAGTTTTGTTACTGGTAAGTTTAGTTCGTAAGTCACTCTGTTTAGGTTATTGGTCGTCAAATTTTGTGTTACTGTTAAATAAAATTATGTAGTCACTTGTAGTCAATTTATTCAGTGTAACGGTATTATATCAAATTTAGCGAAATCTAGCGATTCAAATAAATTATAGCTATTTCCTTATTTAAGCGTACACTTGCCGTTTCCACAAAATAGTATTTTCACAACATTACCTTCCGCCAAAGTATAAAAGTCCACCTCGTGACATTAGTGTAGTATAAAATAATACAGTAAACGAATGTAAAGTAATAATAATAATAATTTAAAAGATGAAATCCTAAGAATTTGGAATTTTGATAAAGTTTTTATTGTCCCATGTGTACTCTCAACTACTGGTGTAATTCCGAAACAATTGAAACAGTCGCTTCATACATTAGATCTCCCCTTCTTTCTTTCCTCCATGGATCTCCCTATTAATTCTATCATCACCATACAAAAAGCCGCTATTCTAAACACATGTCGTATAGTCCGAAAGTTTTTGCAAGAATGATTATCAAACCAGTCCTAAAATTTATCCCGGATTTTCACTTGGTCCTAGACCCGTGAATTTTCGCAAAAATACCAAAGTTCTTAAAATTTTGAGAAAATCCAAAAGACAAAAAATAATAATAATCTTTATTGAAATAGAAGAAGTGTACAAAAAATAAACGGTTACCGGTGTCTAAACTAGAATTAAAAATTCTGTATCTTAGATACCAGTCTTCCCTTACAGTGATACTTTGTTCTATATCTAAACAATGGTTCATATTATATAGACAAAAAAAATAAGTATTAATAAATTTACTTTAAAAAAAAAGTGTTTAGTGCAAAAGTTAGGTTACAATACCTAGGATAAACAAAACACAGTACAAATATTTTAGATTTTCTTTATTATTCATGCAGCAACGGAGCGACGGATCATCATGAAATTTCGCATAGAGATAATTATGTATAGAGTGAAGATACTGGAGTATTATAAATTAACTTTTTAACAAAAAAATAAACCGCCTTCAAAGTACACTAAAAAGTATAAAATAACTCTTATCTGACACTGTTTTGAAGTGAGCGAAATCGCATGACGTGTTCTATAGAAAATATTTCGCTGACTTCAAAACAGTGTCAGATAAGAGTTATTTTATACTTTTTAGTGTACTTTGAAGGCGGTTTATTTTTTTGTTAAAAAGTTAATTTATTTTTGAATTTTTAGTTTCATTATGTACTGAATACATCTGCGTAACCCTTTCGAGTGTACAGGCCTGATGTTTTGTTGTGTGATTGCGTAAACAATGCATATTTATGCGAAAGCAGCAATCGCGGCTGATTTGCTGTAATTTTTTTAAGAGTTCCGATGTCTATCTCCGAAACTCATCATCAGATCTATATGAAATTTATATGGGACCATTTCGGAATATACACCTTTCGAACAAAAAAATAATTTTGCAAATCCATCTATATATGACGGAGTTATGCCCGAACATACATAAAAAAAAAAAAAAAAAAAAAATATAAACATCCGAATTGAGAACCTCCTCCTTTTCTTGAAGTCGGTTAAAAATAAAGATGATTTTAAAATGCATCTGACTATGAACAGGAAATCTTGGATTCCTGACTATATTATGCTTTTATTATTAATATACTTATCATAAAAAGAAAATACATTATTAATATTATTTCTTTATTAGTCTTCAAAATGTTCATAACAGAACCAAATCGTACAGAATTATAATTTTTTTATAAATGCAATACCTTACGGCACATCTGCGTATTTCAGCCACAGATGAGAGAAAATATCCAGCCTCATATTTTCCCTGACCGTATCTCAAAGCACAAAAAGGGCGATTTCGCAATTAATTGGTCCTGGCAGAGGGTAATGCAAACATACGATGAATTCAAACGTTAGCCATGAAATGCATAAGTAAAAAAATTACAAGCAGATATTTTTAATTAGAAGATTATTTAAGATGTATTAATTGCTGCCTGGTTATTTTAACCTTGAGCTTGTGGTAGACCCCCAAGTGACATTTGGTGATCGAAAGAGTGTGACAGGCACACTATGCGATTATGAATAAGGGGGTTAGTGTTGCCACCTTTGAACCACATTCTATACATTTTTATTTTCGTTTCACAAATCTCTAGAGCCAAATCGGTGAAGTTTGTCTACTGTTTTCCTTTGCACTTTGGATCCACTCCTAATGGGATGTAAACAAACGCTTTTCGCAAATGTTTTCCTCGGTAATAAATTTAATAACGCTGGTCTGTCGTGGAATGGAGCGCTTACGTTCTAGCCCTTAAGTTATTAAGGGCCAATTTTAGCGTAAGGTGAGGCATTTTGTAGGCTCTGTTTTTGTATATAAAAACCTATTGAAGAACATATTGAAGATACTGTTACTTTTGACGCTTGGCTGGCAGGGTTTAGAGTACTTTAGATATAACAATAATAGACCAGATTGAATTGAATTAATTTTATTATAGACTTGATTAGTGCATAATGTGAGAAAACGAGAATATATAACGCTGGTGAGTATGAGGGTAATAATAAATATCTATTTAGGTATATACCTTACACCAGTGTTTTTCAATCTTATTGATTTCGCGACCCCATTACAGGTTGAAAAATTCTGACGACCCCCTTGTCAGCCAGACAGAATTTATTAATTAAAAGACTACGATAATGATTTTCTTTATTTTGTAACGAAGCGGACTTCGTACATTAAGGTAAACCAGTGGAGGACTTAGTTTTACCTTCCTACTTGGGTAACCTATCGGAGAGCTATAAAGAAAACACCAATCAATGATTACAAAGTTGCCGCCAATTGATTTATTAATCGTAAATACATATATCTGAGACTCTATAGCTAGCTCTTAATTCTAACACTATGGATAGAGGGCGCGGCGTGATCTTGCTTTAAACGGTACGGGGAATCGCTCCTTGAACGCACTTTCCTGGGAGGTGGCACCAGACGTATTTGGTAACCCGAACCGTCTGGGACACCAATCCAGGGAATGGTAACGTACGAGGAGACGATAAATATACTGATTCACAGGGAATACGGTATCGGGGACGCGGACGGTGCCCGATGGTAAATCTACCAGGGCTTCGGTACAGACGGACCAACCTCACCGCAATGATCAACACAGCCGAATTTGGTAACCCGAACCGACATGTGTTGACTGTACGATAGCGCTGAGCCGACTGCGTCCCTCTCACTGGAGTGCGCGGTCTTATAAAGGATGCTGCGGGGTGAGGCACGTGGCGCGGGGTGTGCGGGCGTCCCGCGGGCGGTAACTTTCCCCTCTGCGCTGCGGCGGCGTCGGCGGCGGCTGGATGGTTCGAGGTGGCGTGATGTGCTACGTCACACTCCTCTCCCGGGAATGGAGATTTTTACCTGTAAAAATCACTGCTGTAAATGATGTTCAAGTTCCTCTGAAATTATTATTCTCCTTTCTATTGTTTTTCTATATTAACTTTTTATTGTCTCAAATGAGGGTATTTCTAAAATTGTTTACTTTCTGGATCTCGCTCGGTTATCATGATTTACCCTCATTGTTATTGAGTTTTATATTTATTCGGAATAATTCGGATGCATGTTTTCCAATCTTTGATGTGTGCCGTTATTATTCTATTAGAGTAAGGATCCTTCAATAAATTTATTACCGGTGATTTTCTTTTAATTATTTTGAACGGTCCTGTACAATTCGGTGCGAGTATGGCACAACAACTTATTGGTTTATCCGATAATGGAATATTCTTTTTTAATGCAAATGGTTTAATTTCCGGTTTCGAGTACTTTATTTGTGTATAATAATTCGGTTGTTGGCAATCAGATTTTCTGCTTTGATTCATTTTCACTAAGTCATATGGTTTATTTCGGTTATCTACCTGCATTATTTCTTTATTTTCGGATTTTTCGGATTTGCGTTTTTGGCAAATGGTACACTTTTTAACATATTTGGCTATGTTCCTAAACATTCCTGGCCAATAGTATATGTGTGCTACTTTCGCTAACGTTTTTGCTGTTCCTATGTGTCCAGCGGTCGGAGTATCGTGGTTTTCTTTAATTATTTCTTCTTTTTTCGTTTTCGGTACACAAAGTTTCCATTCGGATGATGAGTCTAATTTTGTACCATATGACGGGTTTGTGATTCGTTTATAAAGGTTTTCTTCTATAAATTTAAATTCAGGAAAAATATGCGGTTCTGTCTTGATAGCTTCGGTTTTCTTTTTATACCAATCTTTTATGTCGGCAACGGTTGCACATATCGGATTTCTTATTAATTCATCGGCTACTATATTCTGTTTTCGCTTCTTCTTTTTCGATTTTGATTTTTTTTTTGATGGTTTATTTTTATCTATGTTTTGAATGTCTATGTTCATATTCAACCGTTTTATTAGGTCTACTCCTAATATTATGTGCGTTGCTCTTGGCATGACATACATACGATGTTTTAATACGGTTTCATTTATCTTTAGATCTATGTCTCGGAATTTTGACAACTCTAATTTACTTCCATCGGCTAGTTGTATTCTATGTACTTTTTGGTTGACGGATTTTTCTTCTTCTGGAAGTATCTTATATACTTCTTCGTTTATATACGAGTTTGTTGATCCAGTATCATACAGTGCTTTAAATTGTTGTCCTTGTATCTCAACATCTAAGAAAATTCTTGGATCATCTATATCGTCAGATCCTACGGTATTTGTTCTTTGAGTATATTTTTCATTTCGGGTCTCTTGTTTTCTACAACAATTTTTGCTTAATATTCCCATTCGGCCACACGTACTACAAAAGATTATGCGTTTACCTGTGCATTCTTTTGTTGTATGGTTTCTTTTTCCACAGCTCCAACAACACTTCTTGCTATCATAGTTGTTTAGAAAACTGGATTCCTCGGTTTCGGTTATCTGGTTTTCTCTTGAGTTTTCTTCATAACTCTGCGGTTGCTTCTCTATATATATTTGATGTGAGATTGCTTCATGATCTCTTGCCAGTTGTATTAACTCGGAGAGATTGCTGAACTCGTTCTTCTTTACATAATATTTATATTTGGCATTCATATTTTCATATACGCGGTCTAGTTCTTCGGATGTTGATAGTTTTCCATATCTTCTCATCAACGTTTGTATCTCGGTTAAGTAACTAACGAAGTTTTGTTTGTAATTCTGCCGTTTTCTTACTATGTCTCCTAGTAGTTTGGAGTTGTAGTTTTTCGGAAAGAAACTAAGTTTGAATTCTTCTATGAAGTTTTCCCACGACGACCATGTCTGGTGGTTATTTCGGTACCACGCTCTTGCGTTATCTTTAAGAATTCTTGGCAGTATCTGCAGCATTTCTTGTGGTTTTATTTCATTGGTAGTTTTAATTTCTTCCAATGTTTCGAGAAAATCCACCGGTTCGTTACGTATATCGAATGAGATACCGTAACTGTTTACCAATTTGAGTAGATTCATCATGTTCTTACTCTGTGGTTTTTCGGAGTTTGATTCGGATTCGGATACGGATGCGGTTGTCTTTTCTTGACTTGTTTCGGGTTTGTCTGTCATCTTCGTGCTTTTGATGTCTGTTGCTAGGATTTTTCTAAGCTGTTCAACGGTTAAACCCTCAATTGAAATATTTCTTCCTTGTATTTCTTTGATGAGTTCTGGTTTTTTCAAATTATAGATCCAATTTGTGGACATTTGACGGTTATGTTAATTATTTATCTTATTAACTTACCATAACGGAACGGTTTTTCTTTTAAAGGAAATTACGGAATATATAACGGATTTATTTAATTTCTTTATATAACTTACCTTCAATTTTTATATGGGTTCAATTTATTGACGGATTTTATTTCTTTTAACGGAACGCGGATCAATAATTTACGGAACAAAAATGTATTTTATTTGTTTCTATTTTATTCTTAATTTAAATTAACCGGGTTTTATTTTTATTACAAGATTAAGTAACGAAATTAAATTTATTTTATTTGTTTACTTTGATTTTTACACGAAACTAGTAGATTTTTATATTTATTTACTCACGGTTTTATTGGTTGCAACTAGTTATAATATACAATTATTTTTTCTTTACGGTGAAAAGGTATATTTTTTTATCCTCTTTGTAATTCACTTCTTGAACGCACTTTCTTGGGAGGTGGCACCAGACGTATTTGGTAACCCGAACCGTCTGGGACACTAATCCATGGAATTGTAACGTTCTTGAAGATGTAATTAGCCAAAAGGCTGCGGAAGCGGTATAAAGCAAGCAAAAGAGGTGAACGAATATCCCTTTTCTGTTTTTTTTTGGTAATAATTAGTAATCTTTATAGCTCATCTATACGGATACGGGGTTTTTACATCGATTTTTTTTTCTACACACTCACTCGGTTTCCCGTGACCGCTCACTTTCCGCCCTTAACGTTTCCTTGCTCCACCATCTAGGTTTCGCGAAGGCCGTCTTGTTTGTTAAGTGGGCCGACCAGGGAGGTAATGAGGTGTGATACCGGAGTGGATTCTCACTAAACGGGTGCCTATTGTAACAATACGCTATCTTACTGATTTGAACACTTCGCGGAACGGATTCTTACTAAGATGGGTGTTCAATGTAACGATACACTATTTTACTGATTTAAGCACCTCGCGGGGTGGATTCTCACTGAGTTGGGCGCCAAATGTAACGATATACTGATTTGACACCTCGCGGGTTCTCACTGAGTTGGGCGCCAAATGTAACGATATACTGATTTGACACCTCGCGGGTTCTCACTGAGTTGGGCGCCAAATGTAACGAAGCGGACTTCGTACATTAAGGTAAACCAGTGGAGGACTTAGTTTTACCTTCCTACTTGGGTAACCTATCGGAGAGCTATAAAGAAAACACCAATCAATGATTACAAAGTTGCCGCCAATTGATTTATTAATCGTAAATACATATATCTGAGACTCTATAGCTAGCTCTTAATTCTAACACTATGGATAGAGGGCGCGGCGTGATCTTGCTTTAAACGGTACGGGGAATCGCTCCTTGAACGCACTTTCCTGGGAGGTGGCACCAGACGTATTTGGTAACCCGAACCGTCTGGGACACCAATCCAGGGAATGGTAACGTACGAGGAGACGATAAATATACTGATTCACAGGGAATACGGTATCGGGGACGCGGACGGTGCCCGATGGTAAATCTACCAGGGCTTCGGTACAGACGGACCAACCTCACCGCAATGATCAACACAGCCGAATTTGGTAACCCGAACCGACATGTGTTGACTGTACGATAGCGCTGAGCCGACTGCGTCCCTCTCACTGGAGTGCGCGGTCTTATAAAGGATGCTGCGGGGTGAGGCACGTGGCGCGGGGTGTGCGGGCGTCCCGCGGGCGGTAACTTTCCCCTCTGCGCTGCGGCGGCGTCGGCGGCGGCTGGATGGTTCGAGGTGGCGTGATGTGCTACGTCACAATTTTGATACCTTTACTTACTAGTTTGCAAGAAGCCGCGAGAGGTTTGCAACTAAGTAAGAGGTAAGTTGGACGCCCGCTTGCTCGAAATCTACCTTGCCTTTTTCCTTCTGCCGGCGACCCCCCTAGGGGTAGCGACCCACAGATTGAAAAACACTGCCTTACACAATACATTACACACAAAACAATACACCATAAATTATAAAGCGTATTATCCGATAGTTTTTTGGTTAATTTCAGTTGACAACATCGTTGAGAACGGCGAATATGGAGTAACCGTTATACAGGGCCTGAAAATAAACGATATAAGGATAATTAAGTTTTTCGATATAACTATATATTTATTATCCAAACCTATTGTTTGACACTTTAAAGTATTATTGATAGTAACAAAATTAGCTATATGGCTAGCAAAAAAAGGAAACAAAGTTTAAGGCTAGGCTACTTTTGATAAGAGTTATTGGGAAATGTGAGAGTTTTATAGTGTCTGGTGGCTTAGCTGATAATTTAGTAAAAATTAACTTATTTACTTAATTCAAGAAAGGCCCTAATTCGCGAAGGGCCTCTCCCTTCCCTTCGCGATTATTATAATATTTCTATTTCTATAAATAATAATTTAATATTATAAATGCGAAAGTTTGTGAGTTTGGATGTATGGATGTATCTTTGTTATTCTTTCACGCAAAAACTACTGAACGGATTTGGATGAAATTTGGCACACAGATAGAATATGTTCTGGATTAACACATAGGATACTTTTATCCTGGGAAATCATACGATCCCTCGGGAATGCGGGCGAAACTGCGCGGGACAGCTAGTAACCCTATAAAATTAAAGATACCTATTTTTTTTTAAATACTTAGGTAGCAAACAAGCATACGGCTCGCCTGATGGTAAGTGGTTACCGTAGCCTATGGACGCTTGCAACACCAGGGGTATTCGTAATCGATAAGTAGAGTTTTATTCTCATTTTCCAACGTACCGTCCCATAAGTCTGTATGGACATCAGCGCTATGCCTCCAGCGCTCATCTTCATGGGTCTTTGGGCAGCTGTAATCATCGTCAGCAAGTCTTTTTGCAAGTCTAAAGGCCACGATGTCCAGGATGACTCGTATGCTGCAAATGATATGCCTTCACTCTGTAAATGTCATATGCAGGTGTATTTTTAAAAGGTATAAAGTAACGACCTAGGAACTCTTGTTTTGAAGTCAACGTAAGAGCACGACGTGTTCCATGGATATTACCAATACTTCAAAATTCAAAATCATTTATTCAAATAGACCTTCGCAGGCACTTATGAAAAGTCTGACTCTTATACTCAAATACCGGTTCGGAAGGTTGGAAATTCTACCAAACATAGTACCGTAGAAATTTCCGGTGACTTCAAAACATTGTCATATAAGAGCTACTAGGTTGTTATTATAAACATTTTTATGTAAAACATCTAGGTTTTCAATACCTTTTAAAATTTGTCATTGACCGAGGAAATTAATACCGTTAATAAATTGTCTACAATATTGAATAAAATGCTTCAATCGCGACGTTCGTCCTTTTTCCGTTGAGGTTTTCCATAATATTTTCAAAGTCCATGGTCTGATCATGAAAAAATTGATATGGCACCACCAGATTTACCATAATACACGGTTTAAATGATCCAAATCGCATAAGCCGTTTCCGAGTAATCAGTGAACAAACATTTAAAAGAAACATACGCACTTTTTTTGAAGTTAGTTAAAAAGTGGATAATGGCCCTGATTCTGTTGTTCACAACTAAACTAATTTTAATGTCACTATGTCTCTTTCTAACAAAGAACATAGAAAAGGACGTAAGAAATGTAGTCCTGTCAAATTAGTCCAATGCTTGTTTTCAATATAAATTTAGTCGCCATCTATCGCGGTTACGCCTAAATACACGCAAAATAAGACGGCAAAGATTAATTTGACAACTTAAAATTTGTTCTATCCTTTTTCAATCATGTTCGTAAGAAAGAGATGATATGTAACTAAAATTAGTTTAGTGTGATTTACAACAGAATCGGCACCAATAGCTAGTAAGTTATAATAATAAATTAAGTATTAATTACTTGTTCAATGAGCTCGTTTCCCAAGGAGCAGTAAACATAAGCATTCATTAATGCAACTCCGAGAAATCCAAGGAAGCTTGCTAGGAGTGTCTTTTGTTCCCAACCAGCCTGAAAAGAGCAAAGATACCTATATACATACAAGGTATAACGGAAAAGGTAATCTATCCGTAAGTGAAGTCTACATCTGGTATAGACTCTCTATAAAAAGTTCAGCTCAAAATAAATTGCATGATTATAATTCAAATGATTATAAGATAAAGCAAGTCCGAAGCCGCCCTCTTCGTTCGAACCGAAGTGAGAAATACAATGTTCCTAGCACACTCAACTATTATGGTGAACGTACTCGAGCCTGGGTTGTACCCACATTATACAATGAAATTAATAACAGTACCATTGACAATGCAAAAACAAAAAATGGATTTAAGAAAAGTGTCAAACAGCACTACCTTTATAAAAAATATTATGTAGTAAATGTGTAGTAATTATAATATGTATTACGTGTTAGCCAAATAACAACTTTAAGTGTATGTATGTTTTGTTCGTGTGTCAATTTAATAAAACTTGAAAAAAAAATGAGAACTGTATCTGGCGGCGCCTAAGTCCGCCAAATTTATTAATTAAATTTTGAAATGGACTGTACATAGGGTTTTAGATGTTAAATTAATAGAAACAAAAAAAAAACAAGCCTCCTGGAAGAAAGGTAAGAGGGAAGGTTGGCCTACCAGTCACATCCAGTTTTTTCTGCGCTGGTATGGCGGGCTCCTCCGAGTTCGCCGATGAGCTTGCTGTCTTCTCTTCTCTTCTTTTTCGCGGTTGGTATTAAACGCGAGTGATCACGACACGGGGTTTTTATAATTAAGTTGGTTTACAGCGGTTAACTAATGCTCGAGGTGCGTGCGGTACGTAGCGTCGCATGCGCAGCCATGTTGCAAGTGACGTATGTAGTAGGTGGGATAATAGGGGTGGGACGGTCGATTAGGGAGGAGGCATTAATCTACTAAAACGATTACGTAGTAAAATAATTTACTAATTGGCGCCACCATTCCAGCCGCCCTTAAAGGGTCACCTTTAAAAGATATAACCCACATAAAAATGCGGTCTATGTATATAGAGCGGAATTACCAAAGGTATTATATGAAGCGTGTTAATATAATATAATATGTATAGCAAAAATATATATAAATTAAGATAAATATGTGTATAAAGTTACATAGCTTATATTAATTATTGATTAGGCAGAGGACAAAGTCGCACTACAGGACGAAGGTAAGTTCCCTTAGAGGTTCTAACCGTAGCCACGCGAACAGTACCGTCTTTGGAAGGATGCACCTTGTCCACAATCGCTAATGGCCAAGCCAAAGGCGGCGCGTTGTCAACTATAATCACTACGATAGTTCCTGGAGTGATGGGACCGGAAGGAGTGTTCCACTTCTCTCTAACCTGAAGGCCGTGTAAGTACTCGATCCTCCATCGCTCCCAGAACGATTGAACTAACTTGTCTAACAGCGAATGTCGTTGAAGTAAACTAATATTTTGAGTCTCTACTACAGGTGCAGGCAATGAGCTTAACGGAGCTGTATGTAAAAAATGACTCGGAGTTAAAGCCGTAGGATCCGCGGGATCTGGACTTAAAACTGTAAGCGGTCGTGAATTTAATAAGCATTCTATCTGTACGAGGACTGTATTCAACTCTTCGTACGATAGAAGCTGTTGTCCTATAACTTTAAACAAATGCGTTTTTATATTTTTAACCATGCTCTCCCAACAACCACCAAAATGTCCTGATGCTGGACAGTTAAATTTCCACTTAATGCGGTTTTCGTTAAGTACCTCCTCGAAACGAGGCCGATATACTTTCGTCAGAAACTCATACAGCTCTCGTAAGTAAGAGTTAGCACCTACGAAGTTCGTTCCATTATCAGAATGGATATACTGTACGGGACCACGACGCGAGAGAAACCGTTTTAAAGCTGCTAGGAAACACGGTGTGCTTAGATCAGTAGCTAGCTCAACGTGAACGGCACGCGTCGTGAGACATGTAAAGACACATATATAAGCCTTAAGGCTATGAGCCCCCCTGCGCCTTACTGGCACATACGGGATAGGACCAGCATAGTCGCAGCCTGTATGTGTGAAAGCCTTTGTTACCTGCCTAGTACGACAATCTGGCAAGTCAGCCATAAGAGGAAAAGTGGGTTGCGGTTTCATACGAAAACATGTATTACACTTATGAACTCGCTGTCGTACAATACGACGGGCGGACAGGATCCAGTATCTTTGCCTAAGCAGAGACATTAAATGTTCTGGCCCTGCATGTAAATATTTGAGATGATAATGATCAATGAGCAAATCGATCACGTGATCATTACGCGGTAAAATGACAGGGTGCTTGTGTGCGTAGTCGAGCTCGGAATTGGCGAGACGTCCGCCGACGCGAATCAGTCCGTTATCCAAAAACGGTCGCAATTTATTAAAAGCAGGAGAACAAGGCTTGCCATTTTGTAAATTTATCAACTCATCAACAAAATATTTATTTTGTAGAATTTTCAGCAATTTATTTTCTGCAAATTCCAAGTCACTCGCGGTAATAGACATGGGATCACGCGGTAATTGTTTTACAAATCTGAAAATGTAAACAATTATTCGGATGAGTTTACTCCATGAAGACGTGCGTTGAGCTAATTCTAAAATCAAAGAATCAGTTGCGGGGTTTACAACCGGGTGTGCCAAGACTTTCTGTTCGGGCACTTCCGGTGGCGGGTGAAGAACGTCGTCATTAATAGGCCACTGTGATGGTTCCAAGGAAACCCATGAAGGTCCATGGAGCCACAGTGGATGCGTTAATAGTTTATGTGGTGTAATACCACGAGATAAACAGTCCGCGGGGTTTTCAATCCCAGAGACGTGGTGAAAATTATCAGCGGAAATATATTCCGTTAACTTTACGACGCGATTGGCAACGAATGTCTGCCAACGATGAGGCGAACTCTTTATCCAATAAAGTACAACCTTAGAGTCGGTAAACGCATAAGCCTTTATTGGAAAACGAGCACTGTAATTATTTAAAACTGTTCGCATAATTTTCGACAGTAATACAGCCCCGCAGAGTTCTAAACGAGCGATTGAGTGCGGTGTCGTGGGAGCTACCTTCGACTTCGCACATATTAATTGAACAGTGATTCCAGTAGCCGAACTGACGTGAAGGTAGACTACGCCTCCATAAGCCTGCTCACTCGCGTCTGAAAAGCCAACTAAAGCAACAACACAGCCGTCTCCTACCCCTAAATGGCGAGGTATTTTAAAGCCATTGAGAACTGGTAATTCCTGACAGAACTGCTTCCATGCTTTAATAATATGGAGTGGAGGTACGTCATCCCAATCAATATTCAACTGCCACAACTGTTTTATAAGTAATTTAGCATAAAGAATAGTAGGTGCTACAAAACCCATTATATCCCAGAGCCTCGCGATGGTAGACAAAATAATGCGTTTGGTACACACATCCTCAGTGTGTGGTGAAATTTTGAAATAAAAATGGTCTGTGTCTGTAGACCAGTGCAACCCTAATATTTTGTGTGATACTGATTTATCAAACTCTACCTCGGTAGGAAGTTTGTGCGATGCGGGTAAACTAGCCAAAGCCGTTTTAGAGTTGCTGTTCCACTTGACCATGTCCCACTGACCCTTCCTGAATAGGCTGACGATATCTGTAGACACAGCGGCTGCCTCAGTCTCCGTCTCTACTGAAAAAGCTATGTCATCCATATATAGACAGGAAGAGACAATCTCCTTAACGCGCTGATACTCAGGAGCGGAGCCATCATCGCTGAGTAGCTGCTGAACCGTGCGCAGTGCATGGTAGGGGCTGGACTTCAATCCGAAACAAACCCTATTAAACTGATAAAGTACGAGCGGGTCTTGCGGATTAAATCTATACAAAATTCTCTGATAGCGACGATCCACCTCTCGTACTATGATCTGTAAAAACATTTGACAGCAATCTGCTGTCATAGCTACAGCGTAAAGTCTGAAATTTAAAATAATTTGGAAAAGATCACCTTGTAAATTTGGCCCACTATGAAGTACATCATTGAGTGACTGTCCAGAGCTTGTCTTACAACTAGCGTCGAGAACTATTCGCAGTTTAGTAGTTAATTTATCTTCACGAATAACTCCATGGTGAGGAATTATATAGACGGGTTGTAACGAATCAGAACTGTAGTCTGGAGGCGCGGGTGAGATATAACCTTTATTGATGTACTCAATTATAACATCATCATAAGCGGCTTTCACTTTAGGTGAAGCGAGAAATTTCTTTTCTAAACAAGTAAAGCGCTTCTTAGCAATTTCATATGAATTGCCAAGCAAAAATACATCTTTACTAAAAGGTAATGCGACAATATATCGGCCACTGGCGCTGTCGCGCTCAGTAGTCGTGCGGAAAAAATCTTCACATTCAACGTCGATTTGACGTTGAACGGGCGGGACGGAAAGCTCTTCGAGCTCCCAAAACCTTTTAATTATTGTGTCTACAGGCTCCTGCACTATAGCACAACAACAGGTTGTAGACATGTTGCGATCGGGGAACATAGGTACGGACCCCATAATGACGTAGCCCAATACCGTTTCTAACGCGGAGGGTTCTGACGAGTTGTCACGAACTACGCCGGGCAACAATAAATGCGGAAAAAGCGATGCACCAATCAGTACATCAATTTTATTAGGCATTGCAAATGTGTCATCCGCAAGCTGAAGTTTTTTCAGATGTGGAAGTGCGTTAATATCAATAGTTACGGTCGGCATACTATCAGTGATTTGATCGACTACAAAGGCAGAAACATTATAATTTATACTCAAATTAAAGCGGGAAAAAAATTGAAAATCTACAGAACCCTTAATAACTTTCTCCGATCCACCGAAACCCTTTATAATTGTATTTGGTATTGCTTGACTCCGCATACCCAAACGATCACAGCATTCACTAGTAATAAAGTGACTTTGAGAAGCGGAATCGAGCAACACACGCACGAGTTGCCTGCAACCGTTAGTATCGTACATAGCTACCTGTGCGGTAGCTAGTAGAACTGTGGTTGCACGCTTACATTGCTCGCTATCTACACGCGAGCCGCGCGACAGCGAGCGCGGAGCGATGGTCGATGTTGTACACAACGATACGTCCTTGGGTTTCCGGCCGGTGAGAGCGGGCGGTGCGGGCGGCGCGGGCGCCGAGTCTGTACAAGTGGCGGGGACGGCAGACACCGATGCAACTGGAGTGTGCACGGGCAACGCATCCCGCGATGGCTCGGTAACCGGCGCGCTGGGTAAGTCGCGGTTCGATTCTCGGTTAAAATGGAGAAGCGTATGATGCTTTAAACGGCAAACGCGACAAAAAGTACTCGAATTACAAGTCGATACTCGATGATTAATACTCAAACAATTTATGCAAGAGTTATTCTCTTTTACTACTTTATAACGTTCCTCTGGAGTCAATTTGTTAAAACTTTGACACTTATATAAGTGTGGGTGCGTTATATTACTACACATGCATTTGACATTCTTAACATTATTAGTATCGACCATATTAACATAAGATTGATAATTCGGTGGCGGGACCTTAGCCTTGCTAGGACGTGAACTTGACCGATCCATCGTCTTCTCACTGTTAACTGGAGTAGCTGGCTTGCGTTGTAATATTTTAGATTGGTTTTTTATAAATTCGACCAATTCGTCAAACGTTGGAATTTTAGAAGTATCAGCATTCGTCTCAAATGTGCGAACAGTAGCTTCATCTAATTTATTAAGTGCGATATGTAAAAATATTAAGTCTGTCAAATTATCAACTTTAAGATTTTTTAAGGAACGAACAGCAATAACAAACTTGTCCATAAATAAATCGTAGTTATTAACAGAGGCGCTAGTCAAAGATTTAAACCCAAATATCTGACTCATGAGTGAGGAAGAAAGCACACGCTTATCTTCATATCTGTCAACGAGTGCCTGATATAAAAGAGGATAGTTCTCTGCATCGGGCGTAATGCCTGCACACGCGGACTGCGCCTTACCTGTGATCTTACCTAACAGATAATATAACTTCTCAGCGTCTGTGAGCGATGGGTTATCGTGAATGGTAGATTTAAAACTTGCATAAAACAATGGCCATGAGCGAATGTCACCGTTAAAAGATACAAGTTCCATAGGCGGTAGCTTTGGCCTAGCTTTAAGCGGGGTTGAATTATTATTTACTTGAGATTGAACTTGAGATGAAACTTGAGTTATAACGCTCTTAATACGAGTGTATAACTGTTCAAATGAAACGAATGGTTTATAATCAGGTTGCGCGGTAGGATTCACCGTTAAAAATCGTAAATTATAGCTATCTAAAGTTTGTTGAAACTCAGTGCGAAGCGTATCTATATTTGAAGACTCGCTAAGAAAATGTTTCTTTGTTACTTCGTCTGTGTGTGCGCCCTGCGATAAATCATAAATATTTTGCATAGTTTCGTAAATAGCATTACGTTTTGCATATAGCATTGATAACTGTGCGTCAGCTGTTTCCTTTAGTCTCTTTTCTTTATCAGCCATGGTGATAATTATTTACTGAATTGAAAATAAAAATGCGTAAAGGAAAGAAACACGCTAAGTGAAACGAAACCACAACGAAACGCAAACACACAAGTATCGGGTGCCGGCCGGCCGGCGGGCACACCGCGCACTACGTAGTTTCACGATTACCTACACACGCGAGTAAAAAATATATGAAACAACCTTCTAATGGTTATAATAAGTGAGAAATAGATATAATCAATAAATTATTATAAGCTATTCTTTAAGCTATGAACTTGTTGATAATAATTAATGAACAAGTATGCTTCGGTATTTATAATACCTACCAAATTAATTGTGGCAAATGTACACGGATAAATAGTGTCGCGTGTCTTATATGTATATTATATGTATTATATAAATATACTTATATGCGTATTGCGTTTAAACACTTGTTAGGTTAAAAAATTATACCTAACAAGGGCGGAAAATAATTAGGTTATGAAAGAGTGCACATTGCAGTAATGGCGTACGTGACTCAATATGAAAAATATATATACGTAATATTTACATATATATGGATGCGTTTTAATAACTAGTAAGGTTGAAAGGTATTCCCAACTAGGTTTTAATGCGGGATGGATAATAAAATGTATAAATAAACTACTTATTTTAAAGTATTCGTGCTCGAAGAGACCACTTAAATGGCGGCGCCTAAGTCCGCCAAATTTATTAATTAAATTTTGAAATGGACTGTACATAGGGTTTTAGATGTTAAATTAATAGAAACAAAAAAAAACAAGCCTCCTGGAAGAAAGGTAAGAGGGAAGGTTGGCCTACCAGTCACATCCAGTTTTTTCTGCGCTGGTATGGCGGGCTCCTCCGAGTTCGCCGATGAGCTTGCTGTCTTCTCTTCTCTTCTTTTTCGCGGTTGGTATTAAACGCGAGTGATCACGACACGGGGTTTTTATAATTAAGTTGGTTTACAGCGGTTAACTAATGCTCGAGGTGCGTGCGGTACGTAGCGTCGCATGCGCAGCCATGTTGCAAGTGACGTATGTAGTAGGTGGGATAATAGGGGTGGGACGGTCGATTAGGGAGGAGGCATTAATCTACTAAAACGATTACGTAGTAAAATAATTTACTAATTGGCGCCACCAGTATCTGCCAACAAACTGCTGTGCAGTTTGGCGGAATTAAGCGTTTACAAAATGTATGTAAATATTTTGTGTATTAAATTAAATAAAAAAAAACTCAAAAATTCATTGAATTAAAATCATAACCAACGTGTCAACGCTCAATGAGTGGAATTATCATCACACGTTTTTCAATTTTTTTCGAGATCTGTGCGCCTAGTATTAAGAAGTCGTGTACTTAAATGGATGGACCCTTTCTACACGTTGTATTTTTAACCGACTTCAAAAAGGAGGAGGTTATCAATTCAGATGTTTATATTTTGTTTTCTTTTTTATGTATGTTCGGGCATAACTCCGTCATATATAGACGGATTTGCAAAATTATTTTTTCGTTCGAAAGAGGTTTATTCCGAAATGGTCCCATATAAATTTCATATAGATGAAACTAAAAATTCAAAAATAAATTAACTTTTTTTCCCTGGTACTTTAAATTTAAATGTCCGTAGATAGCGATGACCACTTACCATCAGGTGGGTCTGCTAACCTGTTGACATATAAATTAACTTTTTAACAAAAAAATAAACCGCCTTCAAAGTAGGTACACTAAAAAGTAGGAAATAACTCTTATCTGACACTGTTTTGAAGTCAGCGAAATCACATAACGTGTTCTATAGAAAATATTTCAATGACTTCAAAACAGTGTCAGATAAGAGTTATTTCATACTTTTTAGTGTTACTTTGAAGGCGATTTATTTTTTTGTTAAATGTTAATTTATATGTCAACAGGTTAGCAGACCCACCTGATGGTAAGTGGTCATCGCTATCTACGGACATTTAAATTTAAAGTACCAGGGAATTCTATAATCAATATTATCTTGGGTTATATCAAACGGTCATCTGATCCTAAACCCAGTAGAGATTGTACTATGGGAACTAGATAACTGATATACTAGAAAATATACTAAGATAGAATGGGAATCGAACGTGCGACCCCAAAACGGATCAACAGGCCTTTGAATAACATAATAAGCGATGATAGTTCACATCTGGGATGTTGCAGATATTATCCATCCGCATCCGCAAACGCGGAACTTCCGCATACATTTTAGCATCCGCTTCCGCATCTTCAATAAATCAATGCTGAGGTTTTGTGGAACCGGGTTGCACTATGTGGGGGAGTTTATCCATGAATCTCTGTAAAACACACTGATACCTTTATGGTTTGGCTATGCCCAAACATATCTTTATATGTAAAAATCTTCTGCACGTGTGTATGTCACTGAACTCCTCCTAAACGGCTGGACCGATTTGAATGAATTTTTTGTATGCGTTTGGGTGGCGCCCTGCATGGTTTAGATTCACATATCAGCCCGGCAGATGGCGCTGCAGTCGATGTAGGGTAGGGTAGGGTAGGGTAGGGTAGGGTAGGGTAGGGTAGGGTAGGGTAGGGTAGGGTAGGATAGCATAGGATAGGATAGGATAGGGCCCTGAACGCCCAGAAGCGACCCCGAGGAGGACGATGGGTCGTTGTGGTCATGACTCATCGGGCGATAGCACCGCGAGGGTGCTGGGAGGAGGTATCACACTTCCCCCGGGACGAGCTATCACAGCGCGGCGCGTGGAGGGGCGAGCAGGTACGCGATCTGAACGAGAGCCCGCCCCCCTCTGTAGCGCAGGTGGCGACCACCGTGGGGTTTTAGCCGGTAAAAGTCCGGCATAACCTGGCCGCTCCCCCCAGGGCGGTCGGGTATCCTATGAGGATTTCCCCAAGCTAATAAAAAAAAAAAAAAAAAAGGGTAGGATAGCACCACGCGAACGAAGTTGCGCCGGGCAGCTAGTAGGTATATAAAAAAAAATATACCTACATAAGAATTGAGAACCTCTTTTTTTAAGTCAGTTAAAAACAAGCTGTCTCCCACGGCTTTACCCACGTTTCCAGGATAAAAGTAGCCCGTATAGTACTCGGGGCTAAATATCTTCCGAAAGTTTTTTCAGAATTGATTCAGTAGTTCCAGATTTTACCTTGTACATCCAAATATACAAACTTTACCTCTTTATAAATTAGTGTCATTTATTTTGATTGTTCTAATGATTTATTGAGATACTTACAATAGTGATCATCATGGCATTCAAACACATTTCCACCGTCACCACCAAATTCTGAACCAAGAAATATTCTTTGAAAATTTCTTCCATTGTGTTTGAATATCTAAAACAAATTTACAAAATTTTTACTTCGAACAAAACAAGATTTAATACCACTACGTAGGCAAAGAAACCATACATGACCATGGAACCATGGGAGTGGTTACCATAGTATACAGGTCGTTGTTTTGGTCAGCGACGAGCGACTCAGGGTCGATAATACAAATGATACTGGTGCAAAATAAAATATAAAAAGAATAATTAATTTTTTTAACAACAAAAATAAAAAAAAAAAATTGGAAAATCGTGTAATAAGCTAAAGTGTAGACGTTATACTCAACGGGAGTACGAGGGAAAAAGGAGGGGGATAAAGGGGTGGGGCGATGGCGGCTTGCGCCTAGCTCTAGTCTGTGCACTTTCCGAGTGACCATACTTTGCGGTAATTTTATTTCAAATTGAATAAGGTTTTCTCAACGCATTTACACTATTTAATGGAATTAAGTCTATTTTTGGGAAATATCCCCCATGCCGTACTCCCCTGGGAAAACCACGAGAAGCTAAATCCGATACCTGAGAGTCCGCGGTAGAAACTCTTATATTAAATCCAAGGGTTGAGGATAGACTCTCCATCAATGGCAAGAAGTAAGTCGGTGGAAAGAAGCTGTAAACATTCAAGCAAGATTTGTAAAACTCTACCTCATCAACCGAATATGTCTCTTTATAGCTGCCTTCAGTTCAAATCTCAATTCTTCTTCATTTTCTTCCGTTAATTCTAAACTTTTTATCTCCTTCTGCAAACTGATCAGTTGATCGCACAAATACATAATCATACTACATATTATACCTTGCATAGCAAATCCTCTATAGCAGCAAGGAACGACGAACAATATGGCCAGAATTTGAGCAGCTAGAATCAAATTCATTTTGTTTTTAAATGGATCGAATGGCATCCACGCATCTACGGTCATTTCTCCATTCATTAAAGCCAGGCCAGTAAATGCACAAGCTAATATTGAAGTGAACATAGTAATAGCTATGATATGTTTGACCATCATCGTTTTGCAATCATCAGACACTTTATCATTAGAGTCGATGATTTCTTCAATTAGGTTTTTAAGTTTATCCCGATTGTGAACGAAAATTATAACTTTGGAAACAAAATTGTAGCCAACTAGGCTTTTATCCAAATCTGTCAAAAGAATAGTAATGTCATCTTTGTTTTGGTAGATCCCTATAGCAGTGACTATGAGAAATATGAACGATAGTGCGTGCAAAGTTGTTTCGTAAATTTTATACATGAACTTTTCTTTATGCGACCAGTGATCTTCAGGCCACAGCCCTACAAAGAATAGGTATTTCAGATTAATGTAAAACAATTCCTCCTTCGGTTTGTAGAAACGACTTAGCACTGTGGTGGCCATTTTGCTAATGTGATTGGTTTTGAGATTGTGAAGTGGTTGAAACTTTGTCAATTTGCGTAATTTGTATTAGTTATAAACTTGGATCGTAAAAGCATGGGGATATACCTAAGAAAGATTAGGCGTAGGTACGTTACTTACATTTCTTGAATGATTAAATCTTCCTTGTAACAGGATATTGTATTTTATGCTTATATGCCTATAATAAGCTGGTTTTCAATCACTTAAAAATCAGCCACTAATACACGAATGATAGATATTTCTTCTAGGCTTGTTCTACAGGGTGAAATTGAAAATATTCGAAAAACTTTAAGGGAGGATTCTATTACCGATACATATAAATTTCGTGTGGATTAAAAGAAATCTTTACTTTAGCCGTTCTTAGAACTGATAAAACTAATAAAACAAACATTTCAATACACCGGTCCTATAAAATATCATATTAATAATCCTATAAAACTTTTATTTAAACTTGTATCAAGCTGCAATTTATTTGTTTATACCTAGCCCCTATGTGATCCTGCACCGCGCACTGACATAAGGAGCTCATTTATACATTAAGATATTGAGATTAACTTTTTATTAATCTATATTAAGAGTGTAACGTCATATTATATAATCTTTATTTACAACAAATATGTACAAAATACAATCTATAAATAGAAAATTTCCTCAAGTCTGCCGCTGCTTCCGATTAACGGCAAGGTTCCCAGAAGGCTGGCAGCGTTTCCTCTTTGGATAACCAAGCTGTCGCGTTGGCGGAAAAAGCTCCCCACCTGCTGGTCCCCGGAGAACTCGATCAATTTTGATGATGAAGTGCGAGCAAAACGGCGAGCTTCGGACCCCCACGGTCCCATGGTCTCGACCGCAAAAGGCATAAAAATATAATTTTGTCGAGTGATTTCACCCATTTTCCATTGTACCACCTTTGGCTAAATTATCACTTACGGTACTATCATAGTCCTACGTATGTCTGTGTGAGGCAAAATTTGATATAAGTTTATTGTATGTATTTAAAATTATAAGTTACACTATCTACACTTCAGAAATATCTTAATTAGTAATGGAAGCATATCTCCCTGAATTTATGATCAGTCTAGACTTTAGAAGTCCCTTTATAGTGTCTACTATTATAGTTTGATAAGAATTAAGTTGCTTCAAGTTAATCGATGATAGTTAAGTTGGTGAACTTGACATTGCTAATAATCCACTCAATATGCGTTGACTGTCTCTTAATGATATATTAACTTAGTAAGTAGATAATCGGTACATTACCATTGAAGAAACTTTATGCTTTGATTGGCAATATTAAGTTACTTAACTTCATTTTAAGTGCGGTACTTTGGTTTGTAGGTACACTAGCTTTTGCCTATTGTTTTCTTTGGAAAATGTTAATCATAACTGTAGCGAACCACTACATAAAGAAGTTCACACGCCGAGAGATAGATGGCGTGGCGCCACATTATAATGCATCGCGCATACATCGCGCATACAAGCCCACTACATCCTGCATCGCGCATGCGAAGATTTCTCGGCGATCTGCATATATACAAGTGTCCGACATGTACAGTTGGACCGTGGTCCCCAGGCACGATGACCCAGCCTGGCGGAAGATCTTCCCTTACGTAATCGGTTTTGAGCAATATCTCTACAATCTCACCCGCTCGCAGGGCAAGCAAGACGTCTATTACTTCTTCGCTTAGACTATTCTACTTAACAGTTTTCGTTGTATCACGTCTCACGCAAATCTGAATACCCAGACTGAAATTGCAGCATATAGCCTATTATTGGCCACATAAGTAAAGAAAGGGTAAAGAGAAACGTTCTCAAGAGAATACCATATTTATACAGAAGTACCCAACTAATATGGCTTACCGATGTACCTGCGTAGAAGATACATTTTCAAAGCGCGAGAAACGCTATTGGTCGGCAGCTGCCGCCATGTTAGCGCGCGCCGTGAGGGCGTGACTTGCGAGTGAGACGGAACTAACAGCTGCAGTGTATTATGAACCTTATAGTTGTGATCTAAGGTTGATTGTAAGTTTGAAGCATTCTTTCGTTAATCTTCGGGGCCATACTTTCTTTTCTGTACGAAGATTCACGACGCGCCTTATCAGTTGGGTACTACTGTACATAAGTATGTATTTGGTAGGGTTGTCATAGGCGGAGTTGGGCATCAATCAATGAAATAATCAATCAGTTCGTTAAGTAGTTCCAAAAATAGGTATTGCAATAAAAAATAATCACAACAACTATTAACGACACGTAGTAATTGATTTATTTAGATTAAACAATATTAAATGCAACTTCCAATTGAAAAGCTGGATTTTAAGTAAGTTCACATCCGATTAGCCAAATCGAGCCAGCCGTTCTCGAGTTTTAGTGAGTGTAACGAATAGCAATTCATTTTTATGTAATGTAAACACTACTGTACAAAACATTAATCACACTTCCATGTTTGAAATATCACACACATAATATTCTTTTGTTTATCATCTACTTAGTTTTGTAGTATGCCAATAAAATCCATTTCGGACTTATTTTTGATAGTGTCAAGTTATATTATTAGTTCATTTGTTATTGATTTGTTTATATAAAAAATGTAACCTTGCTGAGTTTCTTGCCGGATTCTTCTCAGTTGAAGGCCGAGTTCCGAACCGGTGGTAACTTCAGTATATGTGACCTTCATAACTGCCCTTCTGGGGCCTAAATTGAATAAATGGCTTTGACTTTGACTTTGATTGATAAAAAATAGTCCAATTTCGACTCATGGGCGACCTCTAGTATACATAATTACACCCAGACTCAGGACATGCAGCCATGTTGGATGGGAATATAACCCACGACTTGCGGCTTGAAAGGGGTCTTACCAGATACGCCAACTGGTCCTAAAATGGATTTATCAAGGTCCGTTCGGTTCGGAAGTCATCCTTCATCAGAGTTAATCTGTAACATTAGTTGTGTTTCGTACGCTAGAAACAATAACAATAGTTATTAACATTACATGCAATGTTCTCAGTCGATGTGAAGCGGTTGTGTTGAAATGCATTGTCACTGTGAAAGCAATGGAGTGCTTTCTGAAGCACCACTTATATTGAGAGTGCGAGCCCCTACCATAGGTTCTTCAGTTTCAATCCATGTATATGAATAAAATCATTGTTATCTGTCTGTATGTTTGTAACGTCTGCGCTCTTCATATCATTCATCCGATTGCGATCTGTTGTTTAACGCAGAGCGCGGAAGGCTTTGCTGCTTAATTGGACTGTTTTACAAAAACCTTAAACCGACTTCAAAGTACACTAAGAAGTAATCAAATCCCGATCTGATGACAATGGGACCAAACGGGAAGCGTACCCTATCAAATAAAAAAAGAATTTTCCAAATCGGTTAATAAATGACGGAGTTATGAGGTAACAAACATTAAAAAAAAAAAACATTCGAATTGAGAACCTCCTCCTTTTTTTTAAGTCGGTTAAAAAAAGAGACGATCCAAAGCACATTGGGTTGCTTATTGCTTATTATATATTATTGCTTATTTTAAAAAAACTTTCGTAAACTCATATTTTTTTCAACTACAACAACAATTTTTTATATATGAAGGTAAGCAAACAATCATACAGCCTGCCTAATGGTAAGCAGCTACGGTAGTCTGTTGCGAGGGCTGAATGTAGCATCCTGCAGAAATCTCTTCACACTCTTGAAGAATCTCATGATGTTGATCTGTACAATAAGAAATAAAGAAAAAGTAAGTTTTAACCCGTTGGTTCTCGCGAGAGACGCGCGTCCTAATAATAATAAAATATAACAATAACAATTGATTTCATTGTTATATTTTTAACTGCGAGCCAAGCGATTAATAGGTAGATTTTGCTAACGTTTTTTTTTTATACGACTAAGTCGGTAAACAAGCATACGGCCTGCCTGATGGTAAGCGGTTACCGTAGCCATATGGACGCTTGCAACACACCAAGCATCGCTAACGTGTTACCGACCTTTCCCCCCTCCCCTATGTGCTCTGGCGACCTTACTCACGCGCAGGAACACAACTTTACACAACATACATGTGGCTGTGGTATTCTGTAAGGTGGAGGTACTTCCCCAGTCGAGCTGCTCTTTGAGCGAATAAACGCTATGCTCTACCTCTCACATATTATGTCAATGTTTCTCATTAAAATTTCACAAAGTGAAAAAGTACCTACATGACCAATGTGTCAAATAGTAGTGGTGTTCTGAACATATGCAATTTGTCGATTGTCAGCATATAAAAGCTTAGACTGGTGTTTCATACATTTACCTCCAAGCACTCTCTAGGTATATAATACTCTTACTGTGTTAGATCTTTATCATTATCACTTACCTGTCCGGGATCAACAACTACTTACGTGTGTCCTCCTTTGGCATTTGACGTCAAAAAAGGACAGCAGACAAGTATATCTATACACGGTGACTTTTAAATCGTTTTAACGCTAGAACAAACGTTGTTCAGACCATGTTCTACTAACATTCTATAACATCAAATGAAAAAAATTAAGTCATTGGTATTATTAAAAACAAAATAAAGTTAAAAAAGTTGGGATTACCGTTACTCCTTACTACCCAGACACTTGCACTTCAAAGTAATTGTGGCACGGCGGCACGCCAGTTTTGTAGCAGGTGTGGGACTCCACGGCTTCCTGGCTTTTTGATTGTTTTCTGATTCGTGGTTTTTTCAAAAACCAATGACGTTTTTTTTATTTGATGTTATAGAATGTTAGTAGAACATGGTCTGAACAACGTTTGTTCTAGCGTTAAAACGATTTAAAAGTCACCGTGTATAACAGGTTTTTGACTTGGTGCCATCATCACCTTTATACCACCGCACAGCTCGCCGGCGATGTAGATAGAGAGTTCATCATATCCTCGAGCCGCCTCGGTCGTCCACATAATGAAACAGTCGGACGTTCCTACTGCGGACTATTGTGATGTGGAATGAGCTCCGCTCTGCTCCGGGTAGCTCATTCCACAGTCCGAACGTCCCGGAAGGAAGCTCCTTTGAGACCGCACAGTACGAAACCCTCCTAGTCCTCCATTAATAATGTAGACAGCAAGGGAGTGGAGAGTTGCTTGTGGTGTCAATGTTTCCTGATTCTTACAATCTAGAGGCCAGAGTGATTAGATTTCTTCTGGGTAAGCGTGCTTCAATACAAGTGACCGGATTGATCAATAATAAAAAAATCGGGCAAGTGCGAGTCGGACTCGCACACGGAGGGTTCTGTGTAATATTAACTAACTCTGCTATCAAAAAAAAAACAACAAAAATATTGAATGAAAGGTAAATTGCAGTTTACGATTTAAGACGTATTAAAAAAAAATACTTACTAGATCTCGTTCAAACCAATTTTCGGTGGAATGTACATTATATATTTTTTTTAGTTTTATCATTCTCTTATTTTAGAAGTTACAGGGGGGGGACACACATTTTACCACTTTGGAAGTGTCTCTCGCGCAAACTATTCAGTTTAGAAAAAAATGATATTAGGAACCTCAATATCATTTTTGAAGACCTATCCATAGATACCCCACACGTATGGGTTTGATGAAAAAAATTTTTTTGAGTTTCAGTTCTAAGTATGGGGACCCCCCAAAATTTATTGTTCTTTTTCTATTTTTGTGTGAAAATCTTAATGCGGTTCACAGAATACATCTACTTACCAAGTTTCAATAGTGTAGTTCTTATAGATTCGGAAAAAAGTGGCTTTGACATACGGACGGACAGACAGACATGACGAATCTATAAGGGTTCCGTTTTTTGCCATTTGGCTACGGAACCCTAAAAAGCACCATCCTAACCTTACCCACTATAAAGGATGATTCTACAGATTATTATTATCCTTTTAATAAACCCTTATCTTTAATATTCCTGAACATAAAAGATAAATATGCAATAAAAACAAAATGGCGGCGTATTTTCGTATCAAACGTACGTAAAGCGAGTGGGACGGATCAATTGATACTAAACGAAATCCTTGCTGGGCGGAATATATGCTCAAGTTGCAGTCATAAGAGAAATAGTAAGTTTTAAATATTATTGACTTGTGTCTTACCGTAATGAGTAATAATGAGACTAAGATAAACACACAACGTCACCAAAACAAACCATCAGATGGGGACTAAACTATACAGGGTTATTGGTAAAACGATTTATTTAAGGCGATGATAGCTCAGTGGTAGTGACGTCGGATACCGAGACGAAGGTCCCGAGTTCGAATCCTACGATGAGCTTGAGCTTTCGGTGAAGGAAAACATCGTGAGGAAACCATAGCAGGTGTGTTCCGACAGCTGCACTTGAGAGCCAGTTCCTTCTAGGCTTTGTGTGCTTACCACCTTCGACCGCATCATCACTTAACATGGTGAGATTGCGGTCAAAACACAGGCCTATAAACAGTAAAAAAAAAAAAAAACACTGATAAACTCTCAGGACTATATTACTTACATCATGAACAAAACAACCTTTGATGTATGACTATGATTCATCAGATTTTAATTAATCAGAATTTCATACAAAAATATAAATATTTTAGTCAACCAGTCAGTCTGACATTAGACGTGGTGCGGATCGGACGTGCGCTTGCGCTCGGATCTGGTGCTGATCTGAGCCAGTGACGCGGGTACATAAAGTGAATAGTGTGATAGTGATCACTACAGTATACATTAGTATCACCATGTCCCACAGCTGAGCACAGGCCTCCTTTCACAAATGAAGGTGAAAGGAAATGGGCAATACTCCACCACGCGTGCCCACTGCGGATCGGTGGAGGTAGGCTAGTGGTCAACCTACTGTTGGAATTTTTCAAGCCGCCTAGGAGGCATCCAACTAGCTTAACGACTATCAAAATTATGTGATAACCGGGACCAATAGCTTTACGTGCCTTCCGAAGCACGGAAAACGCTCGATTTGAAATACCAATAGGCGGTCACCCATCCAGGTACCGACCACGACAGGCGTAGCTTAACATTGCCGATCGATTAAGAACGGCTAATCATGCTACACCACGAGCGCTTCAATATACATTAGTGTATTGGATGACAATGTAAGTACAGTCAACAAAAAGTACAGTCACCAAAAACAGATTGTATTTTGCTTGTACAAAATCTTATTTCCTTTGGGTACAGAACCATAAAAGCTAGCTGGCACAAATATGACGAGAAAAAGTCCAGTTTGTAATCTGGATCCAAGTAATCATGTACTATGGAGTTTACTGGAGAAAAACATAAAAACTTTTATCATTGCCCAGTAGGGGAGAATTTTATTTTGGATATAAAAAGTCGACGAATGTTTTTTTTTATAATTATAGTGGGCTCTAAACACTTTTATTACAAGGTTATACTGTATTGTTGTATATTAACGACTCTCTATTTATTAACCGTAAAGAATACATTTCAAATTTCCTTATTACTAAAACTCACTGCCACACAGGTTTATACCCTATGTATTGTGAAATAACGACCTTGTTAAGACAGAGGCGCATACATCGGAGATTTTCGTTTGATACCGATTTCCTAAATGCCTCTTTCATTGATATTTATTTATATTTGTTAAGCTATTATCATTTTCGTATCACATTTCGTAGGAGAACGAAATCGACGGACATAGCTCGTAGAGTTAGCAAGTTGAAGTGGCAATGGGCAGGCCACATCGCTCGAAGAGCCGATAACCGATGGGGAAGAAAGGTTCTCGAGTGGCGACCACGTACTGGGCGCGCCTCACGGGACGCCCTCCCACTGCGGTGGACCGACGACCTGGTCAGAGTCACTGGGCGCCGCTGGATGCAAGCGGCCCAGAACCGTTCGAAGTGGAAGTCAATGGGGGAGGCCTATTTTCAGCAGTGGACATCCATGAGCTGATATGATGAAGCTATTATCAACCTTATTACTTACAATTTAAAGTAGTTTATCTATGTTCTTTTAGTGAAGTAATATTCTGTAGCACCATTCGTAGCTGAATTTGCTGCGAGAAAGTTTACGAGCTACGTTACCTGAATGATATTTTGTTACGTCCAAATCTCTATATATAAAAATGAATCCCTATTTCCCTTGGTCACGCCATAACTTGAGAACGACTTTACCGATTTCATCCATCTTTTCTTTAACTCTGGAGAAGGTTCGTATGTAAGAATAACCCTGTGATATGTATGGTCTTATATGCACTTGGCTTTTTTGGACTACAGATTTGTTTGGGGGAAATACCTATACCTAAGAATTTTTTCCTGTGATGTGTGATGATTATTATGTGGATCGCATCTGAGTTTTGTTTTCAACGTGAGTCTATGAAATGCTGCAATCACGCAATGGCACGCAATTGTTGTCAGTGAGATTAGAATGTAAATGCTATATTATGGTGCTCCATGCTACGCGAAGCTTCGAACGAACAGAATTCGTTCATTGCTCGCGATTTCAAGTGTGGACGTTACAACGAGCCTACAATGAGCGCGATTGGAATCCCTGTTTTCGTGAAAAACTGACAATCGGGCGGAGCGCAGTCGAGCACGCTACGAATGCTTGTTCCGAGGCTCGCAAACCCGTCCACGCTACGCGAACAACGAACGAATCCTGTTCGTTCGTGGCTCGGCTCGTGCTCGCTTCGTGTAGCATGGACGCACCGTAAGGGTACATACGCACTATACGGTTACCCGGAATGCGGTCAACCGCATAGTGCGTATGTACCATAGTGTCTGACTTTCATAAGTGCCTGCGAAGGTCTATTTGAATAAATAACTTTAAATATTTCATCAATAAAATTTAATTATATACAAAGAAAGGTAAACCGTCCTTTTATTTACTACTACGCAATTTAATTTGTATACACTGAAAAAAATGATCTACAAAACTAGTTTTATGTAAGTTGACGTTTTGTTGTCGGGAAACTAACTTTAGTTGTCGGGAAACTAACTTTAGTTATTTTTAATCAAATAATTTAGTAATGAACAAAAACTAGTTTTGTAACTGGTAAGTTTAGTTCGCAAGTCACTGTTTAGGTAATTGGTCGTAAAATTTTTTCAGTGTATATAAAAGGAAACCGTGACTGATCTATCAACGCATAGCTCAAACCACTGAACGGATTGGGTTGATATTTGGAATAACTAATTCCTCATCATCACCAAAAATTCCCGCAATGATAATACAATTATAGTTTCTGTGTAGACTACCAGACATAAATCATATCTATTACATTAAGCTGTGGTAAACATGTTATTTACGGGATTATACCACTTAATATCAAGGTAACTTGAGTTATGAAGGTCAATCTATAATTTGTATGGCTTAACCCATAGATATAGAACATTAATAGAGCGACTGTACTAGAGTATGTGCCGTGAGCACGGGAATATGCAACGCTGCCTTAAAACGAAGTTCGAACCACTCAATGCATATAATCACCATATCATATCATATCCTGACATATTGAAACCAGAATTGTTTCGTACTATGCGGTCTCAAAGAAGATTTCTTCCGCGGACGCTCAGACTGTGGTATGAGCTCCCCGCCGTGGTTTTCCTAATGGAGTACAGCATGGGGTTCTTCAAAAAGGGTGTGAAGAGATTTCTGCAGGATGCAACGCGCGCGTGATACCCCTGGTGTTGTAATCGTCCACAGGCTACGGTAACCGTTTAGCACCAGCCGTGCCGTAAGCTTGTTTGCCACCGAGTAACATAGGCTAAATTTTTTTTTAAAGTAGGGGTCCCTAGGAAAACTCCAATAATGTAACAGCTAGTAAATAATAGAATAAACAAACATTTTAAATAAAAGTATAAAGAAGGAGAGCGGAAAAAATATTAAATATACATTTTCTTTTCTAAAAGCCAAGTCAATCAAAAATAAATTAGTTCTTAATGGATTTATAAAACAAATAAATTAATTTAATAGAAATACTATCGTCAAGATACATCAAGATTATTTTTCGTTTTATAACTAAATTCAATTAGAGTTTTATTAAAGACATTATTTTGTTTACCCTTTGGGGAACTAAATGGGTGTACAAGTCATAAGAAGAGCGCGATTGATTATTATCAATAAAATTATTTGTTTATGTAAAAGCATGAACTACTAACCTAAAGAAGCGCAATGACTCAATTGTAATGGTGTTTCTACGCTACGCGAACCGAGCACGAGTCAAGCACACGTGGAGCACGCATTCGCGTAGCGTAGACGAACTTGCGAGCCTCGAACGAACGTTCGACTCGCGCTCGACTGCGCTCCGCCAATTGACAGTTTTTTGACGAACACAGGGAAGCTTGTTATATGTCCACAGTTGACATCGCGAGCGACGTATGAAGAGAGGCTCGGCTCCTGCTCGGTTCGCGTAGCATAGACGCATTATGTGATAATGTATGAAAAAAAAAAACAAAAAGTACACTTTAATTATAGAGTAGTAGAGTAGGGCATAATATAGGTAACAAAGCTAGTATTTTATTTAATTTGATAAAGAGGATTTGTGTAAGGTGACAGTGGTAAAAAATGATATTATCCGAGTAAACCACAAGTTTTATCCAAACTAATTATGTAAAAATAATCACATTCTTCAATACAACACAAGGACCTTGTAAGAAAAAAAATGTAGTTCGCAATTATTTTTTATGTCAAAGCATAGATTTTTTTTTTATTCAATTATACCTGAACCGCCCTAAAATAAATTGACTTCCTTCTCATCCCATTTATTTAAGTACATATATATAAAAAAGGATCGCTTTCCACTTATACCTAGTACCATTAAAACCGTTTAAATTAACCCTCAGAAAGGGCCCTGTGCAAACGCATTTGTATGTTTTCACTGGAATTATGTTAATTCGATTCTACGGTTTTGTGTTAAAATAATAAATCCTATGGCAATTCTTCCGTGCTGTTTTGATTTGGCCCACCGTTTAAGGGTTATTTGTGATATTTAAATTTGAACTTTACTACAATCGGAATAAAGTGTATATTTGATTGTTTGATGTATTGTTGAATGATAATATAATGCAGTGAATTTAAATGGTCTTCGTGTATTGATTTGCTGTGAAATTGCTTCCTGAATTAATTGTTTGAAGCGTACGATTTAAAACCCGTTGGTTCTCGCGAGGGACTTTTAGTCTATTTAACCGACTTCAAAAAAGGAGGACGTTCTCAATTCAGTTTATATGACCTTCATAACTGCCCTTCTGGGGCCTAAATTGAATAAATGGTTTTGACTTTGATTCGAATGTATTTTTTTTTTTTAAATGTTTGTTACCTCATAACTCCGTCATTTATTAACCGATTTGGAAAATTCTTTTTTTATTTGAAAGGGTACGCTTCCCGTTTGGTCCCATTGTCATCAGATCAGGATTTGATTACTTCTTAGTGTACTTTGAAGTCTGTTTAAGGTTTTTGTAAAACAGCCCAATTATTTTAGGATATTTTTAACCGCGAGCCAAGCGATTAAAGATGTATTTTGTAGGTTTACCTTCTTATCTTATTTAAGTTATTTCAATGATATAACTTTCTATATTTTATAATTATTACTAGTCTGACCCAACCGACCGGCTTTCGCGAATTCAGTAAAAAAAGTTTTGCAAAAAATCATGACACAATCCTGTCCTATAAATTTACCCTCGTTTTTGTTCTAAGGCTCAGTTTGTCCAATATCTAGGGAATTTGTGCGTAAAATTGTCTCATAAAAGTAGCCAAATAGTGTGTTTTATATCTCATTTTGCGCCAAACTATGTATTAGTAGTGAATGACGAGATATTTTTCTTTTGGCAGGACAGCATGTAGTAAGACAACATAAGATATGTTTAATAATATTTGAGTTTTAACATAATTTAATTGAGTACCGGCCAAGTGAGAGTCGGAGGGTTCGCACACGGAGGGTTCCATACATTATAACTCAACTTTGGTATGAAATAAAAATCGCCAAAAAATACGTTTCTTGTATGGGCACGCCCTTTAATTTTTAATTTTATTTAATTTTTATTGTTATTTGTTATATCGGCAATAGAAATACACATTCTCTGAAAATTTCAGCTGTCTAGCTATTACCGTTCATGAGATACAGCCCACTGACAGACAGATGGACGGAGGGACGGACAGCGAAGTCTTAGTAATAGGGTCCCGTTTGGTACTCTTCGGGTACGGAACACTAAATTGAAAACTCCAAAAAGTCCGACTGCATAAAAAGTAACAATTTTTTTATTTGAGGAAGGTAATTAATTTTGCTAGTATTTCTTATGTTAGTTCACAATACCACGCTAGTTTTACGAATGATTTGACTGGGAATTGATATCCGCAGGCCTGGGATTTTGCATCCCGGCACGGTTCAAATATACCTTAAATAATTGACAACAATTGATTTTGCAATGTGAGATTGTCATGTTTGGAATCCCGTGCTTTGTTGTGTTATCATTGTTATTGACGGAGGCAACTATTTGTTATACCTAGATTATTTGCCGCGATATTAATCATCCGTAATAAATAAGATTCCTAAAACTTCTACTCCTAAAAGGCCTTCCTTTTAGGCCTTGTGGGCTTACCACCTTTGGCCACAATGCTTGTATGTAGGCAAGCTTACGAAGGATGTTTTTACTTGAGAATTAATTTATGATATTTCCAAGTACGGTGAATGCTTTACCCTTAAGAGGACTCAATTCGTCATACTTTTCATACAAAACCTCTGTACTTATAATGGCGTTGTTAAACATTGTTCGTTAGATGTTTTGAACAAATTAGCACAAACAAATTAGATGTATCTAGGCGTAATTAAAAAAAAGTGTGAAACAAATTCAGTCAAAGCCTCCGAAAAACAGCGTTTTTGCCTGAACTTTGGCCATATCTAATGTACCTATAAATTGTAAAAGTAAAGAAAACATTTAGATACCAGGCTTGCAAATGTATTGGAGATTCTAAATAACTAACTTTTTTTTCACAGACTTGCAAGGTTTTCTCACAAGAAGTATACTCCTGGACCAAGTTTTATGAATGCGAAATCATGAATGACGACCTAGCGAAGCGGCCGCGAGTGATCAGCGGAATTTACCGACTGATAACCGACGGCTCTGATGCTGTTTCTCTTTTTTCGCAGTCAACAACATTACGTTGGCTGAAACAACAAGCTTTTAGACTATGCTTGCGTTGAAGTTGCGCCGGCCACAGAGGGCCGCCTTAATTTCAAAAGAATGAAATTACATTGAAGTTTATTAAGTACGTAACAATAATAAAGTTTTTTATTTACGCATTTTTTTTATTTTTTTTATAGATAAATATCCTGGGACATTCCTCACACACGGTCATCTGATCCCAAACTAAGCAGAGCTTGTACTATGGAAACCAGATAACTGATATAATACATATACTACTTTTTGTTTGTAAATACGTACTTAATATATATAATTACACCCAGACTCAGGACATACAGACATGTTCATGCACACAAATGTCCTGTGTGGGAATCGAACCTACGACCTGCGGCGCGTAAGGTGAACCTTAACCAACTGCGCCAACTGGCCCGTCATTCTGCACGCATTACATAATACTCATGTAATGCATTATAAAGTTATTAATGAAATAACAAATGAAATAATATAAAATAAACCGCATTTCCATTAACCATTATATAAATGTTAATTAGCCAAATATAAAACTTATCACAAGCAAACAAAACTGAATTTCCGTCCATTAATAGTTAAATGCAAACAATATTATAATTAATATCAAATTGATGCCGCAGTTAATCTTGTTTGTTTTGTATCGGTAATTACTTCAGGTATGTAAGTAAATATATATACAAAACAAGGATAGGGGTAACACAGATGATTTTAATCGCTTTTTTAGACTACTTAGGTAGCAAACAAGCATACGGCCCGCCTGATGGTAAGCAGTTACCGTAGCCTATGGACGCTTGCAACACCAGGGGTATTACTCGCGCGTTGCCGACTCTGCAGAAATCTTTTCACACCCTTTTTGAAGAACCGCATGCTGTAGTCCATCGGGGGAAAACCACAGCGCGGAGCTCATTCCATAATCTGTGCGTCCGCGGAAGGAAGCTCCTTTGAGACTGCACAGTTCGAAACAATTCGGGTTTTAATGTGTGAGGATGGAATCCCCATCAATAGCGAGAGTTGCGATGGTGGAAGGTAGCCGTGGGCATCATCAATTCTACAGAACACTCCCCTCCGTTGTACAAGCGGTAGCACACACATAAGGAGATAAAGTCTCTCAAAGGTATCAAGCATAAAGCCTAAAAGAAAAAGTACCAAGTCCATCATCTCCATCGAAATGATGAAATATCGATGATTATCTCGTACAAGACACGTCTGCTTCCGTATAATTCCATAAAATTGAAAGAGATACACTGTATAATATAATTTACTGTGTACACTGCTGAACGCTCTATCTGTATCTATCTACTATCTACAAATGCTGTTCGTCTGAGTTCACCTTTATGCTATGAAACTTATGTTAACGGAAGTATGAACTCGTGTTTACTTATTAGTTGTGTTGTTATACAAGATCGCTTTGAGTGTGTTGATATGATTTTAGTATTTTGATTATAAGTATTTTCTACAAGTTATTGCGATGAAGCGATTAGTAGTGCGCAGTTCATTGATGGTTTCTGATATAAATACTTTTTTATTTTTAATACAAGCTTTTTACGTCGTACATTTACTTGCATTGTCATCCAATATACTTGTAGCGAACCACTACATAATGAAGTTCACATGCCGAGAGATAGATGGCGTGCCGCCACATTATCCTGAATCGTGCATACATCGCGCATACAAGCCCACTACATCCTGCATCGCGCTTGCGAAGATTTCTCGGCGATCTCCATATATACATGTGGCCGACATGTACAGTTGGACCGCGGTCCCCAGGCACGATGACCCAGCCTGGCGGAAGATCTTCTCTTTTAAATGGAGGTGTCATCCACCTCGCACCTCAAAATACTAATGTATACCTTTCAGCTCAATCAGATAATGGGAAGTGGGTCAAATTTAACTTGCAAGATTGTATTACCGACATCGGACAGGTGAAATTAAATAAAAAAAAACTTGAAAATAAGAAAAGCTAACTTCCTATTTCCTAATTAAATAAAAAAAAAACTTGAAAATAAGAAAAGCTAACTTCCTATTTCCTAATTAAATAAAAAAAAAACTTGAAAATAAGAAAAGCTAACTTCCTATTTCCTAATTAAATAAAAAAAAAACTTGAAAATAAGAAAAGCTAACTTCCTATTTCCTCGGTGGGTCTAAGCTAGGCGAGCCGAGTACAAGACACAGCACAGGGATTCGCATCGCGCTCGTTGACAGTGATTGTTGTAGGCTCGTTGTACCTAAGTCCATACTTGAAGCTGCGCCGCGAGATACGTGCGAAGAGCGGCTCGGCTCGTGCTCGGCTCGCCTTGCGTAGACCCACCTTTATAAATGTTAAAGATGTGAGGATGTGATTTGAGAAGATGTTTTTTACTTTCACATAAAACTTCTGAACGGATTTGGATGAAATTTGACACACAGATAGCATATGTTCATAGAATACTTTTTTGAAAAACATACGATCCCGTGAAAAAACGGGGAGAGCTAGTATGACATATTTTATGTCAGTGAATAGGCTATTATAAAAATCTTTTTCATCGTCATCTTTTTTAAATACAATAAACTAAAGTCGCTTCTAGAACTCAAAAAGGTCTACATAAAATACAAGGACGTTAAAAAAAGGGCCCTTGATAAAATAGCTAAGTTTATCTTTAAGAACAATGGGTTTGAAGATTTGATCTAAAGTAATGGTTCACTCGCAAAGACATTTTAACCCAAATTTTCTTTCCTTGTTGAATAAAATATGTTACTCAAGCACTTAGTTTATATTAAAATCCTTTAATGGTGTAAAGGTATCATTTAAATCTTTCATAAGGATTAGGCAGGTTAAAAAAAACATGAACCAAAACACTGCCACAGTGTGTGGTGAGTAGGGTTGCCAAAGCTCCGGCAGGTCCTCTCAACAGCCCGTCTGAGTGTGAAAAGATTTTTGCAGAATCGACAACGCGCGAGCTTCAGAAACGGTTGCCACCTTATGGTGCGTCCATGCTACACGACCGAGCACGAGCCGAGCCACGAAGGAACAGGATTCGTTCGTTGCTCACGCGTGGTGGTGGTTGGTGGAGCGCAGTCTAGTGAGAGTCGAACGCTCGTTCGAGGTTCACAAGTCCGTCCACGCTACGCCAATCCGTGCTTCACGTGTACTCGGCTCGTGCTCGGTTCGCGTAGTGTGACGCCCCGTGTGTTGTAAGCGTCCATATGGCTACGGTAACCGCTTACCATCAGGCGGGCCGTACGACTCCATCAATAAACTTAAAATTTTCTTTACGTAATAGATTGAAACTTACCTATGCGTTACTTTACTCATTCAATATTCTCCCATAATAATTGGACTGTTTTACAAAAAACTTAAACCGACTTCAAAGTACACTAAAAAGTATTAAAATTATGATCTGATGACAATGGGACAAAACGGGAAGTGTACCCTTTCATATAAAAAAAGATTTTTCCAAATCGGTTAATAAATGACGGAGTTATGAGGTAACAAACATTAAAAAAAACGACCGAATTGAGAACCTCCTCCTTGTTAACCGACTTCAAAAAAAGGAGGAGGTTCTCAATTCGAATGTTTTTTTTTTTTGTTTGTTACCTCTTAAGTGCATCATTTAACCGATTTGGAAAAATACTGATTACTTCTTAGTGTACTTTGAAGTCGGTTTAAGTTTTTTGTAAAACAGTCCAATTATTTTGAAGTCGGTTTATAAAGCTAACTAAGCTAAAGCTAATCTACCTTTTAGACGAGAATGAATGCTTTTGCGCTATCTAAAAATACTCCAACTATCTGGCAAAACTGCAGCCTTGGCCTGCTACTTTTAGGAATTTCAATCTCCTAAGTGGGCTTTGACATTTGGCGTAGAATCCAATGATATTTACATTAGCCTAATTTTTCTAGACGTTTCTAAATTACTTCGTAATGCTTAATAAAAAAGAAATGTTAAAAGTTGACAAGGGACTTAATAAACTTTTAAATAAATGTCTATCTGTAACTCAAAACAAGTACTTAACGGCCCTCTGTGGCCGGCGCAACTTCAACGCAAGCATAGTCTAAAAGCTTGTTGTTTCATCCAACGTAATGTTTGACTGCGAAAAAAGAGAGACAGCATCAGAGCCGTCGGTTATCAGTCGGTAAATTCCGCTGGTCACTCGCGGCCGCTTCGCTAGGTCGTCATTTATAATTCATAAAAAATCTTCATAAATCATCATAAAAAAATTCCAGGCGTAGTATATTTCTTGTGAAAAAACTTAAAAATTGTGTAAAAAAAGTTAGTTATTTAGAATCTCCAATACATTTGCGAGCCTAGTATCTAAATGTTTTCTTTACTTTTAAAATTCATAGGTACATTAGATATGGCCAAAGTTCAGGTAAAATTTGAACAAAAACGCTGTTTTTCGGAGGCTTTTACTGAATTTGTTTCACACTTTTTTTAATTTCGCCTAGATACACGGCTAGATATAGTGCACAAGATACTAATTTGTTCAAAACATCTAACGAAAAATGTTTAACAACGCCATAATAAGTACAGAGGTTTTGTATGAAAAGTATGGCGAATTGAGTGATCTTAAGCTAATGTTGCGAGGAAAATCAAACCGTAGTCTTGAAGGCAAAGAAATTATATTTTTCCATTAAATCTATTACCTAGTCGATATGTCGTCGTCTGTCATAGTTTCAAAATCGTTCTTCCTATTATTCTTTGTCACAGTCTTGTCGGCCAGTCACTGTCTTCTGCAGAGGTTGGATCGCCGCAACATCCCCACCTCCAGTATTAGAAGACTAATACTCAAGATGAGGAGCGGCAGACGTCCAACTTGCACAGCTTTGTCGCAGGTCGTCTGTAGAGTCGTCGTTGTCCAGTCACGTCAGGTCCTGTCATAACATCCGCAATCCGCACCTGACCATCACTGCCAGGGTACGTCTTGCAGACAATACCACGCAACCACATGTTACGTGGCATCTGGTAATCGGCAATTATCACTAGATCCCCTTCAGCAAGGGGTTCTGTGACCTTAAACCACTTGTCACGTCGTGTCAGTGTCGGCAGGTATTCTTTAACCCATCTCCGCCACATTAAGTCAGCTAGCATCTGTGACTCTCGCCAACCTCGTCTCAGAAGGTCATGCTCAGAGAACTGTCCAAATGTTTGTCAGTGCGATTAGAATGTAAATATTATGTAATGAATCTAAGCTTGTTTTGAAAAGAGTAATTGCTGAGTTTATTGCCGGCTCTTCTCAGCAAATGCAACCTTCCGAACCGGTATTAGAGTATTAGAGTCAGACTTTTCATAAGTGCCTGCGAAGGTCTATTTGAATAAATGATTTTGAATTTGAATTTGAATGTAGAGTCTACTTCGGTTGACTTAATCAGGAGAAAGTCATTTGGTGTAAGGGGTAAGTCGTCTATATGGTCAAGCGGTACATAGGTCAGGGGCCTACTGTTAATCATGAACTCAACCTCAGCCATGATGGTCAGAAGAGTCTGATCAGATGGGACTCTCTCTTTCAGAGTTATCTTCATAGCGGTCTTCACTGAACGTATTAATCGCTCCCAACAGCCACCCATGTGAGGAGCATTAGGTGCGATGAAATGCCACTCCATGTTTCGTCGGCTACCAAACCTAAGGAGCTCTTCATTGTCGATTGTTTGAACTGACTGACGGAGTTCTCGGTCCGCTCCTTTAAATGTCATAGAATTGTCTGACCATAGCTGTTTCGGGCATCCACGTCTAGCTATAAAGCGTCGTAAAGCCATTATAGCGTTACTAGTTGTCAAGTCAGCGACTATTTCTATGTGTATGGCTCTTACTGTCAGACACGTAAATAATGCACCATAGCGCTTCTCGTGACGTCGACCTACTTTGACGGTCATAGGTCCAAAGTAATCGAGTCCCGTGTTCGTGAAAGCTCGTCCACCCGGTGTCAGTCTCATGCTCGGTAGTTGTCCCATCAGAGGTGGTGAGGGTTCTGCGCGGCGAATTTTGCAGTCTTGACAGTTTGAGAACGCAAATTTGACGGCATTTCGGCCATGTATAATCGAAAATCTCGAGCGTAGATTGTTAAGAACTGTCTCCTTGCCAACATGTCCTGCGTCTATATGATATTGCTGTACAATAAGTCGTGTCAGTGGATCTTTAGGATGTAAGATAATAGGATTCTTCGCATCATAGTTGATGTCAGCGGTTAAAATTCTACCACCAACACGTAGAACTTGTTCTGAGTCCAAAAAGGGTGATAATTGTCGCAGCGAGCTACTCTTGTGAACCGATTGGGACTTCAAAGTGGTTTCTATTTCATCCGCATAGGACCGTCTTTGGCTGTCTTTTAGTAAGAGAGTTTCGGCTGTATTAATCTCTCCGACGCGAAGTTCACCTGTACGTTTGTCTAATTTATTCTTGCAGTTATGGAGAAAACGTTGTAACCATGCAGTCGCACGTACCAAACGCCAATATGAAGAGAACCTCTTGACGTCCGGTAGGCTTTGACTTATGTCATTGACGAGGACGTGCAGTTGTTTTACCTCAATGTCATCATGGTCTAATAATTTAGGCTCCTCCTCGGTAGGCCACATGTGTTCAGGTCCATGTAAAAAGTCTGGGCCAGACATCCACTTGCCAGATTCAGCAAGTTCATCCCTTGTAGCGTCGTCAGCTGGGTTTAAGTGCGAGGGAACCCATCGCCAGTTCCCCACCTCCGTCAGCTCGCTGACTTCGCTAACGCGATGGGCAACGAAAGGTTTGAACCTTCCTGATTCTGATCTCAGCCAACTCAGGACAGTCTTCGAGTCCGACCAGTATATAACTTTTGAAATTGGCCAGTCAATGTGTTTAAATAAAAAATTACCTAAGCGCGCACCCATGAGACTGGCTTGGAGCTCAAGTCTTGGTATACTTAATGTCTTCAAGGGAGCAACCCTAGCTCTAGCCATTACAAGAGAAACGCTCCAGGTGTTTCCAGCAGTCATATATCGCAAATATCCAACACTTGCAAAGGCTTTCGAGCTTGCGTCGCAAAATATGTGAAGCTCTACGGGTTCTTCTTTTCGGTTGGTGTCGGTAAATAGCCAACGTGGTACTCTTACGTCACGAGCACTTAACAGCTGCTGAAGCCATCGCTTCCATCTTACATAGTGTATCGTCTCTATCTCGTCATCCCAGCCAATCAGCGTCTTCCAGACATCTTGCAATAGTATGCGAGCATTCACAGTCACATACAAAAGGAATCCCAGCGGATCTAAAACTGACATGATAACTTTTAGTACTTCACGTTTAGTTGGTCTCTTTTCTCCCGTCTTAATCTCGGCATCTATCTTAAGAAGCTTCAATTGGAAAGTAAAGCAGTCAGCACACGGATCCCCGTTCACTCCCAACACACGATCAATGTACTCATTGTCAAAGAGGAATTTGACACCTCCAGTAGCGAGTTTGTCAGTGGGAAGGTGCTTAAGAACGTTCTTGGAGCTAGACGTAAAGTTTGTCATATTGAAACCACCAGCGGCGTGAATCATAATGACGTCATCAACTATCTGAATGCACTCTTCTTCAGTATCAATGGAATAGATAAAGTCGTCGACATAATGGCGGTTGATTATAGCATCTACAGCCTTTGAATGAGTTTGTTCAAACCTTTGTGCATTCTTGTTCTTCACATACTGCGCACATGACGGTGAACAGGCAGCTCCAAATGTCATAACGTTCATGACATACTCATCGGACTCCCACAGGAAACGCTGAGCTTGTCTGTCTTCTTCTCTTATCATTACCCTGTGAAACATCTCCTGAATATCCCCGATGACAGCAATCTTACGGCTTCTGAATCCTAAGAGAACACCGGGAAGTGAAGTCAACAAATCTGGACCTGTCAATAAAAAATCATTAAGTGATTTTCCTTCAGACCTTGCTGCTGAGTCAAACACAAGGCGTAACTTGTTTGGTTTATTCGGGTTAAATACGGCAAAGTGAGGTAAATACCAAGTTTTATTAGTCTTAATTTTGGCCTCACCTGTACTAAGTTTCGATACGTAACCTTTGTCTAAATTTTCCTGTAATTTATTTTTGTACTGCACTCCGAATTCAGGAATCTTATGGATTTTACGCTGGATGCCCTTTAGCCTTGACTTTGCAATAGCAAAGCTGTCAGGCAGTCGTGGGTCATCCTGTCGCCATAGCAACCCGGTCTCCCACCGTCCGTTCGGAAGTTGTTTGGTGGTATTATGTAAGATGGCAAGAGCCATTTCATCCTCACGAGACCGAGGTGTGTCAACCGTCAACTTCGTGCCAAAGGCTTCGGTGGTATAGAACCGTTTAAAAGTATCATTGAGTTCGTCACATGCACATAAGTGAAAAGTCAAAGCGTCAGAAGGAGTCAATCGGGACAACCGACCATGTATAATGTTGCCAAGATACGTCTCTGACACGATGGGTCCCCGGATGGGTCCCTGAAAAACTTTACGAGTAACAATAAGGTCGATATTGTCAGATCCTATCAGAATTAGAGGTCGTTGATCATATGTCGTCGAAATGTCAAAGTTATTTACAAGTTCATTTAAGTAAGGAAACCTATTTACAAGTTTCTTATAACTAACATTATGTACAGGCAAATTCAAACTTTTTACAGAACGAACATTATTAAGTCTATATACATTTTTACAAAAACGCCCTCGTATATCGAATGATACGGACTTCGATGAGCACTCCATAGCTGTCATTCCATTTGCGCCGCGTAGCTGCAGGTCGGACGCAGCGCCTGTGATCCCGGCGCGCTCTAGCAGGGACTCGTCGATCAATGTCAGCGCTGCACCTTCATCCAAGAAAGCTAGGGCCTCTACGTCTCCTTTCGGACCCGCGATCACGACAGGCGACACTTTGAAGAGAATCGTATCATTTTCTTTAGTACAGTGGCTTACGGTCGTCGCAGTTGTAGTGCTCGTAGTCGGCTGCACTTTCGCTCTGTCTAGTGGTAAGGCGTGCAGCAGTGGATGGTGACGTCTGAAGCAGTCTGACTCAGAACATTGAGAACTCTCCTTGCAGTCCTTCAACTGGTGTCGTGCTGATAAACAAGCGAAGCAGAGCTTACTCTTCGTGACATGCGCCCAACGATCGTTCACATTCATCTTAACAAACGAGGCGCATTTCTGTAGGTCATGTGACTCACTACATAGGGAGCAGGCGTTCGTTCTTGTCGTCGTAAGAACAGGCCGTCTCTCTCTATAGGTTTGTCTATACGTATCTTTCTTAGTCTCGTCAAAGTGCAACAATGGTGCGACGTGGACTGCCGCGTTGGCAACTGACATGAGCCATTCTGCGACGTCAGATAGGGATACAGTCTTTAGATCCTTATTCTGTACATATGATCCCCATTGAAGTTGTAACGAGGATGGAAGCCTCCCGGTGATTTCTTTTATCAGAATGGGGTTTGTCAAGTGACCCACTGTGTCTGTGGCAGTCATGGTTGCAACGATATTCTGAACAGATGTCGCGTACTCAATGAGGCCGTTTAAGTCGTCATGACGTATATTTCGTCTGTCTCGAATTTTGTTGAGCATCACCTCAATGATGTAGTCAGGTCGGCCAAATCTTAATTTAAGAGTATTTACAATTTTGTCGAGGTTTGTAGCGCGTATTAATAAGGCAGAAACGGCGTCACGCGCTTTCCCTCTTAAGCATTTAGTCAAACGTGCAATATTTTCGGCATCAGTATAGTCGCAAAGTTTCGACGTGCTCATAAATTGGCTAAAGAAAAGAGGCCACTCCTCTGGGCTCCCGGAAAACTCTGGCAGGTTTTTGATAGATAGTTGCCGTGCAAACAGTTTTGTCAGTTGGGTACTGACCTCATCAGATGGTTTTGATGTGGTGGCAGCGGAAGATTTTGGTTCAGGTTGAGTTAAAATTAAACTTCTTAACGAAGGTGCCCGAGAGGGGGCGCGGCTGTCATGATCTTCGTCAATTGCAGCGGCCTGCAATTCTAACTCCTTAATCGCAAGGTCTTTTTCGATTTGCGCAAGTCGTCGTGCCGTTTCGATCTGGGCATCCAGCAGCCTTTTTCTTCTTATTGTGGATGCCACAGAATTTGATGGCGAGCTTGGCCTTGATGTGATCTCGTCGATGTTGTCGGTGACGGCGGTGGCGGCCGTGGCGGCGGCTTCTGCCGTCGTTGTCGTATTTTGCATTTTACGTTTTTGACTTCGAGTCAACATGTATTAAAACATAATGTGAACTATATTTACAGTGCTGTCCATCCGGCTCGAAGGACCACCTTGTTGCGAGGAAAATCAAACCGTAGTCTTGAAGGCAAAGAAATTATATTTTTCCATTAAATCTATTACCTAGTCGATATGTCGTCGTCTGTCATAGTTTCAAAATCGTTCTTCCTATTATTCTTTGTCACAGTCTTGTCGGCCAGTCACTGTCTTCTGCAGAGGTTGGATCGCCGCAACAGCTAATCTGTTTAAAATAATAGATATCGATAGTGGTTGGCCTCCTTTAAATATTTAAGCCCGTCATAAATTACGATACTTACAAACGACTCGTATCCTACGCGAGTCTCGAACAGTGTTTCTTTCAGGTACTACTCCGGGGGGGCTTTGGAGTAGCCGTACTGCCCCCCCCGGGGCGTTTGGAACTTAATCAATAGCAATAGGTTGCCGCTCGCTCACTTTCGCGCGTCTACAGCAGATTTACGTATATTCGCGACGAATATCCCTACAATTTGGCAAATTATTTAAACCTGGTAATATTTTAGAGCTGGAAACCCTTTACTGACGTGACGTGGCACACAATCAGCCAATCAGAAATTGAGTAGTGCATGACACATTAATGTAGTCAATCAGAAACCAGAATAGCCCCTAGAAAGAACGACACACTTTCTAGAATATCTCCATTCCTTTTCCTCTAACGCTATCCCATAAGGCTCTCCCACCCTACTGCGCCCCTCCAGATCTCTTAATCGCCCCCCTGGAGAATTTTACCTGAAAGAAACACTGGTCTCGAAGATGAGGCGCCGAGGAGTTATCTTATACAGGTCGCTGTTTTGGTCAGCGACGAGCGACTCAGGGTCGATAATACAAATGATACTGGTGCTAAAAAAATATAAAAAAATCTTTTTTTTTTTTAATAATAATCATGTAATAAGCTAAAGTGTAGACATAATACTCAACGGGAGTACGAGGGAGTAAAGGGGTGGGGCGATGGCGGCTTGTGCCTAGCTCTAGTCTGTGCACGTGCCTAGTAACCATACTTTGCAGTAATTTTATTTCAAATTGAATAAGGTATTTCTCAACATATTTACAGTATTTAATGGAATTAAGTCCATTTTTGGGGAATATATATTTTGTACTACCGCTCCTGGGTCGCTTGTCGCCGACCAAAACAACACCCTGTATACATTTGTATGGTGACTCGCACATTTGGCTACAGGTATTCTACGCGTCCGCTTCTTGTCTCGCGATACCCACCTCCGTGGTCGCCCGCGTGTCCTTGCCGGATTCTTCTCAGTTGAAGGCCGAGTTCCGAACCGGTGGTAACTTCAGTAAATTTGACCTTCATAAGTGCCCTTCTGGGGCCTAAATTGAATAAATGACTTTGACTTTGACTTTGTCGCGTCTCCTACGAATCTCAACAAAATGGCAGCAGAACAGCACTTAAATATTTTTGTTGAAGAAATAGAAAAATATAGTGCGGTAACATTTACCGGTAAAAACGTAACATTCTAACAACGTGTACATTTAACGGCAATCGGTAAACGGTTACTGAGAACTATGTGTTACATTGATGTGAAAATAATAGATGCACTAACGGTAGAGTAGGTGTCCATAAAAAAGGCAATTTGAAGACTTTTAAAGATTTTAGAATACTTGATATCTATTTAATTTAAAAAAAAGAAAGAAAACAGGTACGGTTTTATTTCGATTAATCTTGGATTTTTGTTTACGTGTTCAAATTTTAAACCCACAAGATGGTTTATTTAACCCACAGCACTGGTTTATTCTTTATCCATAACCTTAATGCCCGGTTTCAATAAACAAAAACGATTCGTTTTGCTTACCAATGGTAGATTTTTTATTGCCAAACTGGGCATATTGATCATTTCGTAAGCTAATTTTACCTGTGATAGCTACTTCCATATGGGAGGGTCTGCTATGCAAAGCTTTGAGGTCTTTGCTACATTATTAGTAAAGATATAAGAGTCTTAATTTTAATAAATCTTAACCGATACCGGTCCGTAAATTATTGAAACCGGCCCTTAAATTGCTTCAGTTGCATCCCCGCGTTTGTTACACATTTTGTACTTCATTTCTAAAATTAGATGAGCGTATAATTTGTCAGTCTAGTCCTGTTTTGGCACACATTTTCCACTGTAAAGTGCATCTAGTGTATTTCACATCATTTGTTTCCGAGCTTTCTGGTTACACGTACCACTTTATAATGCAAGATGTGGCTCACGCCATCGCGGTTAAGGGTTAACTAGGACTGCGGTAGTGTTTGCTTTGTTTCGCTTTTTAATTGTAATTTCAATATTTTACTACCTGCGCCATCATTTGAACGCCAACGATAATCAGACTACCAGTTATCGTTTTTGGTAGTAGCCTCAGGGACACAAGAATTTGGGTCCCCTTTAATTTTTTTAACCGAATTCAGAAACGAGGAGGTTATCAATTCAGATGTTTATATTTTTTTTTTGTATGTATGTTCGGGCATAACTCCGTCGTATATAGACGGATTTGCAAAATTCGTTTTTTGTTCGAAAGGGGTTTATTCCGAAATGGTCCCATATAAATTTCATATAGAGGGAACTAAAAATGCAAAAATAAATTAACATTAACTTAAAAGTATGAAATAACTCTTATCTGACACTGTTTTGAAGTCAGCGAAATATTGTCTATAGAACACGTCATGCGATTTCGCTCACTTCAAAACAGTGTCAGATAAGAGTTATTTCATACTTTTTAGTGTACTTTGAAGGCGGTTTATTTTTTTTTGTTAAAAAGTTAATTTTTCTGCTACGATTATATATTTTTAGCATGGTTAAAATTCAAAACTGATCTAGTGTCCGATTAACATTTCAAATCAAATCAAATCAAAATGGTTTATTTGTGAGTCACAGGTTAAACAATGATAACATAAATAGACCTTATACATAGTTCCACCACAGATTACTAAATAGTTACTACGTAAGTTCCACTGTGACTTGCCTCAATAGGCAATTACGAATTTTAAAGGTAATTCTTACTATACAGGGCGAATTTTTATTTCTAGCCAGTGTGGGCAACTTCTGAACTACAGGTCTTAGAGAAAAACGCTGAAAGGAACTCCGAGCTGAATTTTGAAGAAAATTAAAATGCGATTACAATTTATTTAAAAAAATTAGTATTTTTGAAGATATTGAATTTTTACAAAAAAATTTTTTTTTTCGTAATTCTGCTTCTTCGTCACAATATGAACAAAATTATGTAAGACAATCTTGCTCTCAAGTTGCTAGAAGTTATCCAAAATATTATTTTATAATTTCCTTGACCATGGTTTTATGCTGCGTAAAGTTTGATGAAGTGGAGTAGATCTCGCAGGGACCTCACTATGTTTAGTCATAAAGAATTGGCTCTTAGCATTCTGACAAAAAATTTGAGGTCAATTTTGATAACTTCTAGCAACTTCAGACCAAGATTGTCATACATAATTTTATTCGTATTGTGAAGTAGAAGCAGAAAAAGCAAAAAAAAAATGTTGAAAAAAAATAAAAACAAATCTTTTTTTTCATTTTTTTTAATGGCATTTTTATTTTCTTCAAAATTTAGCTCGGGGTTCCTTTCAACGTTTTTCTCTAAGACCTGTAGATCAGAAGTTGCCCTCACTGGCTAGAAAAAAAAATTCACCCTGTATATCTAAAATAAAAAAAAAAACAGTGTGTAGTGTAAGTCGGCCTTTAGGGGCCCCTGTTTGTGTGGGGGCTCTGAGCCTGGGTCCCGTTTGCCCCATTGGTAAAGACAGAATGATTTTGATGAAATCCAATAAAAAATCAAAAGCCAATGAAAAATATATCTTAATTTAATGAAATAAAATCTAATCTCACTCGTTCATCAATAACGTAGTAGCTGTCACAAACATTTTTGTACTTTTCACATAAATCATCTATTCTATAACAAGTTTCGGTGTAACTTTGGACAAGCTCTTTCGAATAACAAATAATATTTGTTATTTGATACTCGACAATTATCGAATAATAAATTTAACCCTACATTGAAGGTTATTCTGAGTCAATAACGTATTTACTTAACTTTTTTTGTTTATTCAAATATATCTATACCTGTAGACTCTTTGTTTGGAACAAGCGTTTTGTATAACGTTAGTTGGCTTGGGGAGTCCTGTTTCACTACAATGACATCTAATTGCACTTATATATACTAAAACATTGGGTTGGTCCATTATTTACTAGATGAATATTATAACTGGATATTATTATGATAAAAATTCATATTTACAATTATTCCGCCTCTTGGTTTTGCGAAACTGAGTTTTTTTATTTGTTATTTTTAAGAGTGCGTATAAAGCAAAATAACAATCTTAGAATTGAAATTTACCCAAGTAAATAGTATTTAAATGAAAAAATATTTTTATATAGGTATTTTCATTATATACGCGAGGGTTCTCTCTGAGCAAAAACATAATGGAATGAATTTCCTCGATAGAAAAAAATCACAAAGCTACCTCTAATAATAATGAATTTTCGGTTTTATTCGTTCATGGTGTATCTAATTAAGATAAAAATTCGATAAATAATATCACTAACATATGACCTAGGGCTGCTACTAACGATTTTTAAAAATATTCTATACTTTACGAGTTATTTAGATAAAAAGCGCTTAGTTCATTTTTGTTCCGCGAAACACGCTATCTCCATCTCATCTCCACGCGAAGATTAGACATAAGTTTGTTTCATATGACATTGCCATATTTTTCTGGCTTGTACGCACTCTTAACCGATATAGATGTCGACGCGTATATCCTTTTTATGTATGAACAGAGTATATTTTTACAGAATAGTCCGATTTTAATAATTCTGTTTTTTTTTTTAATAATGTTTTCCCAGTATTAAAAGTGTTGTTTGTTACTCTATATGAAAAAAATTAATCCCTATTTCCCTTGGTCACGCAATAACTTGAGAACGGCTTTATGTTTTTTTAAGTTGGGTTTTACATAGGCTAGGGTAGGGTATAGGGTAGGACACCACGCAAACCAAGTCACGCCGGGTAGCTAGTCCATAATATATTCTATTCGTGTGCCAAATTTTATCCAAATCTATTCAGCCGTTTATGGGTGATCGAGTCATAAACATCCATACATTAAAATTTGTAATATTATTGAGATGAGGTATCTAGCTAGGCGTATCACTCCGGGATTCGAACCTACGCCCAATCGACGTCACCACTGATAGAAACGAAACTTTTTCCATCGTCATAGTCTTCAAGGCTAAATTAATATAATATCCATCGAGACTACGTCACCCGAGGTCGTATCAGCATTACTGATACGAACACAATAGGACTTCCACACGCAAGTCCTATTAGATAGGACAATAAACATGTCACTTGATAATTGATGGGTGTAGTCTTGACACGAGAAGCTCCTTGACTATCCCTAATTTATCAATGTAATCCTAACTATCCTAACTAATATTATAAATGCGTAAGTGAGTTTGTTTGTTACGCCTCACGCCTTAACTACTCAACGGATCATCATGAAATTTGGCATGCAGATAGCCTATGGTATGGAGAAGGACATAGGCTACTTTTTATCCCGGGAACACGGGTGAAACCGCGGGGGATAGCTAGTCAATTACAAAACGGTATTCTTTTAAATAAAATCCAGCCAAGTGCGAGTCTAAGTCTGACTCTCTTGGGGCCTTTACTGGGCACTTTGGAACCAACGACATGCTCATGAAGATGGGTCTAACTGCGACACCCATGTGCTGGTTGTGTGGGGAACATACGGAACGCATGGAGCACCTTCTGTGCACATGCGATGCACTGGCTGGTAAGCGAATGAGTCTCCTAGGGATTGTATATCTAAAACCAGAAGACTATAGGCTCATATCTCCTAGCCTCATTGTAAAACTCATGAAAAGAGTTTTCAACGAGACTGGGGAGGAGTAAGGTATCTAGGGGACCACAATAGATCCCAATGGGTCGAAGTGTCCGAACTATTTCTCGGCCCCTCCATGAGATAAGATTAGAAGTCTGACTCGCTCACCAAGGGTTCCGTCCGACCTTCCTTGAAAGTTTTTTTTGGTTTGGACAGTAATTGTTGTAAAAACCGGACCGTTAAATATGTTTGTTACTAAACGAATTTTGATTTCTTTAAAACTATGTGCTCCTTACGAACATCGCTCTATTTTTCATGTACTCCTACCTACTTACTTTTTACATCAATACATCAACTATACTTTTTTTTAGATATTTCGCTTAGCGAACTTCGGAGATAAGGGGGTTTTTTTATTATCATTTTTCATCATAAATCAAAAACCTTATAAGGTACGGGGGAAATAGCAAATGCTCCTAAGAGAATATAATCACTAGAGTGCGGCCGACTTACTGATCCAAAATGCAATACGCATACATGCATGCGTATTATCTTTATACATTGTTTTTTTGTTAATTTGTTCATGGCCTTGGATACAAAGTCCTTCAGTTGCATAATTTTTTTTATAATATCACTTTAATATAGTCCGCACATTAACTTTCACATAGTCCGGATTATCAGTCACCGTCCAGTCATGTTTTAGTAAAATGGTGGTCATTGTACTAAAACTTTTCATGGACTTTTTGAGACAACTTGTAAAGTCACGATACACATAATTCATTTCATTTCACTGGTGCATATGGATTGATCTTTATTTGATAAAATACCACCGATAATATGCAATTAAACTCAAAATACACGAATTTATGAAATAAAAATGAAAACACTACGTCACTCTGCAAGTTCCCGCAAAAAAGTCCTTCTTACAAATATGCAATTGTGTTGCCTGTATTTCACAACCCTTACGGCTTGAGCCAACCAAGTCTGATTTTGAGATTCTCCGATTTTTATTTTACTCATATTTTGTTTACCCAACATATATTTAACGCAGCGTAGCGTCACAAATGGCTAAAATATCCCTCACTTCATATGAGAATAGATAAGGAAATCATATGGAGTATTTGCTTTGGAGAAAAAAGTTCGTGCGATTCGCAGGTAATCGGCTGTTCCTTCCAAGCGAGTTCATTTATTCACACCTGGCTGGCTGTCAATCGAGTGTGAGCCTTATGTATGTTGATATTAGAGTTCAAACGTTTTTATATGCAAGCATTTGTATTGATGTGAGGCGCTTAGAAATTTCCGCACGTAATATTCAAATTGACGTTTTCTGTGCCGTTCTATAGGCGCCGGTCCCACTGCGCGCGGTCTTTAGTTTTGCGATCACAGTTCTGCGTTCCACAGTCACTATTGTACATATATCGAGCAGTTTAGAGTTCTAGATTTCTGTAATATTTGTTACACACATCATATTCTCATCCTTATTATACTTACTTACTTACTAACGAAAGTAACTCTGTTTGTTTGTATGTTTGTTACGCTTTCACGCTTAAACCGCTGAACCGATCGCTATGAAATTTGGCATACAGATAGCCTATGGTATGGAAAAGGACATAGGCTACTTTTTATCTCGGTAACGCGGGTGAAACCGTGGGGGACAGCTAGTATTAATATTATAAATGCGAAAGTCAGTTTGTTTGTTTGTTTGTTACGCCTTCACGCCTCAACTACTTAACGGATCATCATGAAATTTGGCATGCAGATAGCTTATGGTATGGAGAAGGACATAGGCTACTTTTTATCCCGAAAATGCGGGTGAAACCGCGAGGGACAGCTAGTTTTACTATAAATAAACAATTTCGCTTGTATCACTCATAAAATTTTCCAATAGCTCAAACATGCGACCTGCCAATTTTAGAGAATGGAACTACGACAGAACGTGCGTTCCCCTCGACTGCCGCGGTACGCAGAACTTTGATCACTGAACTCGAGAACGCTCCCAGTGGGATCGAGCCTTAAGGTTCCTGAAAAAAGCAATTCCTTCGAATTTAATCTTATCACGTAAACCTAAGACAAACGTTCATTAATGAGTTTGAGATGTCATTAGATAAATTAATATAACTACGATTTAGCAAACTTAAAACTGTTTGTAAAATCTGTCTAAAACTGCCTTTTGTTACTGCTGAGCTAACATAAGTCACAGATTAATAATACTAGTCTAGTCATTTCTGACTGAAAAGTAAATGACATGTTTGTGTGTTCTCAATTAAATTTACTATGAGCAAACGATGGTGAAAGAGATAGAGATTGTACTCTAAAGTTTACAGTGATCTTCAACTGATATTTTATGGAAATGGTCCAAATAGCTGTTCCCCGCAGTTTCACTCGCGTTCACGGGATATAAAGTAGCCTATAACACTCGGGGATAATGTAGCTTCCTATTAGTGAAAGAATTTTTCGAATCCTACTGGTAGTTCCAGAGATAAGCCCATTTAAACAAACAAACAAAAAAAACTCTTCCGCTTTATTATAGTAGTATGGATAATGAGTGTCAGGTAAGAGAAACAATTTATTTTTTCTAAAAATCACCCCCTTTTCAGCATTGTTCTCTATTATTTTCTTAAGAGAGGTAGAGCGTAGCGTTTATTCACTCAAAAAGCAGCTCGACTGGGGAAGTATCTCCACCTTACAGAATACCGCAGCCAAATAACTTTATGTTGTGTAAAGTTGTATTCCTGCGCGTCAGTAAGGTCGCCAGAGCTCATAGGGAAGGGGGAAAAGGTCGGTAACGCGTGAGCGATACTTCGTGTATTGCATATGGCTACGGTAACTGCTTACCATCAGGCGGGCCGTATGCTATCGACTTAGCCGTATAAAAAAAATTACTACTTTAGGATTTTGCCATTCATGCCCAATTTAAAAAAATCATCCTGTATATACAGTACATTTATTACCTAGTAAAAATAAACATACCAACATTGTTTATTCCCCAATGTTCCATTAAAAATAAGAAACCCCTTTAAGTGGCATGTCTTTATCAATTGTCCTCAATGTCAGTTGCAGACAGCCGGCGGATCGTTCGAGCTCGGAAATAATTAGTACACACACTCTACGTCTATTACTTGGTTGGTTTCACTGAGGAAATATGTATGACTAGAGAAGACATTGCCGCTAAATATATGCCCTTTATTATATGGTATGGTAAAGCACCTAGATTGGTTCTCAAGCGTTTTTCGTCCTTCAAAAGGCACGTTCAGTAGTACCCAACTGATAAGGCGCGTCGTGATTTTTCGTTCGCACAGAAAAGAAAATATGGCCTCGATGATTAACGAAAGAATGCTTTAAACTTACAATCAACCTTAGATCACTACTATAAGGTTCATAATACACTGCAGCTGTTAGTTTCGTCTCACTCGCAAGTCACGCCCCTCCGCACGGCGCGCGCTCACATGGCGGCAGCTGCTGATCAATAGCGTTTCCCGCGCTTTGAAAATATATCTTCTGCGCAGGTACATCGGTAAGCCATATTAGTTTGGGATCAGATGGCCGTGTGTGAAGAATGTCCCAGGATATTTATTATTTATAACTTACTTGTGGATATATATCTAGATTGGTAATACTCAGGTGGTTGATCAACCACCAATCATGTATAGCGTTATTATCAATCAATCAGGAAACAAAGTCGCATTGTAGCTACGTAGCACGTCGCTACATTATTGTTACGAACGCCTACGAAGCCTCTACGAAACTTCGTCATCGTTACGATGCCCTTTAGTTTGATTCTATAGCTATTTTATTCCTAATAATGTCTTAGGATATTTAAAATAATTTTGAACCATTACCATGTAAATAGTTATATGATTCACACCTAACAATAAACTGTATATTCAGGATGAAGAAATATTATTCGAAAATTTCGGGGGTGATTGAACACCTATTTCACCCCCCTACGTTAGGGCCTAATCTAAATGATCTGATACTAAATGCATACGTGAGTTTGTTTGTTTCAGTTTGCCTCTCTTGGGAACGCGGTTGATACCGCGGGTTTAAAAATAGTGCGAGATAAAATAAAAATACAATTTGTCCCAGTTTTTAAATAGTTCTGGGAATCGAACCCGTGAACTGTAACGTGACAGTCAGATAATCTAACTGACCCGCAACACAACAGCATAATAAAAAATAAAATAAAAAAATAAAAAAGCCTTTTATTTCATGCTAAAATTCAAGTTACATTTAGATTCTACATTAAAATTTTACATTAACATTAATACATTAATTTATAAATTATTATAATACATTTCAATTCATTCCGATAATTATTTATACTTATAATTCTTCATCAATTTATAGTAATGTACATTGTCATGGTTTAATTTAAATAACAATTACCTAATTATCAAATGTGTACATCATACATTTAGTAGTAATATATACCATAATATTTAAGAGTCAATATATGTATATTTTAATTTACTTTTTATTACATTTTGCTTTATTTATTAAATAGTTTTACAATTCTTACAAAATCACAATCATAGTCTTATCACAAAATTTTAATTTACTCAGTATATAGTATAACACAACAGCATATAACACACAAACCAACCCGTATCAAATGACAGCTTTAGTAAATGTTAGCAATTTATACAACTATACCTATTTCCATCTAAATACTAGATCATTCTAACATGCTACGTGTTCAATCCTTATGGTTATAGTAATAAAGACCAGTTTGCAGTATCTAGATTGCAAATGACGAATAAAGAGAGCCAATTACGAATTCATCACATGAATTTGCCTTAGGCAATACCTATGTTTAGGTTGAGAATAAACTTGCGATTTTGATCTTTAAACAGTTTATTACAAATTAATTCAGCTCTGCGAGGGTGGATGTGCAATCACCGACATTGAATTTGGCCCTTGAAATAACATACAAAATAGGTGTCATCAGCATTGAGCTACTATTACTACGTATGGAGAAGCTATCATAAGCAAAGGTTATATCCCATTTTAGAGTAAACTAAAGTTCTCTTTAGCGCTGAAACAATAAATTAGACAGTAGAAACAGGTACTTAGCGCTATCAGAACGCTTTTAGGAGTATTTTTCTCGCAAACACCGTGATTTTCACGGCGCTTACGCGTTTCGTTCATCGTTCTACAACAACAAGTGTGGTCGGACGGAACATAGTTGTGATGTGTGGCGTCTTCTCTATAGGTTGTAATAATAGCTCAATGTTTATCAGCCAATATTTTTCTCTACATTAATATTAACTTTTTGCACTCTATTTTATATTGTGTAGAGTACTTAGATAAAACCCAAATAGAAAGTTATGTACCTATCTTTCTATTTATTTATTTATTTAATCTTAGGGAAATCAATAGCGATATTAAAAAGAAATAACAATACAGACATAATTGCAAGTACAGCCAATAAAAGATTTCCACAGTTAATAATTTAGAATATTCAAAATCTTATTACAACTTATGACACTATCACAATAACCAAAAACAATAATAAACTTATGCTATTAATTGACCATAATGCGCAGTGATGTACGTGAGTGTAGGAGGGGAATGCGTGAGTGTAGGAGGGGAATGTGTGAGTGTAGGAGGGGAATGTGTGTTCTATATAAGAATTCATGAAAGGTCGCCGCAAAAATTATGTTATGCTATCTCGTTTGCTCTACAGTATTAGTTCGTTCGTATGTTACGTGGTAATTTAAGAGGAAAGGATGGCTGCAAGAAAATTGAAAAATAGATTTTTAATATATCTATTGCTGTCGCGCTGTGCCCGAGCTATCCCGCCCGAGGGCGATAGAGTCAACCACAGCTTGGACCGATTATACCTATTTAGATTAGACGGAATCGCTATATCGTAATCCCCGGTTTTCTCCTCCAAAACTAAATCGATTAAAAAAAAAACAAGAACAGGGCTTTGGCTATGTCTGTCGGTTTTCCTTTGTTTTTTTATATTCGTCAAATTTGTTCGCTGGACGTCTGATAAGGGCGTTAAAAATGGTAAGTTTTTGTGATTTTAGAAGGCTCCTAATTCTTATAATAATTAATTTATGGAGAAAAACAAAACCGAGGGACATACAGTGGTACCTACAGATTGCATGGTAAAATAATCATTGCTCTAGTGTTTTATTATCCAGAGAGAAAACTAAGGATTACGTTTGTATGGAAGAAACGCCACCAGCATTTCCTTTTAAGTCCAAACAATTTGAGTCTAGTTTTCAATTACTAATCTAAGGCTGCAGATAAACATTGCCAGTTCTATCTCCATGCAATCCGCAGGCGTGTAATCAGCCTAACAGCGATGAAGCATATATGTGCTAGCTTGTTTGTGATTCAACTACCTATACACGCCTCGTGAATTGTGAATGAGGTGGTTGCCGTGTCTAGTAAAAAGTGTTATGTTCTAAGTGTTCTAAGCTTCACTTGTTGCTTTTTATAGCAATTTCTAGTTATCGAATTGTGTAACAGGCAATTGGTTATGTGTATATCCTACTATTATTATAAAGCGTCCATAGGCTACGGTAACTGCTTGCCATCACGCGGGCCGTATGCTAGTTTACCACCTTAGTGGTAAAAAAGACGCGAAAGTTTGTATGTATGGATGTTTGTTACTATTTCACACAAAAACTGCTGAATTGATTTGGATGAAATTTGGCACATAGATAGAATATACTTACGAGCCTCTGCTTGCTTATCGGTTTTCTACAGGATATATTTTGGAGAGTGTGCGCAGGAATTGTTCAACCTAATTCCACCATCCCCATTCTTACACCGAAGCACTAGACGCCGGGAAAATTTTTACCCGTACGTTGTTGACATACCGAAAATACGGACATAGCGTTTTGCATCCTTATTTATAATGCGGACAGCAAGGGAGTGTACTCGTAACTTGCTTCCGGCGTCTGTGTTTCCTGACTCATGCAATCTAGGGACTTTCAAGGCCAGAGTGAATAGGTTCCTTCTGGGTAAGCGTGTTCCATCTTCGGCTTCGTCTTCGTCCCTTATGGGCGGGTCAGTGGCCAAACGCAAGCCGATTTAATAAAAAAAAAAAATATATGTTCTAGATTAACACATAGGATACTTTTTATCCGGGGAAAATATACGATCCCTCGGGAATGCTGGTGAAACCGCGCGGGACAGTTCGTTTTATATATGACGAAGTCGGTTAACAAATATACGGCCCGCCTGAAGGTAAGCGGTTTTCGTAGCCATACTGACATTTCAATCCTCTCCAATAAGCTCTGGCGACCTTACTCACATGCAGGAACACAACATTTTTGACTTTGAGAGAGTTCTGACTGAGACACTACGGTAACCGCCTAGACGGGCCCTGTGATTGTTTGCTGACTTCATAATATTAAAATAGTTAGGCAGCAGTATTCTATATGTTGGAGGTTCTCTATTTGAGCTGCTCTTTGAGCGAATAACGCTATGCTCATCATCATCATCATCATCAGATTATAATGTCGCAGTTGGTTAAGGTTCGACGGGCCAGTTGGCGCAGTTGGTTAAGGTTCGCCTCACGCGCCGCAGGCCGTGGGTTCGATTCCCACACAGGACATGCATTTGTGTGCATGAACATGTCTGTATGTCCTGAGTCTGGGTGTAATTATGTATATTAATTATGTATTTACAAACAAAAAGTAGTATATGTATTATATCAGTTATCTGGTTTCCATAGTACAAGCTCTGCTTAGTTTGGGATCAGATGACCGTGTGTGAGGAATGTCCCAGGATATTTATTAAAAAAAAAAAAAAATGTCCCACTGCTGAGCACAGGCCTCCTTTCACAAATGATGGTGAAAGGGAATGGGCAATACTCCACCCGCGTGCCCACTGCGGATCGGTGGAGGTAGGCTAGTGGTCTACCTACTGTTGGAATTTTTAAGCCGCCTAGGAGGCATCCAACTAGCTTAACGACTATCACAGTTAAGTGATAACCGGGACCAACGGCTTTACGTGCCTACTTACTACTGGCTTTACGCTATGCTCGACCTCTCTTAATTACGTGTGACCTGAGTAGTATTTTATGCTAGAGCTTCAACTGCGTGCAATGCCATTAATTAGCGCGTTATTAGACATGGTACATACCCCCTCTTTCTCTACTGAGATTTTCTATAGTGGCCACCTTCACCAACCTCTCGGTCATAAAAGACGGCACACTATACCAGGCAACCCCTTACGAGGCGTCTGGGACCATCTGCGGTAGGTCACGCCGCCAGAGTACTCGCCCCTGGTACTCAAGAGAAAATGTGAGTCGCACCGTGATCACTCACTACCATTTGTCCAGAATGGTACCGGAGCAGTCAAAGTCGCTCACCACACGCACCCCAGCACGCCAGCGCTAGCATAAGCACAAACGTATAAATACGCAGCGCAAACACCGACACCAGCGCACCTTGTTGGTGCTAGCGGATTCAATCCCCGCTAGGGACGCCAGAGAAGCTGGCTCCCATTTCTCCAGAATGGTCCCGGAGCTGTCATGCACGCTCACCTCCCGAATACGAATCCACGCATCTACCCAATGCCTGCAGCTGGGTTGCCGGAAAACTAATCCAACGGGTAGTCCTCTACTTTCTATCCAGGAAAGTGCCGGAGATGCAGTTCACTCACAGGAGCTCACTTGCTTGAGGGTTACTCACGAACCCCGCGTCTGACCACCAGGTGGCCCTTTGCCTTAGGCCGGTAACTTCAGACACTTGTTGCGCGCGAGGAATGACGCACGACCAACACATAGTCGAGCAGACAACATGCCACTCCTCTGCAACCACCACATAGACCAACGCGAGTCCATACCCAATGTCAGGTTCCACCTTTGCGCTTGCAATGGTGGAGGGCCTACCTGACCCCGCGTACCCTTATCCAAACAGCCGGACCCGTAGTTCCAGCTGCGAACCCCATCTGTTCGGGTCGTACAGACGTGGGCGTTGCTCATTTAGCACCACCCGGAGGACACGTGTACGGTGTTTAAGGCAGAACGTACGGACGCGAGCAACATTATCCGTTTAAACATCCATTAGACATGGTACAGTAGTACCCAATTAATATGGCTTATCGATGTACCTGCGCAGAAGATACATTTTCAAAGCGTGGGTAACGCTATTGGTCGGCAGCTGCCGTCATGTTAGCCCGCGTCGTGCGGAGGGGCGTGACTTGCGAATGAGACGGAACTAACAACTGCAGTGTATTATGAACCTTAGATGTAGTAGTGATCTAAGGTTGATTGTAAGTTTTAAGCATTCTTTCGTTAATCTTCGAAGCCATACTTTCGTTTCTGTGCGAACGAAGATTCACGACGCGCCATATAAGTTGGGTAATACTGTACACAGATATGGCCGGCTCGTGGGCCGGCTGTTAGCGCGCTAACTTGCTAACGGCATTGTTAATATCCACGGTTAATATCATTAGACGTTAGGCGATAGCTCAAATGATAGTGTGGCCACACATTTAGTGCATCATTTATTACACGTTAATTGTTCTGATAATTGGACATTAAGTTTCACGCAGGTGAAGCATCATAGAAAAAGTTATGAACGCCGTGCAATCATGGACTTAGGTCACGAGTATTGTATATTATTTTGTAGTAAAAATGGAATAATAAAGCAATGGAGAAGCGTTTTATTATATAAGTACGGGTTTAGGTTACACAGTGAATAAATTCAATAACTTTCTTATCAATAAAACGTGTGTAATTCCATAATCTCTAGTAATATACTAGCAATATTGCAGAGTAATGCAGACTTGAGTCTGGCAATTTACTGTCTACATAACGTCTGCCCCATTTAGTATCGACAAGTTTCCTTGCTCAGGGTTTAAGGGGCGTCGGGTAGCTTTCGCCAGCTAAATATATAGTTGTAGTAATATATTGGATCTATTTGCGTATATATTACTATCGATACAGTATTTTGTTTAATCTCGACGTTTTGGTCATGTCGGAGTAAGTAGGTATCCCATCAAAAACATTCTGTAAAAAACTAGTCAAGTCTCGATGGAGCTGCTTGTTTATCTCTAAAAAGTAATGAAATCTAGACAAAGTCGTGCCAAGTCTAAGGTTCCTTACTGCAATTTATTTATTATTATAGTTAATGTTGTGTGACTTGGCCGTTGAACATTCTTTATACGTTAGTGGGTACGAGTGCAGATTGGAGCAATTGGAACACCTGGTTTTGTACCCTTGTGTACCCTTGTGTGTTTTTATAGTTTTCCCTTTATGTGGCCATTAAACCCTAACTCTGTACCAAATTTCAGCTCTCTGAGTTTATGGGAAGTACTAGTTCTATTCTGATGATCATGAGTGAGTGTCATAAATGCGAAACTTTGCTTTCGCTTAAACTAAATGACCTACAGACTGGAAATTTTGGATTTTAGAAGATGGAATAATATTTGATTGTCTGCCATATTTTTCTAATCTTTTAAAATTAGTTAGAGAAAATTGTTTAAAAATTTGGTCTGAATATTTCGATGAGAGATCGCTGAAAAAAGGTATTTGGTATAAAACCGTTCAACCTAACTTACTTCGTCGACCGTGGTACGAGTCTTCTAATATGTGAAGGCACGATATAGTTACGGCTCTGAGGCTACGTTCTGGACACATTCCCTTAAATAAATTTGGATTTATGATGGGCAAAGTAAATACACCAAATTATGTAGAATGTGACTCAGTTGAAGACGTGTACCATATCATTATGGAATGTGTACGGAACGAGGCCCGGAGATGGCGCATGTTCATCAAATTAAATATAGTTGCCAGTGATGTTGGTTGGTGTAATAGTGTCCTGGCATTTCCTACCTCGGAGGAGGCCAGGATGCTTTACAAGCTGGTTAATTCGGGGATTAGAGCCCGAAATACTTGATTTCTGTGCTTATTTATGTTTTAGTGTTTGTGTGTAATTTTGAAGCATTACGGAGGTGACATTTTCAAATTGAAAAAACCTCCAAATAAATAAAAAGAAAAAAAAAAAAAAGTATGTCAGTATAGCTTACTGGATGACGAAAATGCGTTCTGGTCTTATCCAGAGGTTCTTAAATAGGGGCCTGAAAATGCGGCGAAATGGTTCCAGTAAAGGATGGTACGGCAGTGTTTGGTTTGCGCTCGACTTGGCGGGGGCACTGCCGTGCCCCCCGATTACTCAGTCTACGTGTTGCATTGATCGCGGTCACGCACGAGTGGACTGGTAATAGCGGGTGTCAGCGTATTGTAAAACGAGAGTGGTTATCAACTACCCGCTTTGTCTTGCAAAAAATATAACTGTCACGATCACGGGCCCACCTTACTAACTGTATTATAGCACATACTCACGGCGCCCCTGCGTGAACATGCATACGTAATAGGCTACTTTCCTGAAAAAAACTAATTAGTCCGTCATTTACATTATCAAAAAATATTAGACACGTATGTTTTCTTTTGTCAATTAAACAAAAAAATACGAAGATATCGTGTGTTGAAGTTCCGCGTGACGTCACGGTGTGGTACACTTTTTAGGAACAAATGACGTCACGAGCGCCCACTCCCGAACTTAGTCGCGCTTTATCTTCGTCAATTGTTAATGATTTTGTAAAGCAAAAAATACGTGTCCAATATTTTTTGATAATCTAACTGACGGACTAATTAGAATTATTATATTTTTACCCAGGCAACATCCCTATTGAACTTGATTTTATTTATGTTTACTAATTATTGAAGACTCTGTGTGTGGTTTGAGCTATGTGGCTTCAAAGAGCGGCCTCTCGGGTTCCCCGTGAGTGGAGGGCTCTGGACACGGGCCCCGAGTGCTATAGCGCTACGCTAAGAAGAGTCAGGACTTCCTTAGAGCCGAATGAAATAAATCTTAACACGGAGAGAGAGATGAAATTATATAAGCTAAGATTTGAGCGAGTGAGACGGCAGTATACGCCATTAATTATCACCTTAATTCCATACATTAAAATGCAGTTTCTAGTTACGCCAAACTGTGCCCGATTTTGGGATAAAAATTAAACAGATAAATTTTCTTTTACCTACATAATAAAATAAATAAATGTCCTGGGACATACTTCACACATGGTTATCTGATCCCAAACTAATTGGTGCATAAAATTGATATTACCATAGATATTACTGAAACTAACGTAACATTATCTTGGTCTCAATATCCGTTGACCCAAAAACACAGAGCAGCTGACACAAATAATAGACGCACATCCGCACATCCATACATCCGTACATCCGCACATCCAACGCGGAACATACGGGAACAATTTATACAAGGTTAACCTGAGTAAGCATAATCGCTTCAATTTCGTACAGATTGCTTGATAAAAAAATTACTCGGCGAAAAATCTCGCTTAGAAATCGTAAGGGGCGTTTTTTTTATACTACAAACATACGGGCCCACCTGATGGTAAGCGATTTAGATTCTAAGACAATTCCAACTAAATATAATATACCTAATATCTCATATAAATTAAGTCGTAACATAAGACAGAGAAAGCAACGTGTGTGCAAAGTGCCAAGCTGGAGTAATATATTATTGTCTTTGCATTTCCAGGGAGGTATTCAGGTTAGTTATGTTGGTTAAAGTGTTTCTTTACAAGGGAAACGAATATGTGTGAAATATGTGTGGTATGTGGAAGCGCTCGTGGTGTAGCATGATTAGCCGTTCTTAATCGATCGGCAAAGTTAAGCTACGCCTGTCGTGGTCGGTACCTGGATGGGTGACCGCCTAGTGGTATTTCATATCGAGCGTTTCCGTGCTTCGGAAGGCACGTAAAGTCGTTGGTCCCGGTTATCACTCAATTGTGATAGTCGTTAAGCTAGTTGGATGCCTCCTAGGCGGCTTGAAAAATTCCAACAGTAGGTTGACCACTAGCCTACCTCCACCGATCCGCAGTGGGCACGCGTGGTGGAGTATTGCCCATTCCCTTTCACCTTCATTTGTGAAAGGAGGCCTGTGCTCAGCAGTGGGACATTATAGGCTGATGATGATGATGTGTGGTATTTTAAAAGTATCTACTCAAAAAGTTCAGTCTAATGTTTATGTTAAAGATTTTTTTTGTCGATTTAAATTACCCAATACTCTTTTTTTCATTTTATTTTTATTCGTTATTTTTATAGTATTTTATGAATTGTGTACCCTTAACCACTGACGTGTTATTATGTTAAAAAGTTTACAATGAAATTATTATGCTTTACGTGATCTAATTTCTATTGAAATAGGCCTTTTACACACAACTTTTTTCAGGTTCACACAATATATTACTATCTCAATTGATAATTATTATTATTATTTTTTTAATGTAAAATGGGCTTGCTTTTGACCTTCGACTGACCCCATGAGGAGTTATGACGAGGCCGAGGATGTAGCACGCTTACCCAGAAAAAGCCTATTCACTCTGGCCTTGAATACATCTAGGTTATAGGTGTCGGGAAACACAGACCCCGGAAGAGAGTTCCACTCCTTTGCTGTTCGTATAAGAAACGATGAAGCAAAGCGTTGTGTCCGGGTACGCGGGATGTCGACAACGTATGGGTGGACATTCTCCCGGCGTCTTGTGTTTCGATGGAGAAATGGGGATGGAGGAATTAGATTGAACAATACTGTAGCACACTCTCCAAAATATATCCTATAGAAGACCGACAAACATGAAACCTTACGCCGATGTTCAAGGCTCGTTAATTTCGCCTCAGTTAGCGAAACATCACCGACTAGTCTCCTAGCACGACGGTCTATTGAGTCAAGGGCCTGGTATTTGGCAGATCCATCCCAGAGGTGACAGCAGTACTCGATGCACGAACGGACTTGTGCTTTGTACAGTTGCAATAGCCGGTCCGGTGTAAAGTACCGCTTCACCTTACAGAGGATGCCTAACTTTTTTGCAGCGGTTTTAGCCTTTGACTCAATAGAACTACCAAAATTTATTTTGGTAGTTAAGGTTATGCCTAGGAGTTCAAGCTGGTCGGAAATCGGTACGGATATATCTTGAAAAGAAGGAGTGAGGTTGAAAGGACTCCTTTTAGCGGTGAATAGACACGCATGTGTCTTGGAGGGATTAAACTTGACCTGCCTGACTTAACTTGACCTTTGACTTTATTACAAAAATACATTTAAATCTATACTAATATAATAAAGCGGAAGAGTTTTTTTGTTTGGTTAAACGGGCTAATCACTGAAACTACCAGTCGGATTCGAAACATTCTTTCTAAAATAGAAAGCTACATTATCCCCGAATATTATAGGCTACTTTTTATCACGGGAACGCAGGTGAAACCGCACGAGACAGCTAGTATTATATATTTAGAATCTTTTTGAACCAAAATATGAAAATGGTTTGCCCATTTTGCCCTCTGTCCTAAATACGACTCTGATTTTGACGTAGAAGGTACTAAAGAACGAATTAAGTTATGATTGGAGATAATACCCGATACAGAATATTCCCTAGAATATTGAGTAAATTGGATCTAGACAGCTTTAGAAAATTAAATTAGATACCTATCACTATCTCTTACATTTAGTTCAGGCATCGATTTTTTAAAATTTTGTAATGTAGACATTATGCCTAGCAAGATTAAATTAGATCTAAACACGATAAGATACTTTTTTGGTTTGTATTTGCTATCAGATGAAATAGAATTTGTGCTGAATAATTACATACATCAGATGAGATTTTTTGTAAATCTCATCTGATGTATGAATTTTGCACTAAGTGCAAAAAAAATAATTTTAACCGACCTCAAAAAAAAATCTCAATTCAGTTGTATGTTTTTTTTTGTTATGTCTGTTACCACATAACTCCGTAATTTATTAACCGATTTGAAAAATTCTTTACTTGCACTTTCCGTTTGGTCCCATCTTAATCAGTAAAACAGTTTTAAATTATTGTTGAGTAATATAATAAAGCGGAAGAGTTTTTTTGTTTGTTTAAACGAGTTATCTCTGTAACTACCAGTCAAATCTCCGAGTATTTACTTTTTATCGTGGATAAAGTACTTTTTATAGTGGAGCTAGTTTTATTAATAAAGAAAATAATGTTATGGTCTGTCTATGCTTCGCGAAACGAACATGAGCCGTGCACACGGTGGAGCACGGATTCGCGTAGCGTAGACGGACTTGCGAGCCTCGAACGAGCGTTCGACTCGCGCTCGACTGCGCTCCGCCCGATTGTCAGTTTTTTGACGAACTTATTACCGGTTTCAATAAACAAAAACGAATCGTTTTGCTTACCAATGGTAGGTTTTTTTATTGCGAAACTGGGCATATAGATCATTTCGTAAGCTAATTTTACCTGTGATAGCTACTTCCATATGGGAAAGCTTTGAGGTCTTTGCTTCATTATTAGTAAAGATATAAGAGTCTTTATTTTAATAAATCTTAACCGATACCGGTCCGTAAATTATTGAAACCGGGCCTTAGGGATTCTCATCAGGCAGCAGGCTCGTTGTCCGTCCACACTTGATATCGCAAGCTATGAACGAAAAGAGACTCGGCTCGTGCTTGGTTCGGGTAGCGTGGACGCACTATTACATTTAAAAATTGGATACAATTTATCGTCAATTAAAAAGTCAACGAACTTCTCAATCTTCTAAATCTAGCAGTTCTATGATTGTTCAAAGCTCCGTTTCAGATGCCTTTGAGTTTCCATTCAGATGGTATCAGGTGCTATTATAAAGATTTATCGTCAGTAGATAAAGGTGCTTCATATCGAGCGTGCTATTAAACTGCGGTTTTCTGTAACTTACACTATCAATTTGTCTTAAAAACTTGAAGCGATAAGGCGTATTAAGGCGGCCCTCTGTGGCCGACGCAACTACAACGCGAGCATAGTCTAAAAGCTTGTTGTTTCATCCAACGTAATGTTTGACTGCGAAAAAAGAAAGATAGCATCAGAGTCGTCGGTTATCAGTCGGTAAATTCCGCTGATCACTCGCGGCCGCTTCGCTAGGTCGTCATTCATGATTTCGCATTCATAAAACTTGTTCCAGGAGTATACTTCTTGTGAAAAAATCTTACAAGTTTGTGAAAAAAATGTTAGTTATTTAGAATCTCCAATACATTTGCAAGCCTGGTATCTAAATGTTTTCTAAACTTTTACAATCTATAGGTACATTAGATATGGCCAAAGTTCAGGCAAAAACGCTGTTTTTCGGAGGCTTTGACTGAATTTGTTTCACACTTTTTTTAAATTACGCCGAGATACAAGGCTAGATATAGTGCACAAGATACTAATTTGTTCGAAACATCTAACGAAAAATGTTTAACAACTCCATAATAAGTACAGAGGTTTGGTATGAAAAGTATGACGAATTGAGTCCTCTTAAGCGTTCTTGAACTGAGTACTGTATTTTTTTGATAAAGATATTTTATTTATTTATTTGTTCTTTATTTTGTTCTCTAATGACACTTAACAATGCGTTCCCACGGTGCGTAATTTGATAAAGATACACGTTCATTCCACAAGTAAATTTAACTCGTATTGCTAACCACATTAGGTTCAGACCCAGGTTCTGCACATTTTTACTTCAGCAGGCAGACGGCCCTAATTAGGCACTTCCCTAATTAAGATCACTACCACCGTTTGCAATAAAGGAAATTGCCCATGTGTTGCCGACCTTATAGAGCTTGTTTTACGGCCTCTTTAAAAAATAATCGCAGCACGAGAAAAAGCCATATCCCTACGCCTCAGTCTACGCACTAATGACTGCGATCTATCACGCCGAGTCTGTAAGCTCCCTTTTAAATTGTCGATTAACTTCTAATTGTCTCTGATAAACATTCCTTTGATAATTCGTCTATTATAATAATAAACTACGTAATAAAGTTACTAAATAAATACATAATTTGTAAACGTTTGGTTATTTAAGCTGGATTGCCTTTAAAGTGAAAATCGAGAATTTGAGTCGAAAGTCGTTAAAATATTTACCCTCTAACTTTTCAAATGTTAAAAAAGCTCAGTTTGTAGCACTTTATGGACAGCGAATATTTTAAAAACTATCAACGGTTCTTGTTCCAATATGTAAATAGTTTCTGAAATGTTCTCTATTTTCAGTTTATAACGACCGATATAGAAAATATTTGTTTTTCATGGCTAGCTTCACATCCCGCGACCTAAATTGATTATGAAAAGCGCCCTTCTCTATTTGATGCCGACGTTATCTGCCAATAAAACGCAAATATTATTCTAGGCTTTGACAAACCATTATTTTACAAAACAGGCAAAAATGCAAGTATTAGCACAAATGAAAAAAAAAATAAAGCTGAATTATCAAATAATAAAAAATGTTACATGCGGGAGCTCACCCACGTACTACTTTTTGTAGCTCCGATAGTCGCAGTGTTTATGAGCGAATTATTGTAGCACGTCTGTGAGTGTATTGAACTCTCATTTTTTTATATTCGGCGACAATATAATCGCTCAGTGATTGTCGCTCGTGGGCAAGCTCCCTTAAACTATTCCGGGAGTCTATCCTTTTTAAAGTCAAACGTTCCTAATCTGGACAATAATTTGGATGTGGAATAACCTACACATTACGGTTATACATTCATTGCTTCATGTAGTACATATATAGGTGTTACAATATTTAATTAGCCCACAATCTGAGCCATGCAAGGGCGTTGCAACATTTATTAGTAATTAGTCAAAATGTAATGGTTAGTAGGTATATTACATAATTGTTACATTATTATTACATTATTATAACATTATTATTACATTATTATAACATTATTATTACATTATTATCACACATTTTTTTTTACATGAAACACAATTTTACTAGTTCGGGAGCCTATGGATTCAAAAATAAACTGTAATGTTGTATGTCAATAAATGAATTATTATTATTATTTTATCTCTAAACTAATAAGTCTGTCTGTATCACGATGAGTCATCATAACGAAAATTCTCTTTAAATTTGTCTGTTATTCCCACAGCGCTACGATATTGAGTTCTGCAAAAAGGGCGTAAAAAGGGCAGCATTTCGGCAATTTCCTATATGTCAATAGCAGCTTATTACCATGAAGCGGGCCTTATGCTTACTTGCTTAGTTATAAAAAAAACACTCAATATGATTAGCTATCGAGGTTCAATATCTTAGCTTTTATCGCGGTTGACGTTGTAGCTTTGAAGCGCTGAAGTTGCTTACTGCGCTTGAAATAGCCGAGGTTATTGGCTATTGTGACGTAGTGCTGATAAATCGCGCTATTATTAGAATGGATGGAGATATTATGAGCTTTTATGTGCTTACCACATTATCACTTTATCGGCGAGCCAGTTGGCGTGGTTGGTTAAGATTCGTCGCATGTCGTGGGTTCGAATCCCATCCTGATCATGCATTTATGTGCATGAAAATGTCTGTATAAGGATAACTAGACTCAGGAGAGTGGGTGTAATTATGTAATGTATATTAAGTATGTATTTACAAAAAGTAGTATAGTTTTTAGTTTCGGATCAGATAACCGTGTGTGAAAAATGTCCCAGGATATTTATTTATTACTAGCTGTCCGGCGCGACTTCGTTCGCGGGGTGCCCTTTCCTTCCTACTCTACCCTAATGGATTTCCTTTTTTCGACATCCAACTGATACATCTATACTTTTTTTTATAGGTACATAACATGCTTACTTACTTAAAATAATACTTAACTAAAGAAAAATAAAGAAAAAATGGCAAAAAGGGAAAATGGGAGTCACTAAATGGTATAAAAAAAAAAAAACTTGGAATAATGTATGTGTAGTGTTTGGGCGTGGTGTGTAATGTGTGTGTGCATATATGTGTACAAACGTTAGTTGAGAGGCAAGTATGCCAGGTTCCGAACAAAAATCTTCGAAACCTTTAGTTAATCATATACACAAAGGTAAGGCCAATAAGGTTCACCTAAATCGCTGGATAATAATTCTCATTTCCAGAGCAAACAATTAATTCTCACTCCCTTTGCAGCACAGGTGCAACTATCAAAACTAAATTCAACGTATAGTTTCTGTAAACTGTGAAAATAGTTCTCAAATGGAGATTGTAGCACCCAAGCTGCGCAACCGTTTAGAATGCATGTTACAAGTTTTGGATTTAATTAAATTATAATTGCATATGCTGTAAACGAGGTATACTGCAGAGCTTTGCGTTATAGAAAATGAATAGAAAATAAATATCCTGTTGTTGAAAATGAAATAGTGTGATAAAAAGTCGCGTAAATTTTTAACAGCTACGATGTTCTTTTGTCTTTCAACTTCGTTCTGTACTAGTGATGTGACAGATTTTTTTACTCGAGTAACAAAAGTAACTTTCCAAGAAACTCAATTTCCAAGTAATTAATTAATTTAATCAATTTGCTGATTTTTGACTCTAACTTTCCATTTACTCACAAAATCCCGAATTTCGCTGCGGAAAATGTAGCGTTTGGATTTTCTCTAAACTGCCAAAGCGAGACATTTTACACATATAAGGTCCTAATAAATTAGTGAACTTACTCTTGAGGGATGAATGTATAGGTCATTAGTAATCAAAAAATAATATTAGAAAAAAAAAACCGAGGGAAAAATAATTTTTTTCTTTGACTTGCATAGATACTCTCCATAAAAGTCAAAGAAAAAAAATTTTTTTACCCTCGGTTTTTTTTTCTAATATTATTTTTTGTATAATGAATGAACTGCTTTACAAAAAACTTAAACCAACTTCAAAGTACACTAAGAAGAGATAAAACCCTGATCTGATGACAATGGGACTAAACGGGAAGTGTACCCTTCCAAACAAAAAAAGAATTTTCCAAATCGATTCGTTAATGACGGAGTAATGAGGTAACAAACATAAAAAAATACAACCGAATTGAGAACCTCCTCTTTTTTGAACCTCCTCCTTTTTACCACACTATTATGTACCTTTGTTTCATAAAACTCAGTATTGTTAAATAAAGGTACTAGAGTAACAAGAAAAGTTGGAAACTACTGCCACATCACTATTGTGTAAAACGCTCATTACTTGAAATAAATGCGTTTTCATTTGCACAAAATGCCCGCCACCTATTGTTATCAGCCATTTCGAATTGCGTTTTTGTTTTTATTGTTTAACTTTTTTAATTTTCTCTTTTATCGAGACTATTTTAAACAATACCGTTTACGTTAAAAGTTGCTTTGAATAATTAATTTAGTTTTTTTTACTTGTTTTCTACAGTTTATAGTTATGATAAACATGAATGGTTAAACCCATTGAATACCAGGGCGCCAATACCATTATCATTGAGCTGATGTGCGCAGTCTACTAATTCATAAGAATTTTAGTATAAAAACTGTCAAAACTGACAACTAAAAGATCATTGTGCCACGATTGTAGTTTCAGTGGAAAATCATTGGAAAGCTATTATGGCGCCATTATGACGCTGTTGTGTTAGTAGACTACCAAAACTGTAAAATTTGTCAATTTTGACACAATTGATAGTTCACCCAATGAACAATTTCACAATTGTAATAGCACACTTGGGCCCCTGATAGGTATCCATCTCACTATTAACCCAAAAAAGCGCAATGACGTTCATTTTGTATGAAATCTATTCCGCCGTCAATGCGTTCTGATTGGCTAAGTCAAGGACACACTAAATATTAAGATGAAGTAATTGGTCGGTACTGTTATTAATCAGTGCAAAAACACTTATAGTTGCGGAATTGGATTGCTTGTTTTTACTTCTGTAAAGGGATTTTTACTCGATGCTGATATGGAAAAATAGGCTACAGATATAGAATCTCGATTGTGTGAATTATCTACTCCTCTTATTCCGAGTATATGGAATCATTACATCATGTCTCATGATGTTGGTTGCATAGTCATTGGTTTGATTATTCCACCTCGTGATTGGTTTTCTTAATTAATTTCTATTTGATGGAAAGGCGATGTTTTCCTCTTCCATTCAGCCTTCATAGAATTCGTACGTAATAAGTTTCGATACTGTCTTCGGAAAATAACCCTATTACCAAAGAGCGAGATAAACTGTATGAAAAACATAGCAGCATTTCCGATAGATCCCTAAATATACAGGAAGTTAGAAATGAATTACATTCCTACTCCTTTGCCATTAACTAAATTAAACATTTCCACATTTTATTTCGTTTCTCGGTTTTAATACGACTTTCTGGCTTGTGTATTTTAATAGATTACTTACTTATGTATTTTTTGCGATTGCAATTCAGGGAAACAAGATCATTTACAGCAGGTTCGCGTCATTATGGAGTCATTATGGCGTCATTATGACGCCATTGTAACGCTATTGTGTTAGTAGACTACCAAAACTGTAAAATGTCACAATTTTTACACCACTGAAAGTCATTGGAACACAACTGAAATAGCAGACTTAGTGTCTATGTATTTAATAATTACATTTTGGTATAAATATTGAAATTATCCTAAGAGGAAACGCTGCCAGCTTTTTGGGAACCTTGCCGTTAATCGGTAGCAGCGGCAGACTCGAGAAATTTTTGATATTTGATTTTATGTTTACATATTTGGTGTAAATATACATATTAACATCCGATAGATTTATGGTTCGCAATATTGCCGATAGATGGCGATTAACTCGGAGGGGATCCCGGATTATTAGCGCTCCCAGACTCGTAATTGTGTTTTGGGATGGGGCTCCAGTGTCAGGAGCTTATATTTTTATAACCTTTTTAATACCTTAACAGATTTTATTATCAGTTATCAAATCAATTTTTAATATTAAAAAGTGTGGTTATGGACACGTAATTCAAAAGTTAGGTCGAACTTGAGAACGTGCTCCTGAAATTGAGAATCTTAGTCTCCAAACACTTTTGCCAACTATTTTTTTAACTGGAATCCTCAAGGTTTCCACCATACCCACCACGAATTTCGCATCATCCGTAACGTAGCTACACCTAGCAGTATTATCTTGCCGGCGCGCGTCGTCACTCGGTCACACACATTAGACACACAAAACGCGTATGCGGACAGGACATGCTCCAGTAGGCTCCAGGCTTTGTGTTCAGGACAAGCTCCAGGCTTTGTGATATGTGGATCTTGGGGGCTTGTCTACCTATTAGTACGGTTCATGCGAGATACAGCCTAAGGTAAACGCTGGTAATTTCGACAGTGTCCCAATACTCGTCAGATTGTAAAAAAAATACAATAATTTAATTTTACCAATATCTTACTTAAATACATTTTATGGCAACATATTAACAGTAATATATTCTATAATTAGAATTACAACATTTAGTCAAACATGTATTGGCGTCGGAATACAGAGCGATCAAAGGTAAGCACCTCCAAATTTTGATGTTTTTTGTGAGTTTAGCTACTGAATGTGAATCTCGGCTTACCACGTTAGGGTTCATGTCTTGCTGGATCGGTCGGACATTTTGATTGTGTGATTATTTTGTGAAGTAGTCAAGTAAATTTTCTAACGATGTAACTCATCAAATTGTGTTATTTTTATCATTTAGTATTTTTTTTCGCATATGACATTTACTGGTACCTGTTAATCCCTGTTTGTACTAGAACTCGTCAAAATTTATACTTTTTTGACGAAAACTGGGACACGTTTGAGAAATTGCATGTAATATCGACATTGTGTATTATTTAAAATACTATACGGAGTTTGAATCGAATTGTTATCAAAACATATTTCTTGAAAAACGAATTATTAGTTCTTTATTTATTATTCGATATATGGGGTTTTTATACACATACTTTTTGGTATCAAGTACGGGATTGACGAGTTTAGGTCTATTCGTTTGTGAGTACGTTTTTTGATGATGAGCAATGTGGCCTGCCCATTGGCCTTTCAGCTTGCTTACTCTACAAGCTATGTTCATCGCTTTAGTTCTCCTACGCAGGTCCTCATTTCGGACCCTGTCTGTAGAGAAATTCTAAGCATAGATCGTTCCAAAGCTCGCCGAGGGACTGAGTTTATTTATGCAGCAGTACCAGACAAGCAAAAAGACAGCCAGTAAAAGACAGCAGTAAGAGAGGAAGGGCATAACGGGTTATCCCGTTCGAAATTCGGAGTAGCCCGACTGTGAAAGTACCTCCACCTTACAGAAGATCGCAGCCAAGTAACGCTACGTTTATGTGGTGTTGTGTTCCTGCGGTGAGTAAGGTCGCCAGAGCTCCTCATGGAGCTCTGTGTGTGTGATGGAAGCGCTGTGCTGGCAATGTGTGGGGACCAGTGTCGCACCACAGTTGTGTTGTTCAGGCGCGGCGTGTTGTTGCGGCGGAGGGAGACCCGGTGAAACAGCTGCCCGCTGGCTGCCCGTAGATTGTAGGGTCCCGAGCCCAGGGATTACCTCATCTCCGTCCTGGGAGGCTGACCCACCGCTTTGCGCATAATCCATGGTATAGTTGGTCGTGCCGGAGGAGGAGACTGGAGTGGATCCGGCCGACTATCATGGGGGGACCGGGGCCGTTCCGACTGCCGCACCAACAAACCGCATCACCTGTCCAGCCATCTCGGGGAATAACACTGCACATTGTCCCTTTCGCTGCTGGCTTAAAATTATGGCAAGGAAAAATAAAAGAACTTTCGGTGGACTTTTGCAACATAAGCTTCACGCTAATATCAATGCAGTCTACTAACATCTTGATACTGCACAGCCAACCCTGCTATTTCTAACAAACGCAAATAACGGAAATACCCTGATAATACAACGTATTTACACTACCCCGGGTACAACCTGGAGCACAACTATGTGCCGTGCTGGGGTATGTATCTACGTCAGGGACGATATTTGCTGTGGCCGTCTCCATGGCCTGGATGTCCGGGAACTGACGATTTTATGGGCGCGTGTAGTTCACTGTGGCCACACCAAAGTTTACCCGTGCCTTTACAGGTCCCATAGCGGTGATTTGGACACAAAACGGTTATTTAAGCACCTGCAATTGACGACTGACAAAGTACTGGAGCAGTACTCCTCCGCAGAGTTAGTGATACTAGGAGACTTCAACGCTCCCCACGTTGAGGGCTTAGTTCTCGGTCTACTGACTTCGCGGGGAAGACTGCTCACGACTTTGCCCTGGCCTATGGCTTCTCACAACTGGATCTTTCTCCTACGAGAATCCCAGATATTGAGAGCCATACTAGCTCCTTACTGAACCTTCTGCTGACTACGCGACGGGACAACTATGCAGTGTGCAATGACAGTGGATGCGCCACTTGGCTCATCGGACCACTGTCTCGTCCGGACGCAAGTGCCAAGCACTCGATCTGACTCGCCAGGCCTTCCGGATGACGACGTGTATGGCACTACAAGTCAGCAGATTGGGATGGATTGCGAGATTTCTACGCATCGTACCCGTGGAGACAGCTCTGCTTCACATCAGATGATCCTGATACCTGTGCAGCTGCCGTTACTGAGGCGATACTGGCGGGAATGGAATGTTTTATCCCAAACTCGCTAGTAGCTGCAGGGGTGAAGAAACGACGGTGGTTTAATCTGTCCTACAAAGATGCTAGACAAAACAAGCAAACCGTGTATGAGGCTTGGACTACGGCCCGAACTAATCAGAATCCTAACATCTCTAATGCGAAACGCAAATTTAATTCGACTTCGTCGGCAGGTTTGGTGAGAGGCTGACTAGCCTTCCATCTGGGAGTCGCGCTTTCTGGACTCTTGCCAAAGCTGCCGAAGGAAACTTTTGCCAGTCGTCCTTGCCACCACTACTTAAGTCGGACGGGAACTTGGCATATAGTGCTAAAGAAAAGGCTGACCTTTTAGGCTCCCTCTTTTGCCTCTAATTCGACTTTGGATGATGGTGGCGCCACACCACCTACCATCTCGCGGTGTGACTGCGTCATGCCAGAGATAAGCATTACCCAACAGGAGGTCCGGCAAGAATTGCTTTCTCTGGACGTCCATTAATTGAGTGGGCCAGACGGCATACCGGCAGTAGTGCTGAAGCGGTGTGCTCCTGAATTGTGTCCTGTATTGACGCATCTTTTCGCACTTTCCTACACCAAAAAGGAAGTTCCGTCTTCATGGAAGTCTGCTCATGTGCACCCAGTGCTCAAAAAGTGTGACACATAGGTGTTACAGGCCTATTGCCATCACCTCCCTTCTCTCCAAAGTCGTGGAGCGAGTGATCGACACGCAACTTTTGAGATACCTAGAGGATACGATCACGACTTGTTGAGCGACCGACAAAATGGGTTTCGCCAAAGTCGCTCGGTTGGTGACCTCCTTGTATATCTCACGCACCGTTGATCACTCGCCATCGAGAGTCAAGGTGAGGCAATGGCAGTGAGCCTAGATGCGGTGATCGGGTCTGGCACCGGGGCTTCTAAAAAAGATACCAGCATACGGGCTTCCCGAGGGATTATGCAAATGGGTTACCAGTTTTCTGTCCAGCAGATGCATAAGAGCCGTCGTTGACTGTAGTTGGTCCGACAGCATGGACATAAATGCCAACGTCCCGCAAGGATCTGTGCCGTCCCCAACACTGTTCCTACTGCATATAAATGCAGATGCAGATGACAGTACAGGAGACGCTCATTACACGGGCCGTGCTAATATCCCTCGTACCGAGGTGAAGGAAAGCCGCGAACGGCTGTTGTTTGAAATCGAGAGTACACTAACTAGTGTCTCCGACTGGGGTCGACTAAACCTAGTCCATTTCAACCCCACTAAGACACAAGCCTGCGCGTTCACCGCTAAGAAAACCCCATTTGCTGTTGCTTCACAATTCCAGAACACGTCCTTGAACATCAGTAAAAGCATTAGGATCCTTGGCGTCGACATTTCTAGCGAAGTTTTGTTCCGTAGTCACTTAGAAGACTTAGTTCACATCGGGGCAAAGGCTGTAACTTTACAAGTCGCATGTCCAGCCTCATATGGAGTACTGCTGTCATCTATGGGCGGGGGCACCTCGATACCAGCTTGATCCTTTAGACTCAGTTCAACGTTGTGCCATCAGAATTGTCGACGCGATCCCGAGCTCAAAGCAGTTTAGAGCCCCTCAGTCTGAAGAGTTCTTCATTATGTTCGTTATTATGTATTATATTTGTTATTACCTTTGAGTATTTAGTTTACTCAAAGGTTCTACCGCTTGTACAACGGATAGTGTTCTGTAGAATTCTTTAAGCTAATTCCCTGGTGTTGCAAGCGTCCATAGGCTACAGTAAGCGCTTACCACCAGGTAGGTCGTATGCTTGTTTGCCACCTAAGTGGAATAAAAAAAAGTCTCTGTTCCATAAGTTAATCTGAAACTTTGTCTTCAAACTTTGTGGCATTCTGGACGTGGATATGTCGTAGCTTTCCAAACGCTTCCTAGTCGAGTTTGCCCATGTTAAATAATTTGTCGTAGGCAATCATGGCTTGGTCATGGGATTGGTCTCGAACTCTTATCCTGGAGTCAAATTGATAATTTAGCTGTGCTATACTAGCACTTCAACACTTCGATATAGTGACAGTCAATTTTGCATCGCTATAGACTCTGTAACACCGCCCATTTCTATTGAATCGAAGGTTTCCTCATAGACCGCACACGTCAAACATAATTGCCAATCATTCTCCTCAGTTTTCTGTATAATCTGGCAGGCCTTTGAATGTGGTCTATTCGTGGGCTGGAAAACGTCGAGACGATTCGTTATTTATGACTCTTGAAAACAGCTTATTCCGCAACTAATAAGTGCTTTTGCACTGATTGATAACAGTAGCGACCAATCACTGCATCTAACTGTTTAATATGTCCTTGATTTATAGCGGAATAGATTTCAAACAAAATGAATTTCAGTGCACTTACACTTGAGTTAATTGTTCGATGCTTCGATGGATATGTTAGATACACTAGTACAAGATATTACTGCTCATATTGATATAATATGTATCAAGAATATAAGCACTGCGCCTAGTTATTATGTTTTATGATGTTGATTGTTTGTATACTAGTACTACACATCACGAAGCATGGCTCCCGTATTGTACGTGTAGCGGGATTATTGCTTCATGATATAACTACAATACACGAGCGCCATCAGAGAAGTGCAGAGGAAGCAGGTGAGGGAGTTGCATTCCACTCGGAACTCAAGTTATCGTGCACGGGTAGTACCATAATAATTAATATTAATTACCGTTACGATTTATTTCATTTGACATCGATATTAGTCTGGTTATGTTATTTTAGTCCCTTTATATTTTGTTTGAGGGACAGTATTGAGAAAAATACCATTTTAAAATGAAAATAATATGAACTTTATAGTTAAACAAATAGAGTTCAAATTAGTACTCAAAATTGACGAGTTCTAGGACATCTTGACGATAACTACAACAAATCTGTCGGATACTGGTACAAATGGCTTCTTTTTATTTATTCAAATATTTGATTACTTTATTGTTTTTCAATCATTATAATAATATATGTATTTAAAAGAATAATAAATAATGTACCTGTCATTAAAAAAAATATTTTCCTAAGTTTACTAACTACAACGTGGCAGAGCTGTAAACTCAGCAAAGTTCAAAATCTGTCGAGTAATGGGCCGTTTACCTTACTGACAATTATACGGACGGACAGCGGAGGCGTTGGAACCATAAAAAGGATGTGAGAAGATTAATTTTGGGAAAATAGTTCTTTCGAAAAACCACTATTTTTGGGTCCCAGTATATTTTAACTCTTAAACTCAGTCCGTACCTTTACCAAAACTTATATGTAGGCACCCATTATCGTCTGCTCTTAGCGTTGACTTTGAATCGTCATTACAAAGATTAAACTCATGTCAGAACTTAACCGAGCCGAGTCACATGGGCCCCGATCATTTAATTACACCACCCATTAGGGGACTAACTTTAAATCTAGAAGTTTGTATCAAAACTGTACTTGATCGCGACTCGGGTGACTTTGCTGTTACATAAGTGGCTGTTTTTGAAGTTCTTAATGTTGTCTTATAAGGCAATGATTGCTCAGACGAAGGTAGTTTTAAGCAGAGTCGGTAACGCGCGAGTTATATCCCTGGGGGCCAAGGCTGCTAAAATGTCATACTGACACGATACTATTGCAATTCCATTATCATTGAGCCGATGTGCGCAGTCTACTAATTCATAATGGTCTCATAATGAACGAAAAGAATTTTGGTACAAAAACTGTCACAACTGACAACTAAAAGATCATTGTGGCACGATTGTAGTTTCAGTGGAAAATCATCGGAAAGCTATTATGGCGCCATTATGACGCTATTGTGTTAGTAGACTACCAAAACTGTAAAATGTGTCAATTTTGACACCACTGATAGTTCATTGGAACACAATTGTAATAGCAGACTTGACTAGCAGACCCTGGTGCTGCAAGCGTCTTACTAGAGGCTAACTACGGTAACCGCTTACTATCATCATCATCATCCATGCATACCGCTTGTAAAACGGAGAGTGTTCTAAAGAATTGTTGGACTTGATGCCCACAGCTACTTTCCACCATCGCAACTCTCGCCATCAACGGGGAGTCCATCCTCACATATTGAAACCAGAATTGTTTCGAACTGTGCGGGCTCAAAGGAGTTTTCTTCCGCGGACGCTCAGATTGTGGAATGAGCTCCCCGCCGTGGTTTTCCCTTTGGAGTACAGTATGGGGTTCTTCAAAAAGGGTTTGAAGAGATTTCTTCAGGGTCGGCAACGCGCGAGTGATGCCCCTGGTGTTGCAAGCGTCCATAGGCTACGGTAACTGCTTGATGGTAAGCAGTTACCGTAGCCTTATGCTTGTTTGCCACCTTAGTGGTATAAAAAAAAAATGATGATAGTAAGCGTGGTATAATGGGCGCGTACAATGCAGAAATCTTGTCACGGGTAAACAAAATACTTTATTGTAAATGAAATGAAAAATTAATTTATTTCCACCAGAACGTACAGAATAATAATAGATAGGTACACACAAAATAATAACAATAATAAAGAAAGATAAAACAGTAGCAACAATAATAATAATAAAAAATTGTGCATGCATTAGTTAGTTTATGTCTCCGTCCTTTATCTATACTAATAATCTATCTATCTATATCTATGTAAGTTTTAGTTATTAGAATTTTATTATGTAATCATCATCATCATATCAGCCTATGGATGTCACTGCTGAACATAGGCCTCCCCCATTGCCTTCCCTTCGAACGGTTTTGGGCTGCTTGCATCCAGTGGCTCCTAGCGACTCTGACCAGGTCGTCACTCCACCTGGTGGGAGGACGTCCCACTCGGCACTTTCCAGTACGTGGTCGCCACTCGAGAATCTTCCCCAACGGTTATCGGCTCTTCGAGCGATGTGGCCTGCCCATTGCCACTTCAGCTTACTAACTCTACAAGCTTACTAACTCTAAGAGCTTACTATCAGGAAGCCCGAATGCTTATTCGCCAGTCACCTTAGTCGTATAAAAAATCGCCTTTTATCACAATAAAACCATGTATTTTTTTTTAATCCTTATATCCAATACTAAGGGTCATATCCTATCGACATGGATTTAGTTTTTACTCGTGGTAAAGGATTTATTACAACTGCATTAAGGTCAAGCTATATTCGCATAGATATTTGTGGTTTGAATCACGTTGCCTGATGTTTATTTTGATCGCAATTTGATATATTATAGTGAAATATTCGACACACAAACACGCACACTATTTATTAGTTGTCATCTTTAATTAAAAGTAAATTTATTAATTTACCTGCCTTTTAAAATAATTTAAATAAAATACTTACGGTGACATTAAAAAAAAAACTTTTCACAGCATATGAAACAGTAGGTCTGTTAATGATATCGTAGTTTTAACGCATTTGATTTGTGCCTGTTATCAGAATAAATAAATAAAAAACCGGCCAAGTGCGAGTCAAACTCGCGCACCGAGGTTTCCGTACAATATTAACTAACTACATGTAAAGCTGTTACTATGAAAAAACTATTAAACTATTAAAATATAAAAAAAACATTTCATGTATGGCCCCTTTTAATTTTTTACTTTATTTCATTTTTATTATTTATTTTTATAGCGGCAATAGAAATACATATTCTGTGATAATCTCAGTTGTCTACCTATTACGATTCTAGAGATACAGTCCACTGACAGACAGACACACTGATATACGGACAGCGGAGGCTTAGTAAAAGGGTCCCGTTTGGCATCCTTTGGGTACGGAACCCTAAAAAGAACGAGACAAAATAAAATATACCAATGCAAAAGGCCATACTTTCTTCATTCTCAGAAAGACTAACAACTAAGAAAGGCTTAACTGTGCTTTTTAACTTTGAATCGTTACGAATTCCTACTTATGTGAAACTTCTCGCTTAGTTCTTCCTACTTTAGGTACCAACATTAAGTTTTAAAGTTTTTGAATTCTGACTGAAAATCTTGAAGAATTTAGTCTTTGGGGCATAACTTTGCTAAGTTGTTGGCTTATAGTTGTATTGTTTTGACATATTTTACTATTACTTACAGTGCGGTGCGGATGCTTAGAGAATGCGTTTCTTACTGGCCATATCATGGATTACCGTCATGATTCTTTATGAGTCGGTATGTACCTGGATAGGTGACCGCCTAGTGGTATTTCAAATCGAGCGTTTCCGTGCTTCGGAAGGCACGTAAAGCCGTTGGTCCCGGTTATCACTTAATTGTGATAGTCGTTAAGCTAGTTGGAGGCCTTCTAGGCGGCTTGAAATCTCCAACAGTAGGTATGACCAAGTAGCCTACCTCCAACAATCCGCAGTGGGCACGCGTGGTGGAGTTTCTGGCCATTCCCTTTCACCCTAATCTATGAAAGTAGGCCTGTGCTCAGCAGTGAAACATTATAGGCTGATGATGATGATGTGTTAATAAATGAAAATCCCCAATTACATTTTAATCGTTTATTATTTTACGATTCAATCAACTAATAGTACGACAGTTAATACATTGCAACAAGAACATTACTCGAAACATAAAAACATTATTATTATACACACATAACTATAACTATAGCCTTAATATTAATATTGCTCACAAATTTTACATTTACCTGTACAATATTTACAATGAAAAATCATTTTCAATGCGTCAAACGCAATTTTAAAGCGAAGTATGAAATATTATACTTAAATGTATAATATAATAGAATAAATACTATAGTAAACTGTACACACGGCAACACATCAAGCTATACATTTCCAGTATAAGCTGATCTCGCATTGTATAGGATTCCCTGCAATGAGAGGTCAGCTTATATTGGAAATGTATAGCTTGATCTGTAGCCGTGCGTACATTATTTGCCAATTAAACTTAAAAACCATTTTTACAACATTTTTAATACCTCATTGATTAACCCAAAGATTCACCATAAAAATAACTTGACAAAGACATCCTAATAATGTTCCATTTCAATTTATTTCTAAATAAAACGTCTCAATCAATTTCAACTCAATTACTCATTTGAATCTTCAACACGATGATATAAAAATATGCTCTATAGCAAATACATTAAGGACGGGAAATGAAACCCACCTAAATGACTTTGTCATTTCGAATGGCCGGATAGCTTTTGTTGGATATCCGGGTGTCATTAATCATTAAGAGCGAGAGCTATCGAATTTTGAATGTTTTTTCTCTTACTTTGCGAAACACGCCCCTGATTCTTGTTTACAATTTAACTAATTTTAGTCTCACTATGTCTCTTTCTAACAAAGAACATAAGAAAAGGGTGTAAGAAATTTGGTTTTTTTTTATACCACTATGGTGGCAAACAAGCATACTGCCCGCCTGATGGTAAGCAGTTACCGTAGCCTATGGACGCTTGCAACACCAGGGGTATCACTCGCGCGTTGCCGACCCTGAAGAAATCTCTTCACACCCTTTTTGAAGAACCCCATGCTGTACTCCATTGGGTGCACCACGGCGAGGAGCTCATTCCACAATCTGAGTGTCCGCGGAAGAAAACTCCTTTGGGCCCGCACAGTTCGAAACAATTCTGGTTTCAATGTGTGAGGATGGACTCCCCGTCGATGGCGAGAGTTGCGATGGTAGAAGGTAGCCGTGGGCATCAAGTCGAACAATTCTTTAGAACACTCTCCGTTGTACAAGCGGTAAAACACACAAAGTCCTGTCAAATTAGTCCAATGCTTGTTTTCAATATAAATTTAGTCGCCATCTATCGCGGTTACGTCTAAATACCCGCAAATGAAGACGGCAAAGACTAATTAAAATTTGACAGCTTTAAATATGTTCTATCCTTTTTCAATAATGTTCGCAAGAAAGAGATGTGATGTGACTAAAATTAGTTTAGTGCGATTTACAACAGAATCGGCACCATTGATGATAATATTTGAAAAATAATAATTATGTCAATATAGATAAGAAACAATTCACAATAAAATTACTTATTATTATAATATACATTATGTGGTTATATATTTATATTAAACAGTAAATTATGATTTATGTAACACTTAATAATTACGTATTTGTTTTCCCCCTTTGCAAATAAAAAATCATAATAATTGCTTATATCTATTTTAAAATAAAAAAAAGTACATTTACATTACGAAAAACATAACACCCAGTTGCATCAAACTAAGTTCATTTAAGTTTTACTTTATACATTTATAAAGTAAAATATTATTATAATTATTTGACGAGTTAACAAAATGACTTGGGAACAATGATAATATAAGTAAAAATAGGTAGATAAGTTACCTACACAACATTTGAACTCTACATATGGCACACTAACATAGATGACACGTTGTAGTAGAATGGCGTGTCCTTAATTCAGAGTGTGTAGAGTCATTTTGTTAACTTTCATAAGTGCCTTATCAGGGCCTAAATTGAATAAATACTTTTTGATTTGATTTGATTAATTATTGGAAGTGAAACAGAGACAAGTATATATTGCTGTTTACAATCGAGACACACAACACACTCCTACACACTCCTACGCAATCCGTTAACGCTAATGCAACTCCGAGTTCAAGTGAGCTAACCAGCACAGTTTTAACGTACCACTGGCGGAGCACTTAAGGCGCGGACTGACTACGATTTTGACAGCACTCGTTCTTCACTGGAACAGGGTTGAAAATGGTAAATCATAAATGTGTCGACTCAATGAAATGGACTGTTATTTGCGGGTTTTCTTTAGATTATACAGAATATACACATTAAATTGAATATTTGTCCGGTTAACATTCTAATATAAATCAATATCTTATATATTCTTAAAAATAAAATTGTTGTCATCGCTGAAAATACGGAGAATTTCGACGCGAAAGATTTTTTTAGACGTAACTTACGATTTTTTTATTGGCAATATCAAAGCACTTTTTAGTATTCTATTCGGTTAACATTTTTCTCTAAACCCTCTTCTGTCCACAGTATTTTTTTTGTGTAAGGTATTTTCATTGCGTTACGTCATACTCGACTCTCAAAGAAACCCATTTTTGTGCATTTGAGCTTAGACCTAACTTATCTACACCTTTTACTTATAATGTAGCTTGGGAAAGTGAAATATTATATTGAAGCATCAGAAAATTGGCAATTTGACATAGATATATACTTTTATCGCATATTTTATACGAATTTGTAAAATGTAAAATTTTGATGCAACCGATTGTTATTGTTTTTTTTTAATGTCGATAATAGTTCTACATATACACAATACTTATTTTATACTTACAGTATATCATAGCTAAGCAGTGGCTCAATGGCAGTTGCAATATACCTAATATAATAATAATAAGTTATGAAATATTTACATTAATTAATAGATTTTAGTAAATATTATAACGACACTTTCGAAGGTGAATTTTTACTTTTAAGTTTTTTTTTTTCAAAGATCAAACATCATTCTAAATCATCAATAGTTTGGAAATAAATAGAAAAGAAATTTTAAAAATAAAATAATGAAATCTACACTACATCATTCTGGCACCCACTGCAGATGTATCGTAGTGATTGACCAAGAGAAAAGGATGTATAATATATGACCAATTATTATGAAAATTTAATAACCAAATTTTTCTTCAGTACCTATATTTTGATGGAGTAATATTGAATGAAAGATTTCATGGTTACTCTAATACTGAAAAATTTTTCATTGTCTCCAAAATCCACCATATAACTTGCAACTTGCCAAATAAATGAAAATAAATAAATAAATAAACTCTAATTTTTATTAAAAATCCCATTTAAAAAAAGCTCAAAGTGCTAAAGTACTAAATTGCTCTATTTTAGTCTGTGGTAAGGTGAATGACTGAACCGGTTCATTAGCCAATGCCATGGTTAACAGAATTGGATCGTGCCCATTCACAGTCGGCTGACCGACGCGCCGGTGCGTCAATGTATTGCATACCTTTGACGCGTTTGCGTTTCTCATAGGGGTGACTGCTAGTGTCCCACTTATATTTTGCAGTGTGTAATCTATACTAATATAATAAAGCTGAAGAGTTGTTTTGTTTGATTGTTTATTTAAATGCGCTAACCGCTGGAACTATCAAGATTCGAAAAAAAAAATCACTACTAGTACATAATCCTCGAGTGTTATAGGCTAGTTTTTATCCTGAGAACGCGGGGGACAGCTTATATAAAATAATCATAAAATTGCGAATCAATAAATAAATATTAATAAATAAAAATCCTCACATACGGTAGTCTGATCCCAAACTAAGCAGAGCTTGAATGGAAACCAGATAACTGATATAATACATATACTACTTTTTGTTTATAAATACATACTTAATATTCATAATATATATCAATGAGAGAATCAATTAAATAGTTTAATATAAAATGTAATATATTATTAAAATATAATAAAAAATATTATTTACATAGAATGTACGGTGGATAAATGAATATTAAATATCATGAGATGTAATTGTCACATTTAAAGAAAATACATATCCTATTTTTAAACTACACTCACCGACATTTAAATTTGGCTCAAGCTCGAAATTTTAATACAAAATACGTGAAAACAACTACAAACAACAACAACAATTATTCGAGTTCGGGCCAAAGTCAATGTCGGTGAGTATACCTACAATTATTCATGCAGTTTTTTTTTCTGTGTGGCAATCCAACCCTCGATAACCATACTATCATTCCACAGGCGTGTTAGTCAGGGTAAAGCATCGATAATTGAATATTGTTTCAATTTATCTAATACAATGTGCAACCGCAAGACTGATTTAATTTAAAATGTGACAACCCTATTGAAAACTTAAATGGAATTTATGCTCAGTGGTTTATGGCAAAGACTTCTATTGATTTTGTGGAATTCGTAGTTTAGATGCAACATAGTATTTAGGTAAAACTTTACGATTGCACACAAAACTCCTTATACGCTTCTCGATTGATAGAAGTATCTCTGGTAAAATACAGAAAGATATATTTATTTAATACTTGTTATTTTATTCATCATGAATGTAATATTTAAATATTCAAATTTCGAATTCCATAAATTAAAATTAGCAAGAAGGTAGCAATTGATTTATTCATAGTCAGAGTTATTGTAGTGTTAATTAAATAATGTTGTTCCTAATAAATTAAGACGTACCTAATTATCATGCCATGATAATGTCGTCCCACGCATTATTCCCAAATGGGTTACTATATTAAGTATTCATACTACGCAGTAATCTAGTCTTCACGTAATAAAACTATTTACATTGCATGACCTGGGAAATAATAATAATATTTATATCAGAAAATTAAATAAATGCAAAGAATAATAATCATTGGTATTAATCCGTAAAGAAGCGACACTCACGCCACCTGACAAATTACCGTCGCTCTCAACCTATTCCCGTGCCGGCATCACTTGGCCACACACACACAAATATATGTATTTGCTCTGGCGGATAATTGTGTATTTACTGTGGCGTGGCAATCAGCCTAAACTCCACGCCCATAAACCCGTCAAGCACCGGTAATATTAAGCAATTATGGAAAATACAAATTAATATTGCAAATAAATAAACAATAATAATTAAACCTGGCCTAACAGTTAGTGGTGCTGATTCTATTGTTTACGACTAAACTAATTTTAGTGTTACTATGTTTCTTTCTAACAAAGAACATAAGAAAAGGATGTAAGAAATGTAGTCCTGTCAAATTAGTCCAATGCTTATTTTCAATATATTTAGTCGTCATCTATCGCGGTTACGTCTAAATACCCGCAAATGAACGGCAAAGACTAAATTGACAACTTTAAATTATGTTTTATCCTTTTTCAATAATGTTTGTAAGAAAGAGATGTGATGTGACTAAAATTAGTTTAGTGCGATTTATAACAGAATCGGCGTCTGTTTGAATTAATATCCTACTGTAACGGATACGCGTTTAACTAAAATGGAGTTTATACTCTGTGGTTAACATGTTGCAATTCGTGTTGATTCACTCACTGAATATTTAGGTTACATCGTGGCTTTGTATATAGATCATGTGAATAATACATATTCATAGTCAGTTTGTTTATTCAAAGGGACTTGTGAAGGTCTAGTGAAGTTGTAATGGTCAACTTAGGTTTCAACTAAAAATAATTGACGAGTAACTCAGCGAGATTGGATAACTATTATCGTTTTCAAATGTTTAAAAAATCGAAAATCCTTTGTGTCCGAGCAATCCAATTCTGAAATTCTGAACTTGATTGATCTGATATATATATAATAATACCTAGTACCGACCAATCACTGCCATATAAATGTTTCAAAACAATACATTTTTAATAAATGCTTTTTATGGTGACTTTTTGTGTTCTGTACTTGCATTGTCATCCAATTTACTACGTAAAATTTCAGCTCAATCGGACACTGGGAAGTGGTTCAAATTTAACTTGCAAGATTCGATTACAGACACCATAAGATACTCACGAAAAAATTGCACTAATCTCGCTTTCCCACCTTTCTTCATCGCCTACTATGTGGCATTTATTTTTTAAAGCGCCATTTTGCCAGCCAAATTTTTATTTTTCTGTTTTGGGGCAGTATTATCAGGATCTTAAATCACATATCCACATTATTGAAGGAAACTGTTCGCAAAATTTCAAATTTCTAAATCATGCTTTTTGAACTATGCGTACAGTTAGCAAGTTTCTCATTTTAGGATAACAAACAATTTCACCGATAGCTCAGCCAAAAAAACTAAAGTTACTTAAATATCATTTTAAATTCGTGTGTATACGAACCGTTTTTCCAATTTCCCTACCAAAATTCTATCCAAACATTGTCAAAGGCTTGCGATATTACATTTACATTATTCAATTTCATAAAAAGAACGATGTATCGCTTTGATGTATAAAACACATTTTTTTACATGCGTGAAACGAAACGTGAAAATCGTTGGAAATGCAATTATTGTGAAGTGACGCTGAAAATCACTCAGGATGCTCGCTTTTTCAAATATAATATAATTTCTTGCTCGATAGCTCGTTTGTTTTATGTCGATAATAAATGGATTACTTTTATCGAATACTTCGATGAAAATGTGGAGTGAAAAAGAGGACTCTATTTTTTCAGTTTTAATTTAAATTATCTCTGCTACCCTGATGTGAATATATGGCACCCTGTAGTGAACGGTCTGGCATTTTGAGTTCCCATTTATATAAAAAGAACTTGCGTTCACTTTATACGAGATTGAGTGAGATATTTTTATTTAGTCTAGTTGTAATGATGTATATTAAGTAAGTAAACAAAAAGTAGTATTTACTATAACTGTTATCTGGTTTCCATAGTACAAGCTCTGCTTAGTTTGGGATCAGATAACCGTGTGTGAGGAATGTCCCAGGATATTAATTTATCAGTTTTTTTGTGAAACTGAATATCACCGTATCTTGCATAGCTTCTTGATAAGTAAACGTTTTAAGATTAGTGTAAATACATTAAAAAATAATATAATTATCATTATGAATGCGAAAGTTCCTTATTTTCTTGTCCTTTTACGCAGCTATGGAGCAACGAAACGACGTGATATTTTGCATGGAGATTGCTTGTGGGCTGGTAAATGCCATTGCTGTTCTATTATACCTAATAAGAACACGAAGGCCGCAGGGGATATTTATATATTTATTATAGCCTCTATCAGATTGATTATCTTGATTATCTAAACTGTGTGCCCTTTGGCAAAGGCCTCCTCCAACTGTTTCCATTTTTCTATATCACCTGCAATTACATGTAGACCAGGTCCTACCCGCCATGGCAGCTGTTTCGTCATCCCATCTTTTTATTTGTTTTCCCTGTCTTCTTTTTCCTTCTCTGGGGTACAAAGTACTTATAGTCTTACTCCATTTGTCTTAATGGACTGTATGGTCAGCCCATCGCTATTTTAGAATTTTGTTTTAAGTGCCGCTTCTTGCGTTTTTGTTAATTACCTGATGGTAAGGAGCCTAGATTTTCGACCCGCAGGGGATTTCATTTGAAACTAAAATCAACAACGCATGCATCTTATACGCCAAATATTTCAAAAATTCATGCATCGGGGGGCACTGCAGTGCCCCCGCCGAGTCGAGCGCGAAGCAAACACTGCCGTACCATCCTTTACTGGAACCATTTCGCCGCATTTTCAGGCCCCTATTTGAGAACCTCTGGATAAGAGCCGAACACAGAAATTTTCGTCATCCAGTAAGCTATAATCACATACTTAAAATCCAAAATTTCAAGTCTGTAGGTCATTTAGTTCCGAAGTTAAGCGAAAGCAAAGTTTCACATTTATGAAACTCACTCACTCACTCATGATCATCAGAATAGAACTAGTACTTCCCATAAACTCAGAGAGCTGAAATTTGGTACAGAGTTAGGGTTTAATGACCACATAAAGGGAAAACACATGAAGGGACCCACACAAGGGTACAAAACAAGGTGCTCCATGACACCATTGCACCAATCTGTACTTGTACCCACTAACGTATAAAAAATGTTCAACGGCCAAGTCACACAACATTAACTATAATAATAAAGAAATCGCAGTAAGGAACCTTAGACTTGGCACGACTTTGTCTAGATTTCATTACTTTTTAGAGATAAACAAGCAGCTCCATCGAGACTTGGCTAGTTTTTTAAAGAATGTTTTTGATGGGATACATTTTACGAATAGCAAGTCAAATAAATTGTACACTGAATAGGGCAGTGATTGCTCGAAATTCATCACTCAAAGGATTCACTGAATGTTAAAACGTTAAATTCAAACGTTTTGTAAAAACATTTTGCATTTCCCGAATAGTTCTAGAATTTGATGAATATTCACATTTATTTTGCGGAATATGGGAATAAGACTTGTGTAGGAATTTATCTGTCGGTTGCAAGCATTTTTCGGAAACTATTTGGTATAGTTTGAACAGTAAATTGAGAACGCTTTGAAATTTTCAATGACTCGTTTCCACCGTTTTGAGAGTTCTGGTTTGATCTGAAATGAACGTGGGTTGTAGTTTGCAATTTAAATTGTACCTTCGAAAGGTTACAATATAAATATTAAATATCTTAAGACTAATTTATGTAATAGGGACGCAGAGGTACTGAAGAGTCTCAAATTAGACCCAACTAGACACGCGGCTTAGTAAACATTTCGGGCACATTCGCGATCCTGGGGTATTTAATATCTTTTTATAAATAAATGCCAATTAAAACACCATGCCTGACCCGGGAATCGAACTAAAAACCTTTAGTCTCGACCAGTCTATCTTATCCTATCTTCTTATATCAAGATATTGGTAAAATCAATTGTAACGTTCGTAAGTCCCATAATAGGGCCTATATTTGATAAACCATTTCTGAATTTGAATTTGCAAATAAATTTGAATTTGAATTTGCAAATAAATTTGAATTTGAATTTCATTTTTGAATTTGAACAAACAAGTAGAATACTGGCAGAATGTCACTCGAGTACCAAACCATCCTAGTCACAAAATTAGTTCACAGAATTTGTCTCACATTATTTTTTCACTCACGTAACATTGCATGTTAACAGATAGTAAAATTTGTAGTGACATCTATTCTTCGTGACTGAAAAATAATTAAATGTAACGCTGGTTTATTTTTCATGAAATCTATGTTGTAACGAAAATTATTGTGCAAATAATATTCTGATATCTTTATGTGTTATAATTTTTTTCCGCAATAAACGTTGAAATGAGACAAATACTGGATCAGTATGGCTTATTCCTAAAGTCCCCCTAAGGGGGAAAAGTTGAATCTATAAAAAATTACTGGAATTCCCCCCTGATAGTCCCTCAAAGGGGGAAAAGTGGAATCGAAAAAATACTTTTTCCACAGATCACCCCTGAAAGTCCCCATAAGGGGGAAAAGTGGAATCTAAAAAGTGGGTGCCGGCAGATATTTTACTTAGATAAAGATAACCTAAAATGCGCAGAGTTGATGTGTCATTATTATATTACCTAAATTCTACCTTTATTATATGACAACATATCTTACACCAACAATTATGATAATTCAAGATTAATTCTATTCTAATTATAAGCGCGCCCTTTAAATTTAATTAAATTATTTATGCAATTTTTATTGCCATAAAAAGGACAATTTTGAGCAACTATTATTTTACAACCTTATCTACCTTAATATAAAGCTTAAATTAAATAATACAATTACTTGGATACTATCCAGAGATATTAAATACTTCTATGATCTATCTTTACTTATAAAATCAATGTGAAAGCGGACAAATGTCCTATTAAGGTGAACGCACACTTATCCGAGCCGAACGCGTCGAACGAAACGAATTTAAGAATTTGTATAGGAAATCTTCTCTAGATTCGGACGATTCGACGCGGGCGAGTGTGTGAGTTTTCATAAGATTTAATATACAGAATTCTAAAATTCGTTTCGTTCGATGCGTTCGGCGCGTTCGGCTCGGATAAGTGGGCGTTCACCTTTATCCGTGTCTCTTTGCTATAGTATTTTCAAACTACCTTACCGTTTTTTTATTTGGACCCAATATGGTAACGTCTTCACATTGGGATGAACTAAGACAATTTTTCCACCGTGGTTTTCCAATGCTTGTTTATTTTTGCAGGCAAAGCAAGAGTGATGCTCCTGATGCTGCAAGCGTCTATAAGCTACCGTAACCGCTTACCATCAGGCGGGTCGTATGCTTACTTGCTACCTTAGTAGTGTAATAAAAACGAAATGGTAACATAGAGGTATGCGGGTGAAAAGCTATCAATAAGAACCTGATCACTACAAGATTTTTCCTAAACTAGCACTTAAACTTTAAATAATAGAGTTTAAATAACTCTGCACAGTATTCAATAATAACATAATTATTGCTAAGTACTATCACAACATAACTATAGCTATATTAAAACACGTATATTATAGAGACATGTTAAAATTACACTTTCATACAGTAAATTACATTTGTTACCGACTTGCGACTAAAACAGTTGCGACTAATCGTTATTTTACATAACAAACTTATTGCAAGCGTTATTGTATTTACAGGCTCAACATTTCTTGATACAAAATTCGGATGTCAACAACTAATTAAACTTTATAAAGCAAATAAACAAAAATGTAACTCATTCGTTCATTGATTGCATCGTTTTACTATAAATAGAACAGATACAGATACAGATACAGTACCACAGATATAGATATACGAACATATGACGTTTCAAGTTTAGTGATGAGAAATCCAATTCGATTCAAAGACACCGCGCTGCAATTTAACGACACAAATGTTCTAGTGTTTTGTTTACAAAACGGATTTGACGTCTGACTAGAGTGAACCACAATAAATTTTTAGAGAGGCAGAGTTTACTCTCTAAAAGAGCAGCTCGGCTGGGGATGTACCTCCTTACAGAATACCGCAGCCAAATAACTTTATGTTGTGTAAAGTTGTGTTACTGCGCGTGAGTAAGGTTGCCAGAGCTCATAGGGGAGGCGGGAAAGGTCGGTAATGCATGAGCGATGCTTCGTGTGTTGTAAGCGTCCATATGGCTACGGTAACCGCTTACCATCAGGCGGGCCGAATGCTTGTTTACCGACATAGTCATTTATAAAAAAAACAATCGCGGATTGATCGCGGCAATGGCCACTTATGATGTGTTTTACCCTGCACGTGTGTTAGCTATGTCTATCTATATCTGTGGTTTATACACTATAAAATAAACTTTATAATTGTCGCCCATTGAAGCAACTCCAATCTCATTCACATAAAGAAATTTCGTTGCCCAAACATTCCAAAACCATCACCTCACAATTTAAATCCTGCGATTTTTAGTCGCACGTCTGTTATTACTACACAAACTGCGCCGTACCAGTATCCTTCCAACAGCTGAAGCAACAAGGCAGCGCACACATGAGCGTGTTTTTGAACGCGTCTCGAAAGTCGCGGTTGAAATACGCGTAGATTAATGGGTTCAATGCCGAGTTGAAGTACCCAATCCAGAAAAGTACCCCGACGACTACGTCTGGAGTTTTACAGGGTTCCCCGCAGAGATTTGTTGTTACGTACCTGTTAAAAATAAACGGCTTTAATAATTATTACGAATATTACAAATGCGAAAGCTGTCTGAGTTTCTGTTGCATTTTTACAAGTTAACTTCCGAGTTCCGACCCGATCGCAATGTTTGGCACGCGGATAGCGTATATTATGGAGACGCACAGAGGTAACTTTATATCCTGAGAACGCAAGTAAAAGCGGATGGGATAGCAGGTTGCGCTCCAAATATATTTTAAAACCAAATCAAATGTAATGTTATTGTAAAAAAGCGTATTCCATATCAAACTCGGCTAATGATTTACAATGCTTTCGTTGAATCTGTGGTATGCTACGGGCTAAGTAGCTACGGCCGTACATACCAAACTTATCTGAATAGTATCTACCGACTGCAAACTAGAATATTAAAACACATAGTATCACCAAATGTAAAACTTAACTGTTCTAACAATGATATTCTCTTATTTAAACATTGCAATACTCTTCCTGTCCATATCAAAGTAAATTACAATCTTCTTTAAGAACAATTTTTCAACACAAAATTACAAATAAATATAGAACACAAAAACACAACACGACAAAAAACACAAAAGAAACTAAAAACTATATCTGCTAATAACACCTATGGGCAACGTACCAACTCCTACTTGATTCCTCGTTTAATGAACAACCTCGATTTTGAATTTAAACAAAATATTACTTCCATTAACATTAAAAGAAAACTTAAAGAACACCTTGTATCGAATTTTTGTCATTTTTTGCCATCTGTAGGTATTTCAAGTGAGCCGTCTTGCCCCTTTGAATTATAATTATGTCCACCTACTTCTTTATTTATTTATTTTTAGGACTACCTACTTATGAAATTGTTATTTATTAGCCCACTGGTCTCTTTATACTTTGGAATGTGGTCATAGTTATGGCTAGTCCGGTGTATACGGAGGTGAGTGCGGCCCTACTATATGTGTAAGTTAAATATGTAAATGACGAATGTCGAAGTAAGTCATTCCATTTTTTATAAACCTTTGTGGTTTTATTGTGAATGATTTTTTACTAATACTAATCCCTATATGTATGATATGTTTGGTTTGATAGTAAAAAAAATAAAAAAAAAATTATATTTTTACTTATTTATCGATATTACCCATATATTTCAACGGAAAATATAATACACTTACCACAAAAAAAATGGCAGCCAACACAGCAAAAACGCTCCAACAATAATGCCCAGGGTGCGCGCGGCTTTATGCTCCGCCCGCCAAGACTTCCCGGCCGCGCGTAGCGACGCACCTGCGTTGAAATTAATTCAATATCATAACCTACCTTATTATACTTGTATTAAGACTTATATTAATCCAGAATATTGAAAACGGAAGAGAGTAATATTCTCTTCCTGAGTACGGAAAAGGGGAAGCCGGAATGTAAAGGATTTAGATATGATTCTGCTTCAGTTATACATAATCTATTTGCTACTGAGTACCTAAAGAAGATTTTTGGCCCCGGTTTGTTCTGTTCCAAAAATTATAATTGACCAGCAAGAAAATATGTCCATGCAAACTATGGTCCATGTTCTCCTTTATTTCCAGCTTATAGACTCTTCAGAGGAGGCTACTCACGCGCGTAGTTGCGTTTTGTGGATTTACGACGGCTCTGACTCATTCCATACAAAATCACGCACGGCACTACGAGACTCGGTGTGCCATACCTTGCGTCTCGCCGCGCACCTACGCGCGTAGGTGCGCGGCGAAACGCATGTAGGCGCGTGATTTGTATGAAAGCGCGTGGATGCGTTTTCTTTATGTTTTGTGCGTGTTTTCTATACAAACGGAGGTACTTACAAGCAACGTTAAGAGCATTCACGCGCTACGCTGCGTGGTGCGTGGCAGTGTGTTAACCGCCTAATCGATCGGTACTGAATAAATGACTCTTTGATTTTGAAAATCTCCGTTTTCTCTCCGACTATATTTTTTTTTTCGTAATCTGTACATGCCGATAGCAATGACTTAAAAAGTAAGAGATAGTCTGCTAAGACCATATTCGCGTGGCTTCAACCCTTAAGGTAGCGTGCCCTACTGACCCGTTTCAAATTGCCTCTCTGTATACCTATAATAACCGGCAAGATTCCCAGCTAGCCCGTCTATGAGGCCTTTATGCATTCCATAGATAATCGTAACTATATATCCACTATCCCAACTAATAAAGGTGAATGTTTGTTTAGGGTGGCAACGCGCGAGTGATACCGCTGGTATTGCAAGCGTCCATAGGCTACGGTAAATGCTTAAAAAAACTGACAATTGGCGGAGCGCAGTCGAGCGCGAGCCAAAAGCTCGTTCGAGGCTCCAAGTCCGTCGACGCTACGCGAATTCACGCGCTCTGCGTGTGTTCGGCTCCTGATTAGTCTCAAACGCTTTTCTGAATATTTTATGTAAATTGTAACATTAAAATGACTTCCATTCCTAAGCACACAATTTAATTGCACATGTTTTAAAAAATTATAATTCAATGCGAGTAAGCTCGACATGACAAATGCATTGAATAAGATGAATTTTTGATCATCTGGCTAATAAAATAAAATAATAAAAACCTGGGCCATTTTTCACACACGGTTATCTATCATGGGATTCGAATCTACGATCTGTGACGTGATAGGTGTAATCTTAACCAACGTCAACTGGCCAGTCATAACATAAAAACATAAAAGCCACGAGCGTAAAATAAATAACCAAGTAAAAATCGTTTATCTGCTTTATTTCATGATCCGACTAAATAAAGAAAATATGATTAATGTTCTCAATCTCGTACATAAGCGGTCTGACGTGACTTGAAATTAATGCTCCGAGACTTACGACGGCTTGCCTTTGTTAGCAAAGAAACAAATATATTTTGTCTAGAATAAAAATAAAATATTTTAGTATCACTTCTGTCAGGCTTCAGTCGTGGAAATCTTTTTAGGGTTCCATACCCAAAGGTTGCCAAACGGGACCCTATTCAAAAGACTTCGTCTGTGTTTGACCACAATCTCACCAAGTGATTATGTGGCCGAAGGTGGTAAGCACACAAAGCCTAGAAGGAACTGGCTCTCAAGTGCAGCTGTCGGAACACACCGAAAGGTGCTTGGCGACAGATTTTCAACTTGAGGGTGGTAGCCAGCCAGGCGGTCACTGCAAAGTACCTACTCTACCACCGTGCTATAGTTTCCTCACGATGTTTTCACCGAAAGCTCAAGCTTATTGTAGGATTCGAGCCCGGGACCTTCGTCTCGGTATCCGACGTCACTACCACTGAGCTATCGTCGCCTTATCATCGTCTGTCTGTCAGTGGGCTGTATCTCATGAACCGTTATAGGTAGACACTTGACAGATTATGTATTTTTATTGCCGCTATAACATCAAATAATAAAAATGAAATAAAATTTAAAATTAAAGGGGGTCCCCATATAAGAAACGTCTTCTTTTGGTGTTTTTTTTTGTTGCGCCTACTATTCATTTCACAGTCAATTTGAGTAAGGTAACATTATTATTATTATTGTACGGAACCCTTCGTGTGCGAGTCCGACTCGTACTTATTATTTATATTTATTTTACTAATTTGGTAAACAAGCTTACGGCCCGCTTGATGGTAAGCAGTTACCGTAGCCATATGGACGCTTGCAACACACTAGGCATCACTCACGCGTTACCGACCCTTCCCCCTCCTCAATGAGCTCTGGCGACCTTACTCACGCACAGGAACATAACATAAAGTTATTTGTCTGCGGTATTCTGTAAGGTAGAGGTACTTTCCCAGTCGAGCTACTTTTTGAGCGAATAAACGCTACGCTCTACCTCTCATAAAACTGTGTATAGGCCTGTATTTGTCCACAATCTCACCATGGTAAGTGATGATGCGGCCGAAGGTGGTAAGCACACAAAGCCCAGAAGGAACTAGCTCTCAAATGCAGCTATAGGAACACACTGATTCGTGCTTGGCGACATATTTTCAACATGAGGGTGGTAGCCAGTCAGTTGGGTACTACAAAGTACCCTACCACCATGATTTGGTTTCCTTATGATATTTTCTTTCATCAAAAGCCCAAGCTTGTTGTAGGATTCGAACCCAGGACCTTTGACGCGACATCCGACGTCACTACCACTGAGCTATCATCGCCTTAAAATCGTTCTGATAGAAAGTAGTAACTTCCGTCAACGGACATTTACAATGAGGGGATTACCGCCATTAGAGAGCTCTTTTTACGTCCTTTTTATAGATCCCATATCGTTGCGCTGAGGAAAAACCGTAATGGGAAGCTATCCTAATGGTCCGCAGTTGGATCTATAGTTCAACGTTGATTTCGTTCTACGGAATAATTTTTGAACCAAAAAAAAACTTTGCTTTGTTTCCTGCCGGGTTTATCCAGTTGAAAACTGACTTCCAAATCGTTGGTAGAAGCTTTGACCAAAAGACCAGTAGCCCTGAACTGTATTGCTTTGACTTCGACTTGGGATGAAAATCTATCGCTTTAGAGTTTGACGCTCTGCATAAGTTTGCTATTTATTTACTTATTAAAAATCGAGTCAGTCTACTTTGTAGTTTTTGCAGCCGCAATTGTTGTCAGTGCGAATAGAATGTAAATATTATGTAATGAATCTAAGCTTGTTTTGAAAAGAGTAATTGCTGAGTTCTTGCCGGCTCTTCTCAGCAAATGCAACCTTCCGAATCGGTATTACAGTATTAGAGTCAGACTTTTCATAAGTGCCTTCGAAGGTCTATTTGAATAAATGATTCTGAATTTTGAATTTTGACGTGGTCACAAATGGACACTCGACACAGCGGGGCTTAGTTTATTCCCAACAGTTATATAACACAATGGTTATTTGTATTGCACCATAATGGTCTTGCCAAAGACAAGGATCAAAATTGTTGATTATTTTGTTGATCGTACTATACACGATATAAATCGTGCTAATCGAAAATAACCCTAATATCATCGGTGCAGGTTTCAAATTCAATGGTTTTAATCTCGACTCAAAACTAGACTTGAGCATAGAACGTAACTTAAAGTTGATTTTTTTATTCGGTCATGAATAGGATTTTAGTACGATCAACTAAATTAAACACGCGAGCGAACGAGAACAAAACGAAGTCTCAGGAATAGTCTTGAGACTGATCTCGTTCTATTCAAGTCTTAGTCGGTTATACGATCAGCAGGTGCTACTTATGGAGGTCAGCCTATTTAAGTATTCAAATTTTGATACAGTCTACTTTGTTATTTTTCCTCTAGTATAGAAATTTTAATACAGTCCACTTTGCTGTTTTTCCGCCAGTTCACGCAATTGTTGTCGGCGAGATTAGAATGTAAATGTAATGTAATGAATATAAGCTTGTTTTGACAAGAGTAATTGCCAAGCTTACTGTCCGCTTTTTTTAAGCAGATGCCATATTTCAAGCCGAGTTCCGCATATTTGAATCATTTGTTGTGTTGAATATTTACGTCAGATATCATAAAAATAGCATAAAGGTATGTAAATACATATTAAAAAAGCAATAATAACAATATACACGGTGACTTTTTGATTGTTGTTTCGCTAGAACAAACGTTGTTCAGACCATGGTCAACCATTATATAGGATCAAATAAAAAAAAACATGATTGGATTTTGAAAAAAAAAAAAAAAAAAAAAAACAAAAACGGAATTATCGTTACTCCTTACAGCCCAGACACCGCGCTTGCATTTCAAAGTAGTTGTGGCACGGCGGCACGCCAGTTTTGTAGCAGGTGCGGGAATCCGCGGCTTCCAGACTTTTTGTGTTTTTTTAAAAGAACCAATGAATATATTTTTTTTATTCTATTATAGAATGTTAGATCATGGTCTAAACAACGTTTGTTCTAGCGTTAAAACGATTTAAAAGTCACCGTGTATATAAAACGAACTTTTAACACATGTTGATCGTACATCGTTGGCATTTTTTTCAAGATTTCCGAGGTGGTTCCATAGTAAAAGTTGATCATAAACCCCTGAAAATTTGGCTTACAAAATAATCCTGTATAAGTATTTTGAGACAGGCTAAATCCATAAACTAAAGACAGCTTTATCATAATTGAATAAATAACTAAAAGGAAGGAAACAAGCCATTAAACGAGACACTTAAATATTATTTCCGATTCCCAACGCTCATTGGATTATTAAATCTCTACAAATAATTCATAAATTTTGGGGAATCGGTCGTAATACAGAAAGTTACCGTTTTATAATGACAGTTAGATGTGTTTCATCGGTTTGTGAAACCATCAAGTTAAATCTTTTAAAGGGAAATATAATTATTACTTTAACATCATATTTTTGATTATTTTGGTTGGCTACCAAGTTAGATAGTGTAGCTGTCAAGTTGAAAATCTATCGTCGATGGCTACAGATATACCCCCTTATTCATAAACGCTTTTTAACTAAATCAGTGTAATAGTGTGCCCCGTCTCACTCTTTCGATCACCAAATGTCACCTGTCAGATAAAGACTTCGGAATTTTAGCTAATCAACGTTTGATAACATTATTATGAATAAGGGGGATAGAATATTAATAGAGCGACTATACTGGAGTATGTGCCGTGAGCAAGGGTACGTGCAGCGCTGCCTTGAAACGAACTGCGCACAGGCTAATATTGTACTATACTAGGAACTGCGCTTTCATAGTTTGAACGACTAAATACGTCATATATGAATACCAATTCTTCGATTTTAATCGATACTAAAAAAATAAAGTAAATAAATATACTGGGACATTCCTCAAATCCTCACACACGGCCATTTGATCACAAAACTAAAAATTGGCTATTACTAAAAAGCTCTATAGCCCTAAATTAGATTAGGGTACTTAATCGACGTCACTTTTCCTATAAATTTTGTTAGGAAAATCATTTTGAAAATTATTTTTTTCAAGTTTTGTAAATACCGTTAGCATTACCTTAAAAAGTTAGGTATATTCTCGTAAGACATACATTTAGAGTGGTTTCGACCATTTAGTTAGTTTTTCCTTACTGACCCGTCTAAAATGTCCACCCTGTTACCTATGTTATCACAAATTATGTATATATCTACACTTGTTCCAAATTTCAGTATTATTAGTTGTACCGTTGAAGCGTCAAGAGTTAACAAAACTCACTTAAGTATTTATTATATTAGTAGGTTCGAAACACACACATTTAAATTAAACATTGATCCATTTTCGTCAAACTGAGCGACAACTAAATCAAACTTTAGTTCAAATCTGATTCCCTGAACCTTGATTCACTCCTAAATTGACTTAAACTATTTTCTATCGTATAACATGAGATCCTTGTTTAAATCTGGCTCGAAGGATCAATTTGTTTGTTATGCCTTCACGCCTCAACTACTCAACGGATCATCATGAAATTTGACATGCAGATAGCCTATAGTATGGAGAAGGACATAGTCTACTTTTTATCCCGGGAACGCGGGTGAAACCGCGGGGGACAGCTTTGGCAAGCAGATAGCTTATGTCCTTCTCCATACCATAGGCTATCTGCATGTGAAATTTCATGATGATCCGTTGAGTAGTTAAGGCGTGAAGGCATAACAAACAAACATATAAACACTCACTTTCGCATTTATAATAGTTAGGATAGGATAGGATTATTATTATTATAGTTAGGATCAACTCGAAAAACTGTTTTTTTCCTGGCGTCTGTTGAAAAACGTCGTATTATACGCGTGTGCATTGATCATTGGTGTAATGATCAATGCACACTTGTATAATAATTACGTACCTTGTATCATATAAGTGACATTGGCCCTGTTTCTGTTGTTCACAACTAAACTAATTTTAATGTCACTATGTCTTTTTCTAACAAAGAACATAAGAAAAGGATGTAAGAAATTTAGTCCTGTCAAATTAGTCCAATGCTAGTTTTCAATATAAATTTAATCGCCATCTATCGTGGTTGGCGACTGCGTGTATGTAGTTAAATGCGATTTACAACAGAATCGGCACCATTGTCTGATACAGCTTTATCGATTTTCCTTATAATTTAAATTAAATATTCATCATATAATCGTGTTTGTAGAAACAATTTAACTACTACTTTGATACGAAGGAGTATCGATTGCAAAACTACCCGATGTACTAATAAATTAGCTGTCGTCTTACAAATAGATAAAGCAAAATTAGCTATTTTGACTCTGTATTTCATATAGAGTTAATGAAAGGTGTTTATTTGATTTTACCGTATGGCCGACTTGCCTCTAGACTCATGAAGTTAGCTCAGCCATAGTGTCAAATTCTAAAAGCTTTATATTCATCGTCGGACCAGTTGATGTGGTTGCTAAGACCACCAGAGCGTTGTCCCGAGCCTGGGTGTAATTATGGATGTATTTACAAACAAAAAAGTTGTATATATCTAATATATCAGATGTTTGGTTTACATAGTACAAGCTCTGCTTAGTTTGGGATCAGATAACCATGTGTGAGGAATGTCCAAAGATATTTATTTATATATTTTATTTGGTCACAATTACTGAACATTTTTCTAACTCACCTTGGGCGTTAAGTTCGGTGGCTGCCTTAGCCAAGTCTCTTGTCGCAACAGCTGAAGAACAGCTAGGCCTCCATCCAGTCGGTGGCTGACCACTCGAAGACCTCTTGTTAGATCCTCCAGAACAGTACCCAGAGCTGGCTGTATCACAGCTTACATTGACAGACTTTCTCGGACTTGCTTCTTTACTAGGACAAATGTCTCCGAGGGACATCACAACCTCTCCCCCAAACTCAGTCTCTTCAGGTCCAACCTCAGTAAAAGTGCTATAATTTGGACTGATATCTGACGGTCTTCTATCGGGATGTAAGTAATGGGAATGATGAGCGGAATGAGACGTATGCTTTATGTGGACAGAATTTAAAAGAATATTCGAAGATGTGCGAGTCAAAGCTTCCCTCTGACGAATTGCTTCTCTAAATATCCTGCAGTACATGGATATCATGACCAAACTTGGAATCCAGAAAGAAACACTCGAAGAGACTATAGCGTATACCATGTTAACTTTGAACATGCACACATCTGGGTGAGCTTTTCTTTCCTGACGATGCTGCTCAGTTGTGTACCAGCCCATGAAGATTGGAACGAAGCTGATGAAAGCTGGCCATAACCAGACGTTAGCTAACATGAAACAGACAGTCCTATGCGTCATTGTAACAGGATATTCGAGAGGCCTTACAATAGCGTAATATCTATCAACAGATATGCAGCAGAGATGAAGAATGGAAGCGCTGGAGAAGTAAACATCCAGAGAGTTGAATATATCACAGACTAGAGGCCCAAAAAGCCAGGTGTCTGTCAATTCGGAGCTGGCGTTGAAGGTCATCGCGCATAAAGCGACAAGCATGTCGGCGATGGCCAAACTGACGACGTAGTAGTTTGTGAGGACTCTGAGTTTTCTGTGACGGTGTACGGAGATGATGACGAGGGCGTTGCCGAAGAGAGCTCCAAGGATGATGGTGGTGAAGACGAGTCCTTTGAGGATGAGTGCAAGGGTGTGTTGCCAGTCGTGGTGGGGCGCGGCAGGGGGCGCCAGCGTCGAGTGGAGCTCGTGGAGAAACGCTGACTCCGTACCGCGCCCGCGTGCTTCTACCTCGCCCCGGAGACCACCATCTGTTGACAATGAGAAAAGACATAAATTCCAATGACACTAATCAGTTATTGAAAGATTATGCATGGAATATTAAAATATTTTTTTCAAAAAACATTTGTGATTTGATTCAATTAGATTTTATGCTGATATCCGAAATGTCCATTTGCTAAGACTTTTAAGATTAAGGGGCTGCGGAAACGTAGACACTTTTTGTTACCGACACAGCACATCATCACAGGAAACTGTAATTGCTGTGTCCTGTAGCGGCGATCGGACACAGTCGCCGGTTGCTACTCCTGCAGGGGTATTTTAAAACGTCGGATTCGATATCGGAAACGGATTCAAAAATTTCCGAGACGAATTTCAGCAATTGCTACTTTAATTTCCGAAAACATTTCGATGAATCGAATTGATATTTCCGTGAAGAAACATCAAAAATATTCGAATTCGGAAATTAAAATAGCAATTGCGGAAATTCACCGCCGTAGTTTTTGAATCCGTTTCCGATATCGAATCCGAGCGTTTTAAAATAGCCCTGCTGGTCACTGATACAATTCTTTGCTTGTTTTCCGTCAGTTTCAATACAATTGTAAGGATTTTTTTTAATGTTGCTTGTGTCTTCAACTGACGACTTTTAGTTTCCAGTTACCGACACCGAACACTTTTTGATCGTCAACGAGTATGTGTAAAGTAGAAGCAACAGGACACAAAAAATGTTTACGTCTGCGCAGGGAGTATCTAATTTCATACTCGTTCTATATAAATCAAATATTCATTGGTAGCTTGTATCCGACACAAGACACAAAAGTGTCCACGTTTGCATTTCCATACTCAGTCATTTATTGCAAAATGTACATTTCTTATTTAAAATGTAATGTAATGTAATATTTGCGCAGTGCCTAAAGAATTACTGATACAAGCAAATATTTTTTTAAGTTTTTTTTTCTTTTTTTTTTTTGTCAATAGGTTGACAAACAGGCAGACGGGCCTCCTGATGGTAAGTAGTCACCGCCGCCTATGAACATTTGCAATACCAGGGGGATTGCCGATGTGTTGCCGACAGTCAAAAGCAGAGTTACTTATATTATCAATTGATTTTACAACCTCTACTTAATATTTTACCAAGAATATATTCTTTGTGTGCTGTGCGTATTATTATCTTAGTCTTCTATACTTAACATTTTAAGCCTTTATTTAAATATACCGCAAAGAGCTTTCTACCCGCCAAACCACCAGACTCGGAGCTGATTTTCTAAATAAGCCTTAAAGCCAAGCTCAACGCGGTCCAAGCTTCGTTTCATTATTTTAGATAACTTAGTACCCTCAATGTAGTCTCTTTATTTATTCTTAAAACTAGTTTAGCTCCCACGGTTTCACCTGAACTACAGTATAAAAGATAAAGCTGGCACGTTCACTAAACTTACACTTTGCGCTTGTATATTGCAGTTCATAAATATAGAGTGGTCTTTTTTTGCATTCGTCCAAAGAATTTAAAACGTCCAGAAGGATAGTCGCCTCTATGGGAACACGAAATAAACAAGCCATAATTGATAATATTTAAAAGTAATAAGTTTAGGTACTTAAAATTGACGAAATCGCAAATGGAAGATTAGTTTTTTAGTTTTTCCTTGGTTTTTATAAGTGTTGTGACAGTATTTTAATACGCAAGTTGACATTTTTTATTTAATCAGTACAGCGAGTATGACGCGATGACAGCCGTGCGCAGCACGAACTGAGTGCGATTTGTTCAGGAGCCCCTCAAGCGGAGTGATATTAAATGTCATACTTTAGTAAGGCGGACTATCCATCTGGGTAGAGGCACGATGCCGTATGAAAATCTTTGCATTCGTCCATTAGAATTGACTGACTATGATTAGAAGCAATCCTAATTCTACCAAATGCGAAAGTGAGTTTGTTTGTTTGTTATGCATTCACGCCTCAATTACTTAACGGATCATCATGAAATTTGGCATGCAGATAGCCTATGATATGGAGAAGGACATAGATTCCATATTCTGTGGTATAGTCCATAGTACCAATTTAAGACAAAAATAGTAGTTAATTAATTTTTCTGTGTTTCAGATTAGCGAATGTTAAAAGGTAATTTCTTGGAAATGGTGCGCTTTCAGTTTCGGCAACAAAGATGACTGATTATTCATGAATGTGAAAATGCCGGGAGGACTATGTTCAGCAGTATCCATAGGCTAATATGATGATGATGATGATGAAGATGCCTGGAAGTAGCTCCCCTGGAAATCCAGTATTGTCTTTTAATTAAGAACCTATTTAGGTTATTATTTTTCATAATTTTTATTTTGAGTTTAATTTTATAGTTACCTATATTTTTTTTTATACCACTAAGGTGGCAAACAAGCATACGGCCCGCCTGATGGTAAGCAGTTACCGTAGCCTATGGACGCTTGCAAAACCAGGGGCATCACTCGCGCGTTGCCGCCCCTGAAGAAATCTCTTCAAACCCTTTTTGAAGAACCCCATGCTGTACTCCATTGGGAAAACCACTATGGGGAGCTCATTCCATAATCTGAGCGTCCGCGGAAGAAAACTCCTTTGAGCCCGCACATTTTGAAACAATTCTGAATAAAAAAAAATGAAATATTTTTTAAATGATTAAACCATTGAATTATTACGCGATTAAACTTTTTAAAACACGCACATCTCTTGATCATTTCACTCAGAGGACTGATTTTTGGAACCAGTGGTGCCTTCAATAGATTTGTCCTTCATAAGTCCCGCCAACCTATGGCCTGAACTGAATAAATGTATTTCAACTTCACATATAATAATACATTTCAAGTATTTTCAAGTTAAATTTAATTCAACGACTCATAAAAACAAAGCCAATACGAATAGCAACATAGAAAGCAAATCGTAAACCATGAAAAGTGAAACCCCATCTTATACGTAGTATATTATTTTACTCTGTGCCAAAACTAATTCGCCACCGGATGCGTAGTGACGAAATCCGGTATCGATCGAAAACAGTTGGCTGAAGGTCATAATCTGACCCTCATTTGGCAGACTCAGTTTTGGATACGAGCCAGGGACCGATTTTATGACCCGCAATGGGCTTAGGTAATGCGCAACCCGGGATGCGAGACCAAATCGGATTTATTATATAAATTGCCTCTTGTATTGTGTATTAGTAAAGATGTGAAATTCTCATTTGTTTGATGTAAATTGTTTCGATTTTAATCTCATGTATGTATGCAATAGTTTGGATTTTTTGTTTTGTGGCTCAAACATGCAGTATATTTGATCCCGGAATATATAAGATCAATGGATGGATAATTGGGGATTCAAAGTTGATGCTTTTAAATAAATGTTTTTAGTTTTTCTGTCTCGATGAAATTGTTGTAATATACAATTGTAACACGATTTGACTTTTTTTTACTAAGGTAGTGTGTTTAATAAAAACTCAATTAAATATTATAGATAAGTAACATGATTACAACTAAACTAATTAACTAACAAAAACAAAAATAAATTTAATAATTAGTTTAATATTTAATTCGATTTTAATTTAAAAAATCGAACATAGAATCCCTCGAATAAAAAATAATTAAAACAACATTAAAAAAAAATGATAAAACTTTTAATCAATTGTCTTAAATTATGATCATATTCATGGAGTATTGTATCCTTAATCTTTAAAATAAATAACCCTGTTTATGACATTACGCTTAAAACCACGGCTTAAAACTGACCATTTTAACTTAAAATTTTCGTTCTATAAATAATTAATTAAAATGCTTGTTACAATCATTCGACACCGCAAATATTCAATGTATTATTTTATTTATCTGTTAAAAACAAACAAATCACAGACTACAAAGCAATCAAATATAATTGGAAGACTTCAAACCAGATATCATTAGGGGCAGAAAATAATTATTTACTGGCAACATCGTTAGTCTGATTTCGTTTTTATGACAAAAAATATACTTCTTGACAGTACCTATACCAAAAATATCCGTCTGAAGGTTTTACCTAGGTTTTCAAGCACATTACATACAATTTCGAAGTCTGTGAGGCCAAAGCTCCTCTCGGCTCATTCTGCAGTACTATAGTAGCATACAAGCATACGGTCCACCTGATGGTAAGCGGGTCACCGTAGCCTATGGACGCTTGCAACACCAGGGGTATCACTCACGGGTTGCCGATCCTGCAGCAATTACTTCACACACTTTTTGAAGAAACTCATGCTGCATACTACATTGGGTGCACCACGACGGGGAGCTCATTCCACAGTCTGAGCGTCCGCGGAAGGAAGCTCCTTTGAGACCGCACAGTACCAAAACCATTGAGTCCTTTGTTAGATGAACATATGCTTGTCATACTAGAGAACTATATATACTACTAGGTCAGATTGTGGAATGAGCTCCCCGCCGTGGTTTTCCCAATGGAGTACAGCATGGGGTTCTTCAAAAAGGGCGTGAAGAGATTTCTTCAGGGTCGGCAACGCGCAAGTGATGCCCCTGGTGTTGCAAGCGTCCATAGGCTACGGTAACTGCTTACCATCAGGCGGGCCGTATGCTTGTTTGCCACCTTAGTGGTATAAAAAAAAAAAAAAAAAAAAAAATAGCTGCCCGGCGCGACTTCGTTCGCGTGGCGTGACAGGCGTACCCCTACCCTACCCTACCCTATCTAAACCATGCAGGGAGTTAATTCTACTGTACGTGTGTATGTCACTGAACTCCTAAACGGCTGGATCAGCCCGGCAGATGGCGCTGCAGTCGATAATATAACCTAGATACCGACTAATTTGTGAATCTAAACCATACAGGACGCCACCCAAACGCATTAAAAAAAATTCATTCAAATCGGACCAGCCGTTTAGGAGGACTTCAGTGACATACACACGTGCAGTAGAATTTTATATAGAGATATACTTGGGGCCAAAGTCTACTATTACAAATTGTGTTCCAATGAACTCAGTGATGTACAATTTTACAGATTTAAAAGTTACTAGGTAGGTAGGTACTCAAAATGGAATAGCATAGGTGCTCAAAAAATCGGTGCTCAATTGGGAATACTCCGGAAAAAATTACCCAGCGATGCACGAGTTGTTTCGGCTTAGCAAGCCACGGCTCTTATAATGACGCAGGTCGTCGTGTTATTATATTTTACAAGCTACCGCGGTTTCACTAGCGTTCCCAGGTTGAAAAGTAGCCAATATTCTTCTCCATTCCATAGACCAGGGGTTCCCAAACTGTGCGTCGCGACGCCCTGGGGCGTCGCGGTAGTATCCAAAGGGCGTCGCGGCGTCGTGAAGCGATCTAAATAGATCTAGTCTGTGTCAGCACAGACAGCCAACCTATTTAGATACCTATTTACTTTAATTTCAGTTTATCAAGAATATCCTGCCATCAGCACTGCAGCATTGAGGGTTTTATTACCGTTTGCGACATCATACATGTGCGAGACAGGTTTCTCTGAAGTTGCAGTAATTAAGAATAAGTATAGATCGAAAATAAATTTAGAAACAGAGACGAGACTGGCAATTTCGAAACTTGAGCCTCATTTTGAGAAACTATCCTCAAAAAAGCAAGCACATCCTTCTCAATACCAAACGAAAAGAGATAAAAAAGGGTGTGCTTGCTTTTTAGCATTTTTGTTTAATGTTTTCTAATAAAAAAAAAATGCTATTTGGAGTTTTTCGGACAAATTGTTGAACTGCAACTAGTAGGTAAATGTATGGCAAGAAGGCCAAGGCGTCGCAAAAATATGGCAACTTCCCAAGGGCGTCACAGTTAAAATAAGTTTGGGAACCCCTGCCATAGACTATTTGCGTGCCGAAGTTCATTTCAATCGGTTCAGCGGTTATATTAATTATATGTATATGAAATTTTAAAATTATGTTAATACAGGTTGTTGTTTTGGTCAGCGACGAGCGACTCAGGGTCGATAATACAATAGATACTGGTGCTAAAAAAAATATAAAAAAAATACTTTTTTTTTTTTAATAATAAAAATTAAAAAATTTAAATTTTGAAAATCATGTAATAAGCTAAAGTGTAGACATAATACTCAACGGGAGTATGAGGGAGTAAAGGGGTGGGGCGATGGCGGCTTGTGCCTAGCTCTAGTCTGTGCACGTGCCTAGTAACCATACTTTGCGGTAATTTTATTTCAAATTGAATAAGGTATTTCTCAACATATTTACAGTATTTAATGGAATTAAGTCCATTTTTGGGGAATATATATTTTGTACTACCGCTCCTGGGTTGCTTGTCGCTGACCAAAACAACACCCTGTATATAAATTATGTTCATAATAATCATTTTTAAGCATTTGTACTTATACTACGTAATAATTATTTTAGGTCTTAATATAATAAATATTGTTAATGAAATAAATAATCCCATTTCTATCGCAAACAAATAAACAACAAACCAAACTTATTTGTGAAACCAAAGAATATTATAATGTATCTTGGATTGTTTTGTTATCAAACGTAAATTATTCCAATGCAATTTTAATATAAACACAGTAAAGGCAAGAATCTTTAAACATGTACCGAGAAACTAAGCAGCTTTCCAACTTCGAAAACAAGTTGAAATTAAAAGAAAACTGGAAACTTTGACTCAACCTAGCATAGGGCTGCCATAAACGTTGTTATTATTATGATATTAATTTTGAATACAGTAGGTACGTTGACAAATATGCAGATGCCAAAATTGGATTACAAACTATTTGTAATTAAAAATTATCCTGACTAATAAATAATCCTAACTAATATATATTAGGTCTTTACCTATGAAATTTGTTTCGTTTTGTATGAAAAAATTTAAACGATTTTTTTTCATGTATTTTTTATTTGTATTAATCGAAGTAATCACCCATGCAATCAATGCATCTTTGCCATGGAGGAAAGAAAGCTTTGCCAACGCAGTGGCAGTTTATTGATGCCCTACTTAAAGAAATCAGCTGGACGGGAGGCAACAAATTCTTCAAAGGCATTTTGGTGCCTCTCGGGTATTGAATTTTTTTCCCGCCAAGAAGTTGTCCAAATTCTGGAAAAAGTAGTAGTCTGTAGGTGCAAGGTCTGGTGAGTAGGGCGGATGACGGAGAACTTCCAACCCCAGTTCTTGCAACTTGGAGACCGTCTGCTGTGCAGTATGAGGTCGCGCGTTATCGTGCAGGAGCAGCGGAGACGAGCGATTGACCAATGCTGGTTGGAGATGTGCCAGCTTCTCCATCATTGTGTTCAGTTCTTCACAGTACACATCTGCAGTAATGCTCACCCCGTTTGGTAAGAAGCTGTGATGAATCACACCGGCGCTAGACCACCAAACAGTGACCATTACTTTTCTAGGGGTAAGATTTCGTTTAGGGCATTGTTTAGGTGCTGAACCAGGATCCAACCAACTTGCTGAGCGCTTGCGGTTATCAAACAGAATCCATTTTTCATCGCAGGTAACAATGCGGTTCAAAATTCCTTCATTTGTGTGTCTGTTGAGCAGTGCAAGGCACGTTTCGACGCGTACTTCGCGCTGGCGATCATTGAGTTCGTGGGGCACCCATTTGTCAAGCTTTTATCTTGCCAATTTGACGCAAATGGACCAATATTGTTTTGACGCTAACGTCGAAAGCTGCTGCTAATTCAGCCGTCGATTGTGTATCATCAGCTTCCACAATCGCCTTTAATTCGTCATTGTCGACCAAAGTCTTTGGACGATCGCGAGGTTCATTTTTCAGGTCGAAATTCCCAGAACGGAAGCGAGCAAACCAATAACAGGTGGTGCGTTGGTTTGTAGTGTTAGCTCCGTAAACGTCGTTGATGTTGCGTGCCGCTTGTGCCGCGTTGCTGCCACGACGGTACTCATATTCCATAATTACTCGAATTTTTAACGTATCCATGATGACGAAAAAGATTGAAATGCGATGAAAATGTAACACTAATCAATAAACAAATGACTACTTTTGGAAAAAGAATTCCATGTTTTTAAAATAAAATTAATTTGAAATTAGAATTCTTAGCCAAACAAAAATTATTTTGATTTGAAATGGCCAGTACTGCAGAACGGCAATTTCATAGGTAAAGACCTATTATAAGGTCCTAATAAATTAGTGAATTTCCTCTTGAGGGATGAATGTATAGGTCATTAGTAATCAAAAAATAATATTAGAAAAAAAAACCGAGGGAAAAAAATCTTCTTCGACTTGCATAGAGAGTCTCCACAAATTCATTAGGACCTTATATATCCATACTATACATACTATATATTATCTAAACTAATCTAAAATTATATTATAAATGAGAAAGTAACTCTGTTTTTTTGTATGTTTGTTACGCTTTCACGCTTAAACCGCTGAACCGATCGCTATGAAATTTGGCATACATATAGCCTATAGAGAAGGACGTAGGCCATAGGACATAGGACATCAAACCGGGAACGCGGGTGAAACCGCGGGGGACAGCTAATTTTTAATAAATTATACATAAAACAGCGCTTCATTCGGGACGTATGCCAGCCCTACCCTAGCAAAACAAACTACTCTAAAAACTCTGAGTCGAAATATTTGTTTCAAGTACGCTTTTACAAGCAGTTTTGAATGGAGTGAATCTACAGGTCCTGAGTATTTATTCTTAGGAGAAGTAACTTTCCAATTAAATTACATCTACTTTTAAAATATGAATTTTCAAGCACCTACCTGCCAGTATTTGAAGAAAAATAATTTGTGCGAAAAGAGGTTTTGATTAAGTGATACGACATCAGACTTTTTCAGACTGGTCTTTTTAAGAATCGAGTTTTTGAGAACGTATTGGTTGTATGGGATTTAAGTGATAAATTCTCTGCGATACGTTGGTCTGTCTGACGTATGTGGCCGTCCATGAATCACGTATCTATAATCTTAGAGTGGATGTTTAATTATTTATTTATTTATAGACGAGCAGCTTGTAAGCTGATGTGTCTATTTCACAGTGTTGAAAGTCACTCCGCACTTTTACATAGTTCACTTTTCAAGTTTTTAAATCTTTGTCCAGATGTCCAATTTGTTTTTAAAACTGACCCTTTTATCAGACCCTTATTTGCTCTCTCTCGTAACTTTACGTATGGATTTAAAAGTTTGTCTAACAACCAAACCAACGGGCTAAGTATCTCTCATCTTATTAAATTAAACATGTATTACAAAACATAAAAACTTCCGTCACACCTAGACGCCCGGGCTCTCCGCAAGACCGACAGAGATAGAAAACATCAATAATTCCAAACGACCGCAAATGGCTTGGCGGTAATATCCTCTTAAACTTTATTAAACAATAAAGCGATGAAAACTGAAATCAACATTGTTATTTAAATGAAAATCATCTGGTTTTATTTCAATACTGTAATAGTGCGTCCATGCTACGCGAACCGAGCACGAGCCGAGCCACGAACGAACAGTTCAACGAGCAAATTCAAATTCAAAATCATTTATTCAAATAGACCTTCGCAGGCACTTATGAAAAGTCTGACTCTAATACTCTAATACCGGTTCGGAAGGTTGCATTTGCTGAGAAGAGCCGGCAATAAACTCAACAATTACTCTTCTCAAAACAAGCTTAGATTCATTACAAAATCATTTATTCAAATAGACCTTCGCAGGCACTTATGAAAAGTCTGACTCTAATACTCTAATACCGGTTCGGAAGGTTGCATTTGCTGAGAAGAGCCGGCAATAAACTCAACAATTACTCTTCTCAAAACAAGCTTAGATTCATTACATAGTATTTACATTCTAATCGCATTGACAATAATTGCGTGCCCCGGCGCGGCGGCAAAACTACAAAGTAGACTGAATCTATATTTAATAAGTAAATAAATAAATGGCAAACTTAAGCAGACCAGCCCCCGCATGCAGCACCTGTTCACAAGTATGACGCATGTGGCAGCCATCGCCCTCCTCGCCATATTGGAGGGAAGTGAACGAGCGCGATGTGAATCTCTGTGTTCGTGAAAAAACTGACAATCGGGTGGAGAGCAGTCGATCGCGAGCCGAACGTTCGTTCAAGGCTCACAAGTCCGTCCACGCTACGCGAACAACGAACGAATCCTCGGCTCGTGCTCAGTTCGCGTAGCATGGACTCACCATTACGTTATTGTGAAGCATAATAAGGGTCTAGTGATGGAGGTTCATTTATGGATAATCGATAAGTTTGTGGCAAAGATTGTGTCGTTTGACCCAGCCGCAGCAGTTTCTATTATGTATAATGATTGTACGTCCCTCAATAATAACTTTATTCATTGCTTGGTTCTGTTTATTTGATGAAAAAGTATTTCTAGATGTTTTTCTTCTGGTCTCAATATTGTATACCATTCAGTTATATATTTATTTCGGTAAACTGGAAATAATTTTGAAATATCATTAACATGTAATCGTCACAGAATTGTTTCGAACTGTGCGGGCTCAAAGGAGTTTTCTTCCGCGGACGCTCAGACTGTGGAATGAGCTCCCCGCCGTGGTGCACCCAATGGAGTACAGCATGGGGTTCTTCAAGAAGGGTGTGAAGAGGTTTCTTCAGGGTCGGCAACGCGCGAGTGATACCCCTGATGCTGCAAGCGTCCATAGGCTACGGTAACCGCTTACCATCAGGCGGGCCGTATGCTTGTTTGCAAACTTAGTGGTATAAAAAAAAAATTGACACGGTTACTGAAATCGATATCGATGCTTTTCGTTGGCAACACTACGAGAACGTTTGAAAAGGACCGAACGGAATAAAATTTTATGATCACTGTGTATACATTTAGATATGAAAGCATTGTAAGTTTACAGCTATATATACATTGAAATGCGTGAAAATTTTGTCTCATGTTATGAGCTTTGTTCTTTGAGACATCTTCTTCATCTTTAGGGTTTCACAGTCTATAAACATATAAAGTACTTTTGGATCAATGATATTATAAGTAAAAGGAGGTAGATAGGTGTGGTTAGCTCATTTGAGCTCAAGTTGCATCGGCGTCAACGGAAATATGTTGTGTTAAGAGCGCACGCAACATATAGGTATTTGTCTCTTTTTCGATCCAGATAATTAAGACATGCCACCCTATTTCCACGTATCATCCAATATAGTATGACATTAAAATATTACGTTATTTATGTGTGCATTAGTGTGCCATTTGTGAAGTTCAAATCTTGAGTAGGTAACCTATCAACCTCTTTTACTTATAATATCAGTATTTCGTTACAGTATTACCCAACTTATATGGCGCGTCGTGAATCTTCGTTCGCACAGAAAAGAAAGTATGGCCCCGAAGATTAACGAAAGAATGCTTAAAACTTACAATCAACTTTAGATCACTATTATAAGGTTCATAATACACTGTAGCTGTTAGTTCCGTCTCACTCGCAAGTCACGCCCCTCCGCACGGCGCGCGCTAACATGACGGCAGCTGTCGGCCAATAGCGTTTCCCGCGCTTTGAAAATGTATCTTCTGCGCAGGTACATCGGTAAGCCATATTAATTGGGTACTACTGTAGTGTGCTAACTATTAGTGAAAAATAAAGAAACAAAATATATTATAAAATAAACAAAACAAAATTTTCCTTTTTCCGTCAACGCGTCAGCTTGGCTATCCAAAGAGGAAACGCTGCCAGCCTTCTGGGAACCCTGCCGTTAATCGGAAGCAGCGGCAGGCTTGAGGAAATTTTCTATATATAGATTGTATTTTGTACATATTTGTTGTATAGTTCACTATTGACATCATGTCCTGAGAAAAAAAAAACAAAATTGTCCTAGTTGGGTCTAAAAGGCCCAAGCTCAGCATGTGCTGCAGTATGTTACAAAGAGTATTCAATAACTACGTATGTTACAACGCTGATTTTCGGCTGAAGCCATGGGTGATACACGGACGCATAACCTATAGGTAACCTATCTAACTCCCTTTAATTTTAATATCATTATTTGGGACTATTTTTTTCAACGAATGGTTCATGGCTAGCAAAATCGCTCTCTATAAAATATGAGAAAAAAGCCAACACAGTCAAGATTTTCCAAAAAATATTTGAAAAATACCTTGCTGAGTGTCTCGGTTCATAAAGCTGTTGGTAACTACATTGACTTCGGCCTTCGTAAGTTATGGCTTTGACTTTGTATACCCACAAGATAAGTTTGTTATAATTTTCTTCCATCGTAAAAAAATTATAAAGCCTAAAATCAACAGCAATACCAATATCGTATTTTCTAAGAAAACCCATTTGTTATCCACATTAGATGATACCAAATGCTCCCTTAAAGGGCGCGTTTCAAGAGTTTTGTATGCAAATTGATGTTGAATTACTGTATTACTTTATTCATGAGTTTTTTGTGATACAAATTATTTGAAATAAGTTTTGCGGTGAAATACTTTTTTTATGTTGTTATGACGTCTTTATCAACGTTCGTTTATGTTGATTGTAGGCAGTGATAGATGAGACGGTCGCAATTTTGTTTCAATTAATAATTTATATTGTATTTGTAATAAAATATCTTGTGACATTCCTCACACACGGTCATCTGATCCCAAACTAAGCAGAGCTTGTACTATGGAAACCAGATAACTAATATAATACATATACTACTTTTTGTTTGTAAATACATACTTAATATACATAATTACACCCAGACTCAGGACATACAGACATGTTCATGCACACAAATGCATGTCCTGTGTGGGAATCGAACCCACGACCTGCAGCGCGTAAGGTGAACCTGAACCAACTGCACCAACTGGTTGGTTTGAAAGATTTTTTTTGAAAAACCCACCAGTAAAGTCGGATATTTCACCCAGGCGATGGCACTAACAGCTTGTTGACAATATAGGAGATTGTGATTCACGAAGGTGCGTCTATGCTACGCGAACCGAGCACACGATGATCATAAATTCGCTTAGCGTAGACGGAGTTGCGAGCCTCGAACTAGTGTTCGTCTCGCGCGCGACTGCGCTCCGCCAATTATTAGTAGTAATAGAGCTATCACAAGCAAAGGTTATGTCCCATTTTTTGAGTCAACTAAAGTTCTCTTTAGCGCTGAAACAATAATTGGTCGTCTAAGCAGACAGTACAAACACGTAGCGCTATCAGAACACTTTATTTCTCGCAAACACCGTGATTTTCACGGCGCTTACGCTTTTCGTTCATCGTTCTACAACAACAAGTGTGGTCGGATGGCCTTACTTGAACGGAACGGTTGTGATGTATGGCATCTTTTCTATACGTAGTAATAATAGCCCTGCAATTTGGCTCGTTGTACATCCAGACTTGACATTGCGAGCGACGAATGAGCGGCCCGGCTCGGTTGGTTCACGTAGCTTAGACGCACCATTAGTTACCATAAAGTATTGACATACGCTTTCGTTAACAAAACCGATCAACAACCGAGTGAATCGTGTTCTGGAACAATAACGATTGAATTTCAAATTCACTACAATGCCAGAGTTAAAGGAAGCTAAAGCATAATTGTGACCAATTCAATAGATTAATCAAAGTTGCTCTAAAATACAGTTAATTGGACGCTTCTGTATTCATCGGAATCCTTTGAAGGCCTTAATTAGATAGCCTTACAATGGCCTTATTGTACCGCAGATAAAGCGTTTACTTTGGCCATTGCTATAATCAGATATATATCTGTATTTCATGCAAGATTGTCCAGATTGAATGTTTAAATAACATTATAAACTAGCAAGGTTAATTTTTACCCACGTTCCCGGGATAAAAATTAATCTTGTAAAGTATCATCATCATATCAGCCCATGGATGTCCACTGCTGAACATAGGCCTCCCCCATTGATTTCCACTTCGAACGGTTCTGGGCCGCTTGCATCCAGCGGCGCCCAGCGACTCTGACCAGGTCGTCGCTCCACCTGGTGGAAGGTCGTCCCGCTCGGCGCTTTCCAATACGTGGTCGCCACTCGAGAACCTTTCTTCCCCATCGGTTATCGGCTCTTCGAGCGATGTGGCCTGCCCATTGCCACTTCAGCTTACTAACTCTACGAGCTATGTCCTTATAAAAAAAAAAAAAAAATTCCTTCCGTCCTTGTAAAGTATACTTGGGGATAATGTAGCTTCATATTGGTGCAAGAATTTTTCAAATCCGTCTTGTAATTCCAGGGATTAGACCATTAAAACAAATAAACAAAAAAACTCTTCCGCTTTATTACTAGTATAGATTATAGTAGTATAGATTGATAAAACTCGTTTTTTTTTATTGATAGGCCTGTATTTGACCAAATATCACCATGGTAAGTGATGATGTGGCCGAAGGTGGTAAGCACACAAATCCTAGAAGGAACTGACTCTTAAGTGCAGCTGTCAGAACACACCGATAGGTGCTTGGCGACAGATTTTCAACTTGAGGGTGGTAGCCAGCCAGATGGGTACTACAAAGTACCCTACCACCGTGCTATGGTTTCCTCACGATGTTTTCCTTCACCAAAAGCTCAAGCTTAGTAGGATTCGAACCCGGCACCTTCGTCTCGGTATCCGACGTCACTACCAATAATTTGTTTGCTTCGAAACATAATAGTAATGACTTTCGCGGTTTTTGGAGAAGCACAAACAAATTGAACATCCGACCTGGCCTCCCTGTGAGTGTGGAGGGTGTTAGCAATCCAAAAGATATAGCTGACTTATTTAAAGATCATTTCGCGGTGCGGTCTCCTTTGGGGCCATCACAGTCGGCGCACAGTACCGAGACACTTCGTGGAGAGTTAGGGGTTAGGTTTAATGCCAAAGATGTATCGAGAGCTTTAAAGTGTATATCGCGAGGCAAATCCCCGGGACACGATGGCCTCAGCGTTGAGCACCTACGACATGCTGGCCCTCACTTACCTCGTGTTTTGGCAATGTTTTACACCCTCTGCATAAGCCATTCTTACCTACCAGCTCCAATGATGAAAACAGTTGTTGTCCCCATTGTCAAAAATAAAACTGGCGACATATCTGATAAATGCAACTACAGGCCTATATCGTTAGCAACTATCGTGGCGAAGGTTCTTGACAGTTTGCTTAACTCGCAACTAGATAAATACCTACAATTGCATGATAACCAGTTCGGGTTCCGACCTGGACTGTCCACAGAAAGCGCTATTTTGTGTTTAAAGCAAACTGTCGGGTACTATACCGATAGAAAGACACCGATATATGCCTGTTTCCTAGACTTGTCGAAAGCTTTTGACCTGGTTTGTTATGACATTCTGTGGAATAAATTGGAGGAGGCCAGCTTACCTCCAGAATTCATTCATGTCCTTCGTTACTGGTACACAAACCAAGTCAACAGCGTGAGATGGGCGGGAACCTTGTCGGAACCGTACAGGTTGGAATGCGGGGTGAGGCAGGGGGGGTTGACCTCGCCCAAGCTTTTCAATCTGTATGTAAACGCGCTGATTGTCGCGCTCAGCAGCCAGCGTGTTGGCTGCCATATCGACGATATTTGCGTCAACAATATCAGCTACGCGGACGACATGGTGCTGCTGAGCGCGTCAGTTTGTGGCATCAGGCAGTTGTTGCGAACATGTGAGGAGTATGCAGCGAGCCATGGTCTATTGTATAACGGCAATAAAAGTGAATGTATGGTGTTTAAGGCTGGTAACAGGTGTCCATCTAGTATTCCGCCTATCAACTTGAATGGTGTTCCCCTTAAAAGAGTCAGCCGCTTTAAATACCTTGGACACCTGGTGACAGAAGACCTCAAGGACGATGCCGATATGGAACGAGAGCGTAGGGCGTTGTCAGTGAGATCTAACATGATAGCCCGCAGATTTGCTCGATGCTCGAGAGAAGTTAAAATCACGCTGTTCAGAGCTTACTGTACATCCTTCTACACGAGCAGTCTGTGGGTAAATTATACTCAAAGGTCGTACAACGCCCTGCGCGTTCAGTATAATAACGCATTTCGGGTGCTGTTGCGGCTGCCCCGTTTCTGCAGTGCATCAGGCATGTTTTTGGAGGCGCGAACAGACTGTTTTTATGCCACAATGCGTAAAAAATGCACGTCGTTGCTCTGCAGAGTGCGGGCCAGCACCAACAGTATCCTGGCTATGTTTGCGGCTCGGCTGGACGGTAGGTACATGAATCACTGTTGCAGGGTTCATGTGGCCTACTGTACCTAGCTGTGCCCATTTGAATATTTTCATGTGTTTTACTAACATAGTTTTAAGATTTTGTATTACTAACAAATATGGAATGTAATTTTTCTGAAATAAATGTATTTATTATTATTTATTATTATTATTATTACTACCACTGAGCTATCATCGCCTTAAACACTACCGACGATTATTTTATTGTGATAAAATATTCGTTCTCTCTAGAACACGGTATAGAAGTAAGTTTTCCAATAGATCATTTTAGAGATACCAGTAAATGTAGACTGGTAAACCAATGGAATGGAGCAAGTAATTAATGGTCACAGTGAGAATCGGTAACAAGCGGTTAGAACCGGTAGTGAGCGTTCCATCGCGCCCGGTTGAAACCGTTATTGGTCCGATGGGAATATTTTATTCACCTCTAGAAATATAGGTTAATTTTCAATTAATTTTAACGGAGTATGTGGTCAAAATTAAATCCATTTATTCAATTTAGGCTCCAGAAGGGCACTTCATCATCATCATCATCAGCCTTTAATGTCCCACTGCTGAGCACAGGCCTCCTTTCACAAATGAAGGTGAAAGGGAATGGGCAATACTCCACCACGCGTGCCCACTGCGGATCGGTGGAGGTAGACTAGTGGTCAACCTAGTGTTGGAATTTTTCAAGCCGCCTAGGAGGCATCCAACTAGCTTAACGACTATCACAATTAAGTGATAACCGGGACCAACGACTTTACGTGCCTTCCGAAGCACGGAAACGCTCGATTTGAAATACCACTGGCGGTCACCCATCCATGTACCGACCACGACGGTGGTAGCTTAACTTTGCCGATCGATTAAGAACGGCTAATCATGCTACACCACGAGCGCTTCACTTCAGAAGGGCACTTACGAAGGTCAAATTTACAAAAGTTTGTGGCAACCCTATCCTACTAATCTAATTAAGTGAAAGAGTTTTTTGTTGTTTGTTTTAACGGGCTAATCTCTGGAACTACCAGTCGGATTCGAAAAATTCTATCACTAATAGGAAGCTACATTATCCCCGAGTATTAAGGGCCCGCTTTTTATCCCGGGAACGCGGGTGAATCCGCGGGGTACAGCTAGGAATATAATAAATGCGAATGTGAGTTTATTAACTCTTGACGCCTTAACGAAACGATCAATTATGATGAAATTTAGCACACGGGTAGATTATAACCTGGAATTACACATTGTTTAAGAGAGCGAAAAGTTTATTCGCTAAAAGAGCAGCTAGACTGAGGAAACTCCACCTTACAGAATACCGCAGCCAAATAACTTTATGTTGTGTTCCTGCGCGTGAGTAAGGTCGCCAGAGCTCATTGGGGAGAGGAAGAATCGGTAACACGTGTATTGCAAGCGTCCATATGGCTACGGTAACGCTTACCATCAGGCGGGCCGTACGCTTATTTACCGTCATAGTAGTATAAAAAGACGCGCAATATTTTTAAATTTAAATATATTACAGAAAGCCAGTGTTATAAAAAGGTTTTAAAAGATTTAAAGAGTCCACAGTAATGGTACTAATCAATCCTAAAGTTTAAATGAGTGAACATTTTGAAGGCACAGAATAAATCGACTTTTGTCTAGTATTCTTTTGTAATGAAAATGCTGGCTGATTTTTACACTAACTCTTTGAAAAATAAATAGTTTATTGAACTCAAATACTCTATGGAGGTGACAACTTAATTTAAATAATTCAAAATTTTTACATTGAACATGATTTAAGATTTATTTTTAGGTAGGTACGAGCAACAAAGATAGATAGATAGCTGAATACAATTTCTACACCGTCCGTCCGCCCGTCCGCCCGTCCGTCTATCCATCAGTAGGCTGTATCTCATGAACCGTAATAGGTACAGTATTACCCAACTGATAAGGCGCGTCGTGAATCTTCGTTCGCACAGAAAAGAAAGTATGGCCCAAAGATTAACGAAAGAATGCTTAAAACTTACAATCAACCTTAGATCACTACTATAAGGTTCATAATACAGTGCAGCTGTTAGTTCCGTCTCACTTGCAAGTCACACCCTTCCGCACGGCGCGCGCTAACATGGCGGCAGCTGACTACCAATAGCGTTTCCCCCGCTTTGAAAATGTATCTTCTGCGCAGGTACATCGGTAAGCCATATTAATTGGGTACTACTTATACATAGTTGAAATTATCCCAGAATTAGTATTTCTATTGCCGCTATAACAAAAATTTACAAAATAGCTATTGAAAACAATACAAAACAATAGTTGACACTTAAAGTAAAATTTTAAGATAATATAATACTTTGCAAAAATGAAACATAAACTTAGGCTCCCATACAAGAAATGTCTTTTTTGTGTTAATTTTTTTCATAGCAAAGTTGAGTTAGTTAATATTGTACGGAACCCTCCGTGTGCAAATCTGACTCGCACTTGGCCGTTTTTATAAAAAAAAATCAGGGTTGAAAATACCCGTGAAAACGTGTAATATGAGATCGACACAGAAAACGCGAGAAACTGTTCCATACATTTTGGTTGAGTATGTATTGATACTCTGAATGGAACAGTTGCTGTATTTTTGGGTTCTAACAGCAGTGGACAGACTCCAAAGTAGTTGGAATTGAGGTATGAATCTCATCCAGAACATAGGTATGCAATGAGCATCTTTGTTTAAGTCTGTGCACAATTATCTACTACGGTATACTACAAAGTATTATATAGATTTCCCTATGTATAAGTCTGTTTTTGACCGCAATCTCACCATGGTAAGTGATGATGTGGCCGAAGGTGGTGCGTACACAAAGCCTAAAAGGAACTGGCTGTCAAGTGCAGCTGTCGGAACACACCTATAGGTGCTGGCGACAGATTTTCAACTTGAGGGTGGTAGCCAGCCAGGTGGGTACCACCATGCTATGGGGTCCTCACGAGTAGGTGGTTAACTGGTTAACTGGTTTTCTTAGGTATTCATCATCATCATCATCATAAGCCTATAATGTCCCACTGCTGAGCAAAGGCCTCCTTTCACAAATGAAGGTGAAAGAGAATGGGCAATACTCCACCACGCGTGCCCACTGCGGATCGGTGGAGGTAGGCTAGTGGTCAACCTACTGTTGGAATTTTTCAAGCCGCCTAGGAGGCATCCAACTAGCTTAACGACTATCACAATTAAGTGATAACCGGGACCAACGGCTTTACGTGCCTTCCGAAGCACGGAATCGCTCGATTTGAAATACCACTAGGCGGTCACCCATCCAGGTACCGACCACAGGCGTAGCTCAACTTTGCCGATCGATTAAGAACGGTTAATCATTCTACACCACGAGCGCTTCGCTTGGGTATTCACCTTGTATAATATACGAGCATAATATGAACAAGGCATCAAACAAATCAATATTGTAGCCTTAACCATCGAGCTGCCGTTCAGATTGCGAGTTAATCAAGGTCTTGGGAGTTCAGTCAAGGGCAGCGATGGCGTGTGAGGCCATGGTGTAATTTGAACAGCCTTGCGCCCCCCATGGTCGTTTTTGTTCGCCATTTCGATTTTCAAGCTAATCGAAAATCTAAATATATTTTGCATGACATGTATGAAAGGTTATTTGAAAGCCTGAAATTGATTTTACTAAAATCGAAAGCCAAAGTCGTTTATTCAGTTACGGCTCCTAATGACGGTTACTGAAACTACCAGATAAAATAGTCATCATCTATGTCTTGTCCTTATTTAAAGTGACTAAGAGAGTGAGCAAAAGAGCGCTCGTGGTATAGCATGATTAGTTAAGCTACCACCGTTGTGGTCGGTACTTGGATGGTTGACCGCCTAGTGGTATTTCAAATCGAGCGTTTTCGTGCTTCGGAAGGCACGTAAAGCCGTCGGTCCCGGTTATCTGCGGTAAGCTGCCTTATGATGCTAAAAACGGTGCAATAAAAGTCACTTTACGAGCGAGTGTGTTGAAAAATATATTATTTAATCAAAATATAGTTCTAGGTTAATCCACGTTCCCGAGGATCTAACAACTCCTTGGGAATCTAGCGTATTCTATTCGTATTATCCAGGGAAATCTTTTAGGTTACGCAATTGTTAGTGAGACTAAAATGTAAATTTTATATATTAGTCTAGGCTTAGACTTTTGAAGAGGGCTTAGTTTATTGCCGGCTCCTCTCAGCAAATACAACCTTAATTTTTTGTCCTGTATTCTATTTTGTCTGACTATTCAGGCGCCTATCCCGTAGCGAGCGGTCTAAAGTTCTGCGGTCAGAGTTCTGCGTTCCACGTTCACTGTAATCTATGAGGCGCTTAAATGTGTGTACATTTGAACTGTTTGAATGAATAAATTATTCCATTTCATTTCATTACATTTTTATAGGTATTTTATATAATTATGGATACTACACAAAGCCGAAAAGGAACTGGCTCTCAAGTGCAGCTGCTGAATTACAATAAGTTCCAATAAGTGGTTGGTGACTTCTTTAAAACTTGAAGGTGGTAGTCAGCCAAGTACTACAAACCACCATGCTATGGTTTCCTCACGATGTCCTCAAAATACTGAGTTCAATAGATTAATATAAAGAAACGTATGAATTCAGCACCAGCTTTTCAGTGCCAAAACAGCATGCGCAAAAGAAAAGGAACCTATCACGTAATATCTTTTAGTGGAGCGCCTGGGGATAGATTTTTTGTTAAAATAATAATAAATAATTGGACTGTTTTACAAAAAACTTAAACCGACTTCAAAGTACACTAAGAAGTAATCAAATCCTGATTTGATTACTACACGACAATGTCGTACAATGGGACCAAACGGGAAGTGTACCCTTTCAAATAAAAAAATAATTTTTCAAATCGGTTAATAAATGACGGAGTTATGACGTAATAAAAATAAAAAAGAAAAAAATAAATAAAAATAAATACATTCGAATTGAGAACCTCCTCCTTTTTTTTGAAGTCGGTTTAAAACAAAGAAATCCTTTTTTTTGTAAATTTAGCAATTTTTTTGTTTTTAAACAAAATCCCACATAAATTCATTCACTGTAACAAAAGTCCGAGGTTTTCGTGTTTTTAACGCTCCAGCACTATTTTACTAATTAAAATTCAAAGGCAAGTAAAGTCCACCAATCTGAATTGTACTCACGTGGACAATATCCTTTATTTTCTACGCTATAAGACTTATGATCCAATGGTTGGATTACTAAGGGATATTGCCACAAATATTTTTACTGCCTTTGTAGGCAGCTTGCTTCACAAACTCTGGCATCAAAAGAATACCAAACTTGCTGTAGGATAATCTAACCTAGGAGGAGCTTAACTTTATTATTTTTATAAGCATGTTTCAGTTTTTTGTGGTGTGTTTGTATATAATATTAGACTAGGAATGTGTTTTATAATAATTTTGTTGTTTTCTGGAAGTAAATCGCGTGAGTCAACTCCCGGTGTTGTAAGCTAGCTTGGTAGTATAAAAAAATGCTTTGTAATTATATAAAAACAGAAACCGGGGGGATGGTAAGCCAATGATTTAATATGCTGAAAACCAGAAATTTTAGAACTCGTACTTCTGCTAACTTCCCAAAACTTTTGATAATATCTGTAGGTCTCGTATATCTCTTAATCAGACTTTATTCTTCAGACAAACTTACTTAACTACAAAGGGTGCTGTTAATAATTTAATTAATTAGAAAATTTGGCTTCTATAAAATTATACAAGGTGTCTCAAAAGAAAGTTCATATTTATTTAGCTTCCTGCGTGAACGCAACAAATCCGAGCGGCGTGGGGGTTATGTCAATCGGTAGCCTGGCTCTTGGGAATTTAGTCGCTATCATAGATAATACACTATACTGGTCGCTATGGAGCGTTTCTAGGGAGCAGAGCGCACGTTGCGCGTGCGAGAGTTTTACAAAAACGGTGATTTGGCGACTGTAGCGCGTAGAAGATTCTGCAGTATTCGACGTTTTCACCACTTAAATGATGCGCCAAGCATTCATCTTAGTCAAAAATGGGTCAAAAAGTTTGAAGAGACCGGTACAACGCTGGAAAAACCAAAATCCGGGCGACCAAGGTCATCAAGAGTCTGTTCGTGACGACCCGAACCTTTAAATTCGAAAATTTTTACTGTTCGATTAAATGAGTGCCGCGAACGCGAGGGTCTACATTTGGACGATATTATTTTTAAGAAATAAATTCCCAAATTGTGTACTTTAATAATTAATAAACATTTTTTCGATACACGGCTTAGTTTTTTTTTAATCAATCCACTAAATTTTAACTTTCTTTTGAGACATCCTGTATAAGGCCTTTTCTTTCAGCTGCGGCGTCGTGTGACAGGTCGAAAAATAATCCGTCAGATGGTTCAAGAGAAAAAATAAACAAAATTGAACTTAATGTAAGTACTGATATGGCTTACCGATGTACCTGCGCAGAAGATATATTTTCTAAGCGCGGGAAATGCTATTGGTCGGCAGCTGCCGCCATGTTAGCGCGTGCCGTGGGGGGGGGGGCGTGACTTGCGAGTGAGACGGAACTAACAGCTGCAGTGTATGAACCTTATAGTAGTGATCTAAGGTTGATTGTAAGTTTTAAGCATTCTTTCGTTAATCTTCGGGGCCATATTTCTTTTCTGTGCGAACGAAGATTCACGACGGACCATATCAGTTGGGTACAGTTGGGTAGTTGGGTACCCAAGACGTATTAATTTATAAATAATGTAGTATTTCAATAGACGGTTTTTTTTTTATTACTAATGACCTATCTATACATTAATCCTTCAAAATATACGCCAAGACTTCAAAAGGACCTTATATATATTTATTTCTACAGACTGTAAGTCTGTATCAAAGGTCAGAAAGAAGGGTTAACCTTTAATGTAAACCGTATTTTATAAATATTTAAAAACTATATAAGGGGACAACGTTATACGAAATTCCGCCATTTTCCCAACTCGTTCGATGTACAAGCAAGCACAAACGGTTCTCAATACAACAAAATTTCTTGGGACTTTCGTCTTTGATATTGAAATGAAATATACCAGTTGGTAACCCAGTTATGGGAAGTTTGCCAAGTTCGTTTGATTCAGAGGGCGTTATTCATGTTCCATTGGTTCAGTAACTAAGTGTCGGTCGAGCTTATTAAATTAGTGTTGGATATTATTAAATTAATCGGTGTTTAGTGATGTAAAGGGTTCGACTGAAAATCGATTATATTAAGGCGATGTTAGCTCAGTGGTAGTGACGTCGGATACCGAGACGAAGGTCCCGGGTTCGAATCCTACAATGAGATAGAGCTTTCGGTGAAGGAAAACATCGTGAGGAAACCACAGCACGGTGGTAGGGTACTTTGTAGTACCCACCTGTCTGGCTACCATCCTCAAGTTGAAAATCTGTCGCCAAATATCAGTGCGTTCCGACAGCTGCACTTGAGAGCCAGTTCCTTCTACGCTTTGTGTGCTTACCACCTTCGGCCACATCATCACTTACCATGGTGAGATTGCGGTCAAACACAGGCCTATACAAGGTAAAAAAAAAACGATTTTAATGTATGTCATACTTACACATTGTTAATTATTTGGAAAAAAAGCCAAACATAGTCAGATTGTCCAAAAAATATTCAAAAAAATGTAACCTTGCTGAGTTTCTTGCCGGATTCTTCTCAGTTGAAGGCCGAGTTCCGAACCGGTGGTAACTTCAGTAAATGTGACCTTCATAAGTACCCTTCTGGGGCCTAAATTGAATAAATGGCTTTGACTTTGACATCAGAGTAAGGCTGAGTCGTAAACCTTTTCGACATCACAGCTTCATCTGTAGCGGCTTTAATTTTTGTTCTTTGTTTATCTCTTGTATTGTAAGAGAGGTCGATCATAGCATTTATTCGTTCAAAGAGCAGCTCGACTGGGGAAATACCTCCACCTTACATACCTCCACCTTACAGAATACCGCAGCCAAATAACTTTATGTTGTGTTCCTGCGCGTGAGTAAGCGAGCCAGAGCTTTGGCCATTGGGGAGGGGGAAAGGTCGGTAACGCGTGAGTGATGCCTGCGTCCATATGGCTACGGTAACCGCTTACCATCAGGCGGGCCGTATGCTTGTTTACCAACTTCGTATATAAAAAAAGTGTTGAAAGTTATTTCGCTTCTTGTTTAGTTTTGAATTTAATTGGTATTTGTCAAATTTATATTAAACAGAGATACTTGATGTATCAGGTAATCTGTTCCATTTCAGGGCCACTGAGTAAGTGAAGTATTTGTTCTAGATGGTGCACGACGCATTCGTTACAACTATGTCATGTAAGTAAAAAAGTACTTTGTAACCATTACAAGAAAACCTAGTTTCAATTAAAAGAAAACATATTGACTGTATCCCTACTTTCGATTCCCACATTAATTTTCCACCTTGACACCAGTCATTCTCCACAAAAATACGTTTCGGTCCACCTCAATTTTATCCACTGGTAATAGAGTTTACATTGGCTTGTATCAGCTGTTTTGTGATTGGGTGTAACGTAGTAAAGAGGGCAAGATTTATTATGTTCAGAGCTACCCAAGTGTAAATGAGTTGGGTTAGGTTTTTGATGAAGTATTTACTGTAAGGCTTGGTATACATTCCAGTTTTTGTGGCTTAATAGCTGTTTGGATATTTTTATAAATGCTGCTAAGTTTTGTGAAAAATAATAACTAGTACATTTGTGTGAGATAACAACTGTGGGAGACAGGAACCCAAACTAGCTTTCCCTGTGATATGATTCTCCTCGCTTCGCTTCTTGGTAGGATCTAGTTACAATAAGTTTAAACATAATGACTTCCTAACGTATGACCTTATTGACATGCTTTATGAAAATAGTTTTAATAAATGATGTCGGTTTACACAAAATAGAAAAAGTTAAAAACGGGCGTGCGTAAGTTTTTAAAAGAATTATCATAAATTATGTTTTTTTTTACAGCTAGCAAAAATAATAAAATATATTTTTTTACAAACTATAATTATATTATTTAGAAAGAAAGAAAGAAAATAAGTTTATTTTGAGATACACACAACACCACATATTACATTACATATAAAACATAACAGACACAAAGCATAAAAAACAGAATAGTGTAATACTGAGTCGCTGACCAATTTTGATGTCACACAATTACATCAAAATTGGTCAGTGACTCAGTATTACACTGCTATTCCGAAACCGGGTAGCAGCACTGATTTTATTATGAGGTATTTATTTAATATTAGGCACTGGCCCTGATTCTGTTGTTCACAACTAAACTAATTTTAATCTCACTATGTCTCTTTCTAACAAAGAACATAAGAAAAGGATGTAAGAAATTTAGTCCTGTCAAATTAGTCCAATGCTCGTTTTCAATATAAATTTAATCGCCATCTATCGTGGTTACGCCTAAATACAGGCAAAATAAGACGGCATAGATTAATTTTACAACTTAAAATATGTTATATCCTTTTTCAATAATGTTCGTACGAAAGAGATGAGATGTGACTAAAATTAGTTTAGTGCGATTTACAACAGAATCGGCAACACTGTAAGTTCTAACTAACCTTACCATACAATACATAACATGACATCCACAAAGTTTTTTTTTTATCCGTATTGATGTCACAAAAATAATGTCACTGTTGCTCATGTGTACATAGCTTTATAAAATTTCATTTACTCCTTCGGAACCAGTGTGACTCTTGTTACTTCGAAGGAAATGTATTTTATTAAAGGCGACGGACCATAACCGATGCCGAGTATTATATGTACGTCGCAAATAATATCATAAATAAATAATTATTTGTAGGTAGCCGACACAAATTCTTATTTAGTCCCATCGTATCAAGCCAGTGTGTGTTCTATGTTAAATTTAATTGATTTTCAAAAATACTAATATGGTACCAGGATTACCATATTAGTTTTTTTTTTAATATTGTTAATCAAACAGGCAAATAAAACTTGATCGGTGGGTAGCCCCACGGATCAAGTTTAATTGGGGGCTGACGAAACTATATTTTGTATATGTCCCGTTGACGGGCCAAGGCAACCGGGGCGGATGGGAGCAAGCTTATTCCCATGTGCCCCGATAAAGGAGAAGTGACACAGGGGCCGATGGGGAAAATAGTGCCATCGGCCCTGTTAAACGCAGACACTGGAACTACCGAGTCCGATGGTACTTTATTTCCACCTGCCCCGTCAACGAGGCAGAGGCACCGGGGCCGATGGGACTAAGTCCAAATTCTGCGCTGCAGCTAAGAATACTAACAGCGGCAGTAACAGTTGCATCGAACTGTATTACGTTTAACATTATACACATACTTTATAGGTACTTATCGTGTTACGAGTTTTTTTGTTGACTGTACTTACCTACATTGTCTTACAATATACTAATGTTAGATATTTACTAGATATTTATTCATATTGGTTGGATAATATTATTATGGTAGAAGGATTGAGTGATGTGGCAACACTGACCATAACGCAAATAGCAAAGCATATAAAAGTGAGGGTATTTGTATTTGTAAGAGTTAGTTTTTCACAAGCTCTCGAGCTAGACACAGATCAGTACGATCATTGTTTTACCCGGTTCTGTAACTTATTATAAGTTAAGATTAAGATTGTGAAGTGAAGTGATTACCTAATTAATTGTAATATTATAACAGTAAACCTATCGGGGCCCGTGAGGAGTTTGTTGCGTCGCTTCTTCTCCTCATACGGGAGTTTTCCGAAGCGATAGTATTACGTTGTTTCATTGCCTGCACTACGCCCACCGAATCCTGATACCACAGAACCTTAACATGGTGTTTGTATCGCTTGGCAGTCGCTGACGCTATTATCAGAAATTGGGATAAAGAGAGGCAATGAAACTTGGATTGTTTCCACATAGTTTGAAAAGACTACGTTCCTGAGAACTTTGAACAAGTAAGGAACGAAAGAATAAAGTCTAACCAAGTGATTTGATACCTTAAAATAAGTGCATTTGTGGGTGGTTGTGAAATGCGCGTGCCAATACACGAATGTTAGACGGAATAATAGACCGATGACGGCGCGGGCGGCACGCTTGCAGTATAGTTCATGCTGGTAGCGACCAGTGACACAAGTTGGCGCCGGGTGTGCCATGCGAGTGGCTATCTGATGTACATATAGTGGTGCCTGAATGTTGGTGTATACAAATTGCCTGAACACTTATCTGGTGAGTCGATTTCATGTTGATTGTTAATAGATTGTAAAAATATCTGGGGAACGGTTAAATAATTTAATCATTGTTGAAAATATAGTCAAGTTAGCTAGATGTTATTGATTAAAAGTATAGTGTAAGCTCAATTATTTATTACAATATGTATAGGTATGTTGGGTACCTATTTAAAATTCTATACATATGACCCTATAATAGGGTGTAGCAATTTAATATGATATAGATCCTAGAAAGGAAAGAAGGAAGATACTTTGTAAAAACATAAGTTTTAAAATGAATTACTATTCACTAATTGTGCGATAAATTAATTCATTAGCTATCTAACTAGTTGGGTGATTCTCCTTATTTTGCCGGTTGCTCCATAAGTGTATTTTGTTGAAAGAATTTCCCCAGATCTATTGACACTGTGATAGATATGAAATATTTATAGGACGTTCAAAATACAATGTTTTAAGGTTGAGACTTGAGTCGGTTCATGTACCGGACTACAACCCAGATAACAAAAATATTTTGTTATTTTTTAGTGTTTTGTATTGAATTAATTAACTTTGAATAAGTACTACCGTGCTGGGTTAATCTGAAGTAGCAAACGTGGAATGAAGTTAGTGGTAAATTTTATTTGAGTGTGTTATAATAATAATAAATAAAATAATAAAATACATTTATTTCAAGTAACATTCGACTCATAATAAAAATTGTAACAAAGTGATAATAGAATATATGTTATAAAACGTTATATATGACTCCGATTAGTTTCTTCATTTTGCAAAAAATATAATTTATTGGCATACAACATTACAGCTTATTTTTGAATCCATAGGCTCCCGAACTATTAAAACTGTGTTTCTGGTTTTAATTGTAAAGTATTTTGATAATTATTTTTAAATTGAATACATAGCTGACTGCTAGATATATACATGACTATAATGGTGGTAATAGGTAGCTCATTCGACAAACGTATAGTCTAAAGTACCTGATCAACATGTTTCTCCTGAGAAACAATTTCTAATTAACGAAAATAACACTGTTAATTTTTCAGTAAATATTAGTGATTTTATTTTAACATATTTAAAAGAAACTTACAGCGTATACAAAAATAATAGAACAGATATCATGATTCATTTGAATAATTTAGAACTTGCTGGTAAGGGTTTGCCATGAAGAATCTCAAAAACAACTAAAAATCTAAAATCGTACTTAATTTATTTAGAGATATTAATATTAAATTCACAAGAAATAGGTACTTAATTTAAAAAAAAAATAGATTTATGAGTTATTTGAATAGTTCAGTTCTTCTGGGCGTATGAAGCGGTTCCAGTATTCACACTGTTCCCAAATTAATTCAAGGTTCTAAAGACTTGTATCATTTTCAATGTACAGTTAAATTAAGGGTTCAATTTAGAATTCACTTTAGAGTTAAATTTAGAGTTCAATACAGTTAATTTAGAGTTCAATTAAGGGTTCAACTTACAGTTCAATTTACAGTTCATTTTAGAATTCACTTTAGAGTTAAGAGTTCAATTTAGAATTTAATACGGAGTTCAATTAAGAGTTCAATTTACAGTTCAATTTACAGTTCAATGAGTTCCAATTTAGAGTTGAATTAAGGGTTTAGTTTACAGTTAATTTAGAGTTCAAATAAGGGTTCAACTTACAGTTCAATTTAGATCTATTAAGGGTTCAATTTACAGTTCATTTTAGAATTCACTTTAGAGTTAGAGTTCAATTTAGAGTTTAATACGGAGTTCAATTAAGAGTTCAATTTCGAGTTCACTTAAGAGTTCACTTAAGAGTTCAAGTTAGAGTTCAAGTTAGAATTCGAGTTCCATTTAGAGTTCAAGTTGGAGTTCAAGTAAGAGTTCAAGTAAGCGTTCAAGTAAGAGTTCAAGTAAGTGTTCAAGTAGGAGTTCAAATAGGAGTTCAAGTAAGAGTTCCAGTAAGAGTTCAAGTAAGAGTTCAAGTAAGAGTTCAAGTAAGAGTTCAAGTTAGAGTTCAAGTAAGAGTTTAAGTTAGAGTTCAAGTTAGAGTTCAAGTTAGAGTTCAAGTTAGAGTTCAAGTTAGAGTTCAAGTTAGAGTTCAAGTTAGAGTTCAAGTTAGAGTTCAAGTTAGAGTTCAAGTTAGAGTTCAAGTTAGAGTTCAAGTTAGAGTTCAAGTTAGAGTTCAAGTTAGAGTTCAAGTTAGAGTTCAAGTTAGAGTTCAAGTTAGAGTTCCAGTTAGAGTTCAAGTTAGAGTTCCAGTTAGAGTTCCAGTTAGAGTTCCAGTTAGAGTTCCAGTTAGAGTTCCAGTTAGAGTTCCAGTTAGAGTTCCAGTTAGAGTTCCAGTTAGAGTTCCAGTTAGAGTTCCAGTTAGAGTTCCAGTTAGAGTTCCAGTTAGAGTTCCAGTTAGAGTTCCAGTTAGAGTTCCAGTTAGAGTTCCAGTTAGAGTTCCAGTTAGAGTTCCAGTTAGTTCCAGTTAGAGTTCCAGTTAGAGTTCCAGTTAGTTCCAGTTAGAGTTCAAGTTAGAGTTCAAGTTAGAGTTTTAAGAGTACAAGTTACGAGTTACGAGTTCAAGTTACGAGTTACGAGTTCAAGTTACGAGTTCAAGTTACGAGGTCCATGTAGAGGTCCATGTAGAGGTCCATGTAGAGGTCCATGTAGAGGTCCATGTAGAGGTCCATGTAGAGGTCCATGTAGAGGTCCATGTAGAGGTCCATGTAGAGGTCCATGTAGAGGTCCATGTAGAGGTCCATGTAGAGGTCCATGTAGAGGTCCATGTAGAGGTCCATGTAGAGGTCCATGTAGAGGTCCATGTAGAGGTCCATGTAGAGGTCCATGTAGAGGTCCATGTAGAGGTCCATGTAGAGGTCCATGTAGAGGTCCATGTAGAGGTCCATGTAGAGGTCCATGTAGAGGTCCATGTAGAGGTCCATGTAGAGGTCCATGTAGTAGTCAATGTAGAAGTCAATGTAGAGTTCGATGTAGAGTTCAAATTCGTTTTCTTGACGTTAACTGCGCAGAAGATTAGTAGTCGCAGCTCGTTAAAAATGAGCGTTGGCGCCCGAGTAGTCTAAGTCTGTTAGCAAAAGCTTTGTGTGGTGTACTTTTATAGAAGTTAAAACTATAAAGCTGAGGCTTTCTCCCTTAGGGTAGTGTGTGTGTAACAAAGTGTTTGGTGTAGCTGTTATGATTGGTTGATCTTAGTAAATTTTACATTTGGGTTTCTTAACTGTACTTCCTGCCTGAGATTTATTTTATTTTATTTTATTTGCTTATGGAAACTAACAGCTAGGTTCTTAATTAACAAAGTTATAATTACATAGATATTGAAAGCTAATTAAAAGTTTCCACAGATATAAGAATAAGTAGCAAAAATAAAGTAGACAGGGGGAGGCACACACACAAGTGAACTGAATGAAACATCGTCATTCAAAATAAAATCTGCTATATGATCTGAACACTATGCACTCAAAAAGCAACACACAATTAGTACTTAGTTTACTTTAGTTTACTTTGAATTAACGAGATTTTCCCTTCATAAAGTTGATAAGTAGGAATTAACTCTAGATCTCTGGTTAATATGAGTAAGCGTTAGAAAAATGATCAAACTAAATCGATTAATAGCAAAATTGGCTCGCAAATGTAGGCAGAAATGGCCAAGTGAAATGATCTATTACTGTGCTGGACTTCATTGGTTTCAGGTATATCTGTTAGAGCATTTCACACCAGAATGTGATTGGACGTCTGATTCACCGTGAGGCCGTATCGGCGTTGGATTGTTGGTCAGACTCGCTTAGATTATAATATTATCATGGTATTGAGACTAAAAGAGTTATGAATACGAAAGTAGATAGTAGTAAATAGAAGTAGAAAAAGATTGAATCATAATATTATCGTGATATTGAGACTAAAAGATTTATGAATATGAAAGTAGATAGTAGTAAATAGAAGTAAAAAAAAGATTGGATCATAATATTATCGTGATATTGAGACTAAAAGATTTATGAATATGAAAGTAGATAGTAGTAAATAGAAGTAGAAAAAGGTGGATGAAATGTGTGAAAAATATGGTTAGAAATTTAGATTAAGAAGTTTAGATGTTTTTCACGATGTAGTCTTTAGTTTTCCGCTTTAACATCAGCAACATACGGAATAATAGTTTATAAAAAAAATGTACCTATAAAAATATATAAAACACTTGTAAGGACACTGATAAGATGAAATAATATTAAGAGAGAGAGAGAAGAGGTATAAGATGTAGGTATCAAAGCATAGAATTTACGCTAGTTAGGTTCGATAAGATACAGGTTTAATTGTGATAAAAAAAAGCAATGTCCATTCATTTATTTATAAACTCGACAACAAAAACGCAAATAAGTTCTTCAATAAAATCTTGTGTTGAAAAAGTCTTGATGACAGACGTGCAGTCTTGACGATAGATATGCAGTCTTGATGACAGACGTGCAGTCTTGATGTCAGATGTGCAGTCTTGATGACGGGCATGCAGTTTTGATAACGGACATGCAGTTTTCTTCAATAAAATATTGAAAAAAAATAGAAACTTGATGACATATGTACAGTCTTGTCGACAGAAGTGCAGTCTTGATGACAGACGTGCAGTCTTGATGTCAGACCTATAGTCTTGATGACAGACGTGCAGTCTTGATGACAGACGTGCGGTATGATGACAGATATACAGTTTTAAGTAGCAAGAGCGTGAATGAATATTTGAAGAGACACTTCTTATAAGAAAATAGTTGGTATGACCAGTAACGATTAAAAAGAGAAGAAAGGTTAAGTGTTGATATAGCAATCTGGATAAAATTAATAGATGTTGATAGAGCCATCTGAATAAAATTAATAGATGTTGATATAGCCATCTGAATAATAATAATAGATGTTGATTGATAGAAATGAATAGATGTTGATATAGCCATCTGAATAATAATAATAGATATTGATATAGCCATCTAAATAATATTAATAGATGTTGATATAGCCATCTGAATAAAATTAATAGATGTTGATATAGCCATCTCATGAATATAATGAATTAGATGTTAATATAGCCATCTGAATAAAAAGAGAGAATAGAAAAGATTAAAAAAAAAGATAAAAGCTTAGAAGAGATAAAAGATTAGGAGAGATAAAATATTAGGAGAGATAAAAGATTAGGAGAGATAAAAGATTAGGAGAGATAAAAGATTAGGAGAGATTAGAAAAGTTTAGGAGAGATAAGAAGGGATTAGAAAAGTTTAGGAGAGATAAGAAGGGATTAGAAAAGATTAGAAATTATAAGGAAAGTTAAAAAAATAGATAAGCATAGAGATGACGATTATTAGAAATTTGGATTTTAAAATGTTGTATTGTATTTTAATTATAGTCTAATTCATATGAAGATAAAAGAAGAAAAGGAGGGAAAGGATAGATAGAGAGTTTAATATTTATTCGTGTTTAATTCATATGTAATGTAACCGTTAATCTAAAATGTTATATAACAAATGTTTTGCATGTTCGCTATTTGACAAAGTGTAAGAAATCTATAAACTGCTACTTACACCTTGTGGAATGTTAAACTACACTTTCGGCAAAAAAAAAGGGAATAGGTATAGATAGATGGGATAGATATAGATAGATGTGATAGAAATAGATAGATGGGAGAGATATAGATAGATGGGATAGATAAGATAATATTTGGTAATTGATTTTGGTTGGAGTTGATAATATAACTGACTGTATACACTGTCGGTATGTACACTGTCGGTATGCAAATTCTGGCAAAAAAAAAGGGGGAATAGATATAGATAGATGGGTTAGATATAGATTGATGGGATATAAATAGATAGAGGAGATAGATATAGAAAGATGGGATAGAAAGATGGGATAGAAAGATGGGATTTGGTGATTGATTTTGGTTGGAGTTGATAACTGTCTGTATACACTGTCAGTATTAGTTTTAGAGATAGGTGAACTGATGTTGATGGATCCATCTGAGAAAAAGAATAGTGGATGTTGATGGATCCATCTGAGTAAAAGTGATGTATATTTATCTGTATTATTTTACGATATTGATAACTTTATTTGTTACGCGAAGTTTGAGGACAAACTTGATGTCAGGAAAGGCCGAATGTTAGATATTTACTAGATATTTATTCATATTGGTTGGATAATATTATTATGGTAGAAGGATTGAGTGATGTGGCAACACTGACCATAACGCAAATAGCAAAGCATATAAAAGTGAGGGTATTTGTATTTGTAAGAGTTAGTTTTTCACAAGCTCTCGAGCTAGACACAGATCAGTACGATCATTGTTTTACCCGGTTCTGTAACTTATTATAAGTTAAGATTAAGATTGTGAAGTGAAGTGATTACCTAATTAATTGTAATATTATAACAGTAAACCTATCGGGGCCCGTGAGGAGTTTGTTGCGTCGCTTCTTCTCCTCATACGGGAGTTTTCCGAAGCGATAGTATTACGTTGTTTCATTGCCTGCACTACGCCCACCGAATCCTGATACCACAGAACCTTAACATGGTGTTTGTATCGCTTGGCAGTCGCTGACGCTATTACTAATGTATACCAAATATCAAATCAATGCGACCACTGGAAGTGGGTGAAATTCGACTTGCAAGATTTGAACCGAACATCATACATACAAATTGCAGTGTAATAAAAATATTGTGATTTTTTCTTTATTAAAAAAGTTTCATCACGATTGTCGCTCTTGTAAATTATACAAAAAATAGTACATAACAAAAGCAAAATAATGTTAGTACAAAACAAATAACATTAAAATATATTTCAATATTCAGCTCGTAAGATATAGTAAAATATTACATTGCACAAACGAAAAACAGTTTGACGTCTAGTTTTACCGCATACCTACTGTCGATTTATAAGAATTCGTAGTAAAATTTTATTATTTGCAACCGGCTGTTACTATTACTAGATGAAGAACTGATTTGCACCTCCGTGAATTCATCGTCGTCCAACGACGTGTCGCGTTGTCCGCAACTCATCATCATCAACCTATAATGCCCCACTGCTGAGCACAGGCCTCCTTTCACAAATCAGGGTGAAAGAGAGTGGGCAAATACCATAATAACACCACGCGTGCCCACTGCGGATCGGTGGAGGTAGGCTAGTGGTACTGTTGGAGTTTTCAAGCCGCCTAGGAGGCCTCCAACTAACTTAACGAATCTGCTATCACGTATAAGTGATAACCGGGACCAACGGCTGTACGTGCCTTCTGAAGCACGGAAACGCTCGATTTGAAATACCACTAGGAGGTACCAACCACGACGGTGGTAGCTTAACTTTGCCGATCGATTAAGAACGGCTAATCATGCTACACCACGAGCGCTTCAACGCTCTCAGTCTGATTCAATGCGTAGGTTCACTTGCTTGATATTATCCTCAAGTTTTTTTCATACAAAATAGTCACCTCCAAATAGGCAATGTGCGAAACGACTCTCATTCCAGTTAATGTAATTACTGTCCATTCTGAGAAACAGTTATACAATACGCAATTAACAGAACACACCGCGATAATTAACGCGCGATTGAGGCGACAAATTGTTCTAATTGCCGTAAATCGTGTATTTCGGTACGAAATGCCATCAGTTCTGCGTTTGTGAATCTAAAGTGGAATCCAATTATGGTGTGTGACGAACGAACGGCTAGATTGGATCGGATTTTAGTTTACACCTTTCTGACGGTCTGCAAATAAATACTTCATGCGATGACGGCTCAGCGGTGTTGCGACATCGATCAGTAATACTAAGATAGTTCACGCGCAGAAAGATAGATGGTGCCACAACATCCTGCATCGCGCTGACGAAGATTTTTCCAAGTTCTGCAGAATATACAACTACCCAACACGTACAGTTGGACCGCGGTCACCGGGCACGATGACCCAGACTGGCGGAAGATCTTCCCTTTTAAATGAAGGTGTCATCCACCTTGCACCAATATGGTAGTAACATCCCGTGACGAATCCTACAATGAGTTTGAGTAGAAGAACACATGATAGAAATCAGTTTCTTCCAGGTTTTATGTGCTGACCTTCGATAGATATTGTAGTAAAATACATCGTTTAAAAAAACGCCTACTACTCAGTTCATAATAATATGAATTATGAATTGTTCTCGCTCCAGCCGAGCATTTGTTTTTTTTTCAATGACACTTGTTAACAGATAGCAAATGTGATTGCAAAGTTTCGCCAACTAATTTTATTTAACCTTATACAGGGGGTAAAATAAGAAGAAGATAAGAGCCGTCCCTCGATTGTCAACATCAGAGACTAAACTGAATCAATATTTTTTGATTTAATTCTTAGGTATAGAGTTAATGTTAGGTTTGCCATAAAAAAGGACATTATTTGTATCTCTATAAAAGTGTAAAAATTTTGAATAAAATCTTACATAAATAAAATAATTTATGTTTATTTTGATTCTCATAAATTGTCCTCATTGTACAGATTTCTTCTTTGTATCTAGTTACCTACAAGGAAAATATTCTGCGAATTAATTACGGAGGGAAAAAATTGAAAAATATAAAAAATGTCTGCCTAATACCTCAGCACACTCAATCGCGTGACGACAAAATCAATAGATACCTGAGAAAAGATGACAATGTTTTGTTACTTTTATTTTTTCCACAGGGAATCGGTTGTTCGTGCAATAAAATATATTTGTAAAAATCTATCTGTCTGTCTGTCGAAACGAAGAAAATAATCCCCCTTTGTTGTCCTCCGGAGCAAATAAAAATATGTATCAATAAATTGTGATACTTTTTACACAAAGGATTCGTTAAATATATATTCGTGAGGAAGAAAACTATTGTGTGGCTTTCGAGATTGATTTTTATTGATGGATTTTGTTTGATTTTGGTATATAACTTATATTAGAACATACAATTAATCTATGTGCCATATTCTATAACGCTTACAGCATATGAGTACAAATTCCATAGACTTAGGATATTTTCGCGACGCTTAGCAGACACCCGAAGCGTGGAAAAGAGATATAGCAATCTATATGAACACTTGCGAGACAGAAAGAGACGATACACAATTATAAGTGAGCCAAAAAATATTCGAGTTGAGCCCATAGTGTCCCGAGTTCTATGGTATGATTTCACAGATTGATTAAAATAATTACGTTCGTGCAAATGTACTAGAAAAGTGTTATACATATTGTGACTTGTTCCTTGAAGAATTGTGACGTGTCTAAAAATAAATAACCCACAAAATTATACGTTTCACAGGTAAATACGTATCTTTTATTGGAATATTTTCAACAAAATTTTATCAAAATATGATGACTCCGAAATAAGTTTTACAACAGGAAATCTGTAGAACCCCATGCTGTACTCCATTGGGAAAACCACGGCAGGGAGCTCATTCCACAGTCCGAGCGTCCGCGGAAGTAAACTCCTTTTAGCCCACACAGTTCGAAACAATTCTGGTTTCAATGTGTGTGGATGGACTCCCTGTCCATGGTGAGAGTTGCGATGGTGAAAGGTAGCCGTGGGCATCATGTCGAATAATTCCTTAGAACACTCTCCGTTGTACGAGCGGTAGAACACACATAACGAGGCAAAGTCTCTCCTCAGACTGAGTGGCTCTAAACTGCTTGTGAGCTCGGGATCGTCAACAATTCTGATGGCACGTTGCTGAACCGAGTCCAAAGGCCCAAGCTGGTACCCAGGAGCTCCCGCCCATAGATGACAGCAGTACTCCATATGAGGACGGACCTGCGACTTATAAAGTTGCAGCCTTTTTCCCTGCCTCGCTCTGCCTCGCTCTGTTGAGCACTCCAAGCTTTTTGGGTGCCAGCTTAACCTTGTCCTCCAAATGACTTCGGAACATAACGTCGATAGAGATGTCGACGCCAAGGATCCCGATGCTTTGACTGATGTTCAAGGAAGTGTTCTGGAATTTTGGAGCCACAGACCATGGGGTTTTCTTAGCGGTGAACGCGCAGGCTTGAGTCTTGGTGGGGTTGAAATGGACTAGGTTTAGTCGACCCCAATCGGAGACACAAGTTAGTGTACTATCGATTACAGATACCAGCCATTCGCGGTTTTCCCCCACCTCGGAACGAGGGATATTTGCACGGCCCGTTTAATGAGCGTCTCCTGTACTGTCGTCCGCATAGCAATGAATGCCGTCAATAGACAGCATATCATTGATATGCAGAAGGAACAGTGTTGGGGACAGCATGGGGACAGCACAGAACCTTGCGGGACGCCGGCATTTATGTCCATGCTATCGGAGCAACTACCGTCGACGACAGCTCTTATGCATTTGCTGGACAGAAAGCTGGCAACCCATTTGCATAATCCCTCGGGAAGCCCGTATGCTGGTAACTTCGTGAGAAAACCCCTGTGCCAGACCCGATCGAACATCTAGGCGCACTGCCAATGCCTCACCTTGACTCTCGATGGCGAGTGACCAACGGTGCGTGAGATACACAAGGAGGTCACCAGCTGAGCGACCTGAAGGCTGGATCCGCCCTTGATTGTAAAAGTAGACTGGGCCCCAAATATAATGCATAGAATGTCCCAGGATTAAGAAATTTTACCCGTACGTATTGTATCAGTACTTGTAACAAGGCCACAGCATGTTAAATGTAACGTATGGATTAACGTTCCGAGACAACGTTATGTAAGGATACATCGCTTGACACTAATGCGCCTGTCACAGCTGCCCTGCTAAATAATGTATGTGGTAACTGCATCAAAGAGAGATGTCGTAAGGGTGTGTTTAGATTGCAGTGGGTTTCGATCTGCGTATTGACTTGTTGATTTTGTTTGTGTTGATAGAGGCTGAAGCACGTTGGTGATAAATACATGGATGGAATCTGTAGGCTAACCCCTGAGGGGGTAAAATGGGGGATCGAGGGAAAAGCCAGCCAAAATTAGGTCAAGAATGAGGTTGCTGTTTTGATAATTCCATATTTTTTTTCCGAAAAACAAAGAGTCTCATGATTATTTTACTAATTACAAACATACCCATACCGAAAGCATTGACACATGAATGTCTCATGAAAATTTAGCCAAATCATCATCATCATCTGCCTGTTCCCAATCATTTGTGGTCGGCGCAATATGTACGCTTCTTCCATTCGTCTCTTCTATCCGTCAAACCAGCATCCACTCCTTTCTTACCCATATCATCATTTACACAATCCATCTCTTTTCGGTCTTCCTCTTCACGTATATCCATCCACTTTCATATACATAACTCTTTTAGTGACGTGGCTTTCATTTCTTCTCAACCAGGCTAAACGGAAATCCTAATATCCATCGTAAAAAAGGCAACTAAAAGCCAAATTACTTTGCATTTTTAAATATTTGCTTAAAAATACTACACAATCTTAAACATGAATAAATTTATTTTGACGCGTTATTCAACCGCCCTATCTTTCAAGTTTAATTCGAGGCAAGCCAGGACAGCTTGACAAGTCTTATGACAAGTCTGATAACTAAGTGGCGCACAGACAGACAAATTGCCTCAGGGGTAAGGGCTAGGATGTACTGTAAGTAGCGAGATGGCGGCGGGCGACGGAATTGTTAGACCTTACAAAATGATGAGTGGAGTTTATTATTTTTATATAACTAAGTACCAAATGTTGCTTTACAGTTATAGCCATAAATGTGATTTTAATATTTTTTACTCTGTCATGCACTCTTTATTAAGAAATAGTCTATTGAAATGTCTGTCTGATTCTCTAGTCTTCGATATAGATTATGCAGGTGAAGTTTTTTTTAGAATAACTTAAAATGAGCTAAATTCAAAGAAGTTCTTTACCGTTTTTTTAGACAATATTTATACTCTAGTAAGTAAAGAGTATAAAAATAAGTCACGTACCTATACCAAAGCCAACGAGACGAGATAAAGAATGTAAACAAACTTTAAATTTGTATTAAAAGAAATTATGTTGACGGCTGCTTTACCGACCGCTTTCCTGTACCACGAATCACACAACGACATCTGTCGTCGACCAACTGACGTCATTATTGCATGCGAATGATCGCTCGCTATCGTAATGTACAAAGTAGTACTCAACTGATAAGACATGTCGTGAATCTTCGTTCGCACAGAAAAGGAAGTATGGCCCCAAAGATTAACGAAAGAATGCTCAAACTTACAATCAGCTTTAGATCACTAATATAAGGTTCATAATACACTACAGCTGTTAATTCCATCTCACTCGCAAGTCACGCCCCTCCGCACGGCGCGCGCTAACATGGCGACAGCTGCCGACCAATAGTGGTTACCCGCGCTTTGAAAATGTACAAATAGTATCTTCTGCGCAGGTACATCGGTAAGCCATATCAGCTGGGTTGTAACTATGTAGATGTCGGTTGTTTACATATTTTAACTCCACTCGATGGCTCTGGTAAAGTCTGGTATTATACCCGTCACACGTTAAAACCGCTACCGCTTCAATCATAGCTAGACCCTTAAAACTTTCTAAAGACGACCATTTACATAATAAATAGCATTTTAGTAATGTATTTATGTCAAAATGTCAAAGAATATCATTTAACCTGACTGTTGCAAAATTGCGAGGAGGATATTGAAACGAATCTTTACTACCGGCACACCCCTGACTTAATACTAGGTAAGCGATGTAATTCCTTTAATACTACTACATAAGCATCAGCCTAACGACACAGTCCACATACGTTTCTGTGTGTGCGTGTGGGCTATCGCTATCGAATGATTACGCATCCGAGCATAGAAGATAGAGAGAGACAACATTATACGTAAGTAATTCTCTTTCTATTCTTATTATAAATAAAGTCATTGGACGCTTACTGAAGAGATTATTCAGGGTTGGCAACTTGCGGGTACCTTTTTTGTTGCAAGGGTTTTGGGCTACGGTAACCGCTTACCATCGGAAGGTCCATCTGCTAGTTTGCCATCTTAGTGCTGTTGTGAAAAGGGTTAATCCTAGTCTATTAAGAATGAAAATTAAACGTGTACCTATCGATCCCTGGTATATTTTAGCGCGTTTTTTTGCCGTAGTATAAAAATTAGTCAACTTTTTAATTTATTATGTCACTAGCTGTCTCCCACGGTTTCACCCGCGCTCTTAGGATAATAAGATAATATCCTATATTACTCGGGGATAATGTAGCTTCGCATTAGTGAAAGAATTTTTCGAATCCGACTGGTAGTTCCAGCGGCAGTAGATGAGCCCGTTTAAACAAACAAAAGCAAAAATAACTCTTCTGCTTTATTATAATAGTATAGATTATTTTAGTATAGATAAAGGACAGAGAAATAAACTCACTATTGCATTCTCTGAATACTTTAGCTTTAATAAAACTTGTTTTTAAAACGCTTTTATTTCTCATAACTTTTTCTAAAACGACCGAAAAGCGTGTAGAAGCTTTTATACTACATTACCACAACACAATGTAAAGGTATATTACAATACAATTTATATAACGGCAGACTGCGGTCCCCAGGCACAAAGATCTGCACTGCAGTCCTGACCAACAAAATGACAACATTTATGTATGTAGTTACGGTATAGGTAGGTTATGTGTTACCAACCGAGATCACCAAACATCCTTCAGGCTGAGGATCACGCCAATGACCTTGAGAGTCAATGAGCCAGGGGAGGAGCAAGATTCGATTCCCCGTGCAATCACGCCACCGGTCCACCAAAACTATTTCGTCTAATTTTGAAAGTACTGTTCAAGTAATCCATTTTTTTTGGCGGGACTGCAATACTGCCTTTTTTATATTTTTAACCGACTTCAAAAAAAGGAGGGGGTTCTCAATTCTTTTGTATTTTTTTTATGTTTGTTACCTCATAACTCCATTATTTATTCACCGATTTGGAAAAATATTTTTTTGTTTGAAAGGGTAAACTTTCCGTTTGGTCCCATTGTTATCAGATCAGGATTTGATTACTTCTTAGTGTACTTTGAAGTCGGTTTAAGTTTTTTGTAAAACAGTTCAATTATTCAACAAAATAATAAAGTCATATTAGTTTAGAGAAAAAGGTAAATAGACGTCAAAAGTAAGATTTTTGTTATGTTTTTCATCGAAGAAAATGTAAATAATAAACTGTCTTGGCGCTTTTGTGCAAATAAGTATATGAGTTTATGAATCCTAACTTTGATATTTGAAAAGCAGTAGAATCTCAAAGGTCCCGGAAATGTCGATTTTTATGAGCGTGCATAAAGCCAGAAAATAATGGCATAGGATAACGACTGGCAGATGAAACAAACTTATGTATAATATTTGAGTGGCATGAGACGGCGATAGCGTGTTTCGCGGAACAAAAATGAACTTAGCGCTTCTAATCTAAATAACTCGTAAAGTATAGAATATTTTTAAAAATCATTTGTATCAACCCTAGGTCATACGTTAGTGATATTATTTATCGATTTTTTGTCTTAATCTAACACCATTAACGAATAAAAACGAAAATTAGTTAATATTAGAGGTAGCTTTGTGATTTTTTTCTAACGAGGAATTTTCATTCCGTTATGTTTTTGCTCAGAGTGAACCATTGTATATATAATGAAATACCCATATAAATATTATTTACTTGGTAAATTTCAATTCTAAGATATATAAATATGCTTCTAAGCTATCTTTATTTACAACAAATATGTACAAAATACAATCTATATATAGAAAATTTCCTCAAGCCTGCCGCTGCTTCCGATTAACGGCAGGGTTCCCAGAAGGCTGGCAGCGTTTCCTCTTTGGATAGCCAAGCTGACGCGTTGGCGGAAAAAGCTCCCCGCCCGCTGGTCTCCGGAGGTCTCGATCAATTTTAATGACAAGGTGCGAGCAAAACGGCGAGCTACGGACCCCCACGGTCTCATGGTCTCGACCGCAAAAGGCACAAAAATATAATTGGGTCCAATCGACGCGTATTTTTTGAATTTTGAATTTTCCGCACTGGCCGCAGCTGCCCCTGCAGCTTTACAAGTCGCCGGTAAGTGAGATGGCGCGAGTGTATCGACACATGTTATGATATGTTATTTTGCTTTAGATGCACTTTTAAAGGCACCTGCCACATAATCAATTTCAATTATCTATCGGGCTGGGGTCAGATAAAAACCTATTCGCCTCTCTAATCAAAATTGTATCCTTCCTAAATATCATATTGTACTGCCTATTAATATCGTGTCAGGGAACACTGCGGCTTTGAATTCAATATCGAGTTACTGTTGGCAACACTGCGAATTTCCCGTTACGTAATCACGCAACCTGAATTGATTGTAGATATTGTATCATTGTCTATATATGCTGTATATTAGATGTATGTTACATGGAATATACATAGTGACTTTTTATTCGTCTTAGAAACGCAGCCCACATAATGTACCCAATGAATAGGTACTAATCATTAAGAAAAAAAATTTTTTGTTCATTTGTATATTATAAAAAAATATTAAAATGTATTAGAATCACGTCAAATCGATAGTTCGATCGATCAAAGTTTACGTATAAAATGGTAGAAAATACCAACCCAGAGCACGAGTCGAGTAGACTGCGCTCGTAACAGGGTGTTTAAAACTACGTCATGCGTCATAATGAATAATATTTGCATTTTTCAAATGATACAAATGTCCAAAAAAAATTTTTTTTTCTATAACTAGTACCTATTCATTGGGTACATGTGGGCTGTGTTTCTAATACGAATAAAAAGTCAAGGTGTATATTGTTTTAATGAATAGAAGTGACAGTCTTCCGTCGCAAGATTTCTCGTTGCGTTATCGCCCTTCCAGATTCAGGATAAGTACTTTTTTTTCTTTTTTTACTGTTTATAGGCCTGTGTTTGACCGCAATCTCACCATGGTAAGTGATGATGCGGCCGAAGGTGGTAAGCACACAAAGCCTAGAAGGTACTGACTCTCAAGTGCAGCTGTCGGAACACACCGAAAGGTGCTTGGCGACAGATTTTCAACTTGAGGGTGGTAGCCAGCCAGGCGGGTACTACAAAGTACCCTACCACCGTGCTATGGTTTCCTCACGATGTTTTCCTTCACCGAAAGCTCAAACTCATTGTAGGATTCGAACCCGGAACCTTCATCTCGGTATCCGACGTCACTACCACTGAGCTATCATCGCCTTAAACAATACACTAGCTGTTCCCTGCGGTTTCATCTGCGTTCCCGGGATGAAAAGTACCTTATAGCATTCAAGGGTAGTGTAGCTTTCTATTGAATGAATTTTTAGAACTAAATCAGTACATACAACATACAAACCATATACAGACTTATAAACTTTATCTTTTTATACAATGTGGTACAAAGGGTATATGACTTCTATGGTAATAGGCGCAAGATACATTTTCTTATAATAATATTGGCGTAGAGTTAATAATATTCTACGTACAAATATTTATAAGTGACGTGAAATATAATGACCCTCATTGGGCGGTGACACGGTTATGATTTTGATTCAATAAACTAGGAAGCAAAAATTTGCTATGATTTTTTTGGTAATTTATTATGATCTGTAACTTTTATGTGATGTAGTCTCCACCTCTTTCAGGTATTATACCCTTTCCATTACAGTGATTTTAAATTCAAATCATATATAAAACCTTGAAAATCAAAAGCGGTTATTTCAAAGCCATATTGAGAGTAAAGATGTATGAAAATAGCTGTAGCTGTAACTGCACGTTATTCATGATTCTACGAAAACCAGTAGTCTACCTGTGTAGGTTAATAATTATATTATTTTGTTGTTTTTTTTTCTAATTTTAAAACTTAGAGATAAAACAAGGAATAATAGTCGTATTGACCAAAAAATTCTGAGTTCCAAACCGCAGATAACTTTCGGACCTTTGGCCTTCATAAGAGCCTTTACTGAACTGGCTTTGGACTTTTTTGGCTCTTTTTAGCTAAAAGTAACATTCCGAAACGTGGGCTAGTTTAAAAATTCATAAGTGTTACGATTTCACAAGCAATTTATACCATATTGCTGATCCTTTTAAAATCCAAATTCCTACCATGGACACTAAGGCTCAGAATGAGCGCACGCCGTTTATCCCGAGGGAGTACAGCATGGGGTACTTCAGTACGTAAGTTTAGAAAACCATGTCCAGCTACGATCATGGAGGAGTGATTCTGTAAAGTAATGACAGAAATTCGACGGAACTGTGCGGTCTAAATGTATCTAGTATTTCTTTTCTTCCTAAAACCTCTGATACTTTTTAAAACTAACTCTCTATGTGTGTACATAAATACTTGTGACTCATTAGCGAATTTTCCAATTACAGAATTCCATTATTATCCTTAGAATTTACGGTTTACAGAATAAAAATAATAATAAAAGTAAAAAGTTAAAATTAAAAAGAATTACAATTTTTAAGAGAACAAGATTCTATACAAGAAAAAGGAATAGTGTTTGTGTTTGGGTGTGGGTGAGTGGGTGTTTGTGTGTAGGTGTGTGTGTGTGTTTGGATGAATGAGTGCATATCGGTATATCAGTTATATCGGCATATCGGTTATATCGGTAGTATTGCCTTGATCAATATTGGTCGGTCTGCGATATCGATACTCAAACTATCGATAGTTTGACAACACTACGCTCTGGCAGAGCTTTAACTGGACGAGTGACGACACGAGCTCAGATAATTGAATAAATAAGAGAAAAGATTATGGTCTATCTCTCTTTTTAAAAGAAATCATGTGAGAAGTGGTGCTGATCAAAGCCATATACAGGGTGTTGTTTTGGTCGGCGACAAGCGACCCAGGAGCGGTAGTACAAAATATATATTCCCCAAAAATGGACTTAATTCCATTAAATACTGTAAATATGTTGAGAAATACCTTATTCAATTTAAAATAAAATTACTGCAAAGTATGGTTACTAGGCACGTGCACAGACTAGAGCTAGGCACAAGCCGCCATCGCCCAACCCCTTTACTCCCTCGTACTCCCGTTGAGTATTGTCTACACTTTAGCTTATTACATGATTTTCAAAATTTTAATTTTTTTATTTTTATTATTACAAAAAAATAAAGTATTTTTTATATTTTTTTTAGCACCAGTATCATTTGTATTATCGACCCCGAGTCGCTCGTCGCTGACCAAAACTACGACCTGTATAGGCAACTGCAATACCTATTAGATTCCCCATTTTAAAGACAGGTTAAAATTTATTTTATCTCAATTTAATTAAAGTTCAATTTACAAAAATCAAAACCAGATTAAATTCCTATATGAATTAAATCGTCTATTTCTAATATCTATGTAACTAATTTACTGAATGTTTATTGTTAGTTATCACGCTCAACACGTATATTTCACGATAATATCGTCCATAATAACTAAAAGCATGTATTTAATGTGATTTATATTAATAACTACGATTTTTACCTTGTCAGCATTGTAGGGGAATTTTATTTTCCCCTTAATCTTAAATTTTTCACTAATTAGTGACTGGTATTGTGGGTACGGAATTAGGAAATTGCTGATTATCATTTTGATCGTTTGATCCGATTCTTTTAAGTTTTTTTATTGTTCGATGGTTACCACACACCTTCGTAAGATGGACGTATGTCATGGAATATGGTATGGTAGTACTTTTGGTCATTGTACATGAAATACATTATTTATACCATTAAAATATTTGATCCCTTGGTAACTCGGACAAGACTGCACAAACTAGTTATACCTATATTCATATAGTCCAGTATTTGTCTTAAATTTTACTTCGGAAATTATATTTTAAGGATAAGTTTTTGGTTAACTAAAATACGTACAGTTCCGTGGGTTTTAATTTACTTTGTATAGGCCTGTGTTTGATTACAATCTCACCATGGTCGGTGGTGCACACACAAAGCCTAGAAGGAACCGGCTCTCAATTGCAGCTGTCGGAACACACCGATAGGTGCTTGGCGACAGATTTTAACTTGAGGGTGGTACCCAGCCAGGTGGGTGCTATAAAGTACCCTACCACCGTGCTATGGTTTCCTCACAATTTTTTTCTTCACCGAAAGCTCATGGGATTTGAACCTGGGCCTTAAAACCTCGCCTTAATCAAAGTGTTACAAGCCTAATCTATGCCAATAAACAGGCATAACCTGTGTCATATGTCAGTAACGCAAACAATCGGGCTGTTATTTCCTAAGTATTTAAACATACAAACTCTACACTTCTATAATATTTTTAAATTAAAACTTTATCTACCCAAACACATTTTAATGTTAAGGTGCGTGTGTACGCGAGCATTAATATTTTTCACCTGTCATGTTAATTTAAGGGATTGGATTAAAAATAATATATGAATTTAAAAACCTTTTTATAACCTAAAAGGTTTTTACCATAATAAAGCATAAACTGCTAAATATTCATTAGATTCTATTAACGAGTCTCGTTTTATTCGCGCTTACGTTTGAGTAATAAAATTAACTTTTTGTTTCTGTTGGTTGTTTTCACAGACATAAATCTAAATAGATACCGCAAGTCCCTCTATCCGTACGAAAACTTTTTTTGTACTTATCATAGTTTCACAAGATTTATTTAGTTAGGCTGGCATTCGATTTTTAACGTGAAAATGAAGCTATCCTATGTGTCAGCTAGACATATCCCTCGCTACACATCTCTGGTGGACATGCAGCCTTATGCGAGTTCCCTGTCCGCGCGAAACAGTTTCAAAAGAAGAACATTGTACCCCATTTTTGCACAGAATTTGACACGCAAAGTACATACACTCTCGGCATCTATTTAGATGTATATCTGTGGTTGTTTTATGTTTCTTAAGTTGTCACTGAGTGCAAGCTGTATGATACCGTTGTTGGGCAAATCAATGAGGAGGGGTGAGCATATCCATCTGATTAATCATTTCTAATCTTTCACTTCAGCTTTCCATATAAAGGTCTGGAAGATATCGTGGTTAGTGATAAGACCGCCCATTGTGATTTTATCAATATAACTTTTTTTTGTGTTCGGATGGTATTGATCAATCATTCCAATATTAAAAAAAGCAAACCCGTTAAACATTTAGTAATCCTAGTCCAGTCAATAACTGACTTATGCATTCAACTGAACGTTGGCATTTAGGTAATGAACGCGCTAGCCGCCCAAACAACTTGCTAATTTAATCAGTTTGCTGCGACATATATACGGTGATTAAAACTTAATTAGTAAGGCTGTATGTATAAGCTATGTGCCTATGTATAATCAATTGATGTTCAAATGCGACGGTCTATAGTTAATTACTTTAACCTGGTTATAGGTTCATTAGGGAGGGCAGATGGAAGTCAAGTTGATTATTATTAGTATATAGGTAGGTACTACCTTTCGCCCTGCTAAGTACTTGGGATAAAAAGGCTTTCATCAGAATCGGTTCGGTAGTTTAGACATAGAAATGTAACAGATTCCCTTTCCCCCGGATTCACCCGCGTTCCCGGGATAAGAAGTAGCCTAAAACGATCAGAGATAATGTATCTGTGTGTCCTATTAGTGAAAAAAAATCAGACTGGTAGTTCCAAACATAAGCGCGTTTAAACAAACAAACAATCAAGCATAAAAACTCTTCAGATTTATTATATTAGGGAAAAAATATGATTAATAATTACAAAACTATCATTTGTTCGCGACCCCGTCTGCGTGATAAGCGACTTGTTTGACTTAATGCGGTCTCTGCTTAAGAGGACTCAATTCGTCATACTTTTCATACAAAACCCCTGTACTTATTATGGCGTTGTTAAACATTTTTCGTTAGATATTTTGAATAAATTAGTATCTTGTGTACTATATCTAGCCTTGTATCTTGGCGTAATTAAAAAAAAGTGTGAAACAAATTCAGTCAAAGCCTCCGAAAAACAGCGTTTTTGCCTGAACTTTGGCCATATCTAATGTACCTATAAATTGTAAAAGTAAAGAAAACATTAAGATACCAGGCTTGCAAATGTATTGGAGATTCTAAATAACTAACTTTTTTTTCACAAACTTGTAAGATTTTTTCTCAAGAAGTATACTCCTGGAACAAGTTTTATGAATGCGAAATCATGAATGACGATCTAGCGAAGCGGCCGCGAGTGATCAGCGGAATTTACCGACTGATAACCGACGGCTCTGATGCTATCTCTCTTTATTCGCAGTCAAACATTACGTTGGATGAAACAACAAGCTTTTAGACTATGCTCGCGTTGAAGTTGCGCCGGCCACAGAGGGCCGCCTTAAGGCACTGTCCAACTACAGCCGCTCGAGCAGGACTCAGCGAGTCGACGTATTTTGTAGTTATTTTGGATTTGTGTAAAGTAATGGAATATATAAATAAAATAAAATCGTGGTGCGTTAGATCATATTATGACGATTATTATAATTTTTCTTCTAAAAATACGGCTTATTATAGCTATGAAACACGATAAAAGCAAAAAAAGAGGGTACATTGGCGATTTTTTTCTATTGAGTTAAAATATTTAAATCGTATTTTGGAGCTCGCTAGACCTTAGGAAACATTGTCAACTGTCATATATATTTGTTCCAAACTAAAAAGATGTCATTTTCTTTACATAAAACCGAATCATAGAAACGCATTTTTGTTAATATATGAACCCACAGCGCCTTAAAAGGAGCTGTCCTTTAGTCACAGCTCAATTATACATACTTCAAAACCTTCATGAAACCCTTCAGGTGACTGTCAAAATTGCATCAAAATCTGTGCAGCGGCTCTGTAGTTATAGACAGAAAACCAGACGTTGCTATATAGAGGTAGATAAGTTTTACGAGAGGTAGAGCGTAGCGTTATTCGCTCAAAGAGCAGCTCGACTGGGGAAGTACGTCCACCTTACAGAATACCGCAGCCAAATAACTTTATGTTGTGTTCCTGCGCGTGAGTAAGGTCGCCAGAGCTCATTTTGGTAGGTTGGTAACGCGTGAGCGATGCTTCGTGTATTGCAAGCGTCCATATGGCTACGGTAACTGCTTACCAACAGGCGGGCCTTACGCTTATGAACCGACTGCATCATATACAACAAATATGTAACCGTAAATAAGGTGTAAATCAAGTATAGTTAAACCTAGGGTTAAAATATCCGTCACTTTCTAATGTCATATAAACAAAAAGGGATGAGGCTATCTTAATACCTGATTATTACAAGACTGACTTACACCTTATTAATAAGGGGGTAAGAGTTTAGTTATAATTTTACTTATCTTGCTAAGTACCAAATAGAACATTAATAACGATTTTCTTACCAAAACTTGTTTCCACTTGGTTTTATCTATAAAATTATTAAACTTAATCAAATATCCTTTCGACTAATTAATCTTAATCGAAACTAGAGAAGTAATTCGAAGCCCCGAGCGTCTTAGAGAAATAAAAAAGCGATTAAGAGCGAAATTTATTTTATTCGCGTCATGGAAAAGATTTATTTAATTAATTCTGACAACCTATTATTTAAACGTCTTGAAATTTAATATCATTTTGATTTATTTTTAAGACTAAGTTCTGATATGCGATTTTACTTGCATTTCGTCGGGAACAATATTTTATGGTTTTCCGGGATAATATTTTATGTAAAATTAATTTGTTACAGTATTACCCAACTGCTACGGCGCGTCGTGAATCTTCGTTCGCACAGAAAAGAAACTATGGCCCCGAAGATTAACGAAATAATGCTTAAAACTTACAATCAACCTTAGGTCACCACTATAAGGTTCATAAGGTTCACAGTACAGCTGTTACTTCCGTCTCAAAAATATAACTTATAATATAGACAAAAGAAATAAAGTCTCTGCAATATTTTTTGATATGAGCAAAGCCTTTGATTTTGTTTGCCATAGGATCCTGCTCAGTAAATGTGAACGTTATGGAATCAGGGGAAAAGCTCTTCAGTGGATTGGTAGCTATCTTAAAAATCGTAGCCAGTGCGTTGAAGTTAATCACATAGACACAGAACTAGTTTCCACCACTGTGAGATCTGAATATCAAACAATTAAAACCGGTGTTCCCCAGGGAAGTGTACTAGGTCCACTTCTCTTCTTATTATATATAAACGATATCCCTAAAATAACTGAACACCAATGCATACTTTTTGCTGATGACATTTCTGTAATTGTACCCAAAAACAAAAATATTGATTATGATCTCTCAACTCTACTGTACAATATGTAACAGACTGGTTAAAAGAAAATAACTTGACTGCTAATATATCTAAAACTAAAATAATCCAGTTTGAAAATTATAGAAACAAGCACTATGATCTAAATATAAGTTGTCGTGGGGAAAAAATTGAAGAAGTTGACGATACAAAGTTCTTAGGTATAGTACTCGACAAACATTGCAACTGGAAAGCACAAGTAAAAAGTATATGCATGAGAATAAATAGATTTGTCTTTCCATTAAGGAGAATAAAGCAAATTACAGACGAAAAGACAGCTATTACCGCTTATCATGGCTATATTGGGTCAGTTCTAAGGTACGGGATACTATTGTGGGGAAATTCCACAGATATTGAAAAGGTCTTTATCTCCCAAAAAAAGTGTATAAGAGCGATCTGTAGTGTAGGACCATATGAATCTTGCGGGCCGCTTTTTAAAAAACTTAAGATTCTCACTTTAACATCACTCTATATTCTAGAAGCTGGAACCTTTGTTAGAAAGCATCCCCACATTTTCAGAAAGGCAAATGAAAACAAAAGATTTTTGTCGCGGGATCCTACTAAGTTAAACATACCAACATGCTTTGGTATGCTTAATAAAAGGAATTGCTATATAATGGCGATAAATATTTATAATAAAATACCAAAAACTATTAGAGAATTGCCTTTGACATTGTTTGTAATTAAATTGAGAAAGTGGTTGGTAGAACATTCTTTTTATAACATAGCAGAATTTATGACATTTAAGACCAAGTAAGGAATTTGTTGTTTTTAATGATTTTTATTGTGTTGTGTGTATTTTTAATTTATTTTTTTGTATTTAATTTTAATTTCATTTTAACGACATTTGGTATTTATATTTTTGATTATATTAATTTCTCTTTGATTTATTATTATGTTTTATATACTTTGATTATTGGATAATTTGATTATAATAAAATGATATAAATACCTACTTAATTTTGCACGCCGTTATGGCGAAACATGTAGAACTAAAAACTTATATTAAGATCTATGTATTCACCATGTTTCAAGCAAATAAATTATCTTTATCTTTATCTTTATCTTTCACTCGCGCGTGAGGCCCATCCGCACTGCGCGCGCTAACATGGCGGCAGCTGCCGACCAATAGCGTTTCCCGCGCTTTGAAAATGTATCTTCTACGCAGGTACATCGGTAAGCCATATTAATTGGGTACTACTGTACGTTCGTAAGTGCCTTATTAGGGCCTAAATTGAATAAACTATTTTTGAATTTGAATTCATTTAAGAATACCATCTATCTATCTATGTAAGGTTATGATAGCTCAGTGGTAGTGACGTCTGATACCGAGACGAAGGTCCCTGGTTCGAATCCTACAATGAATTTGAGCTTTTGGCGAAGGAAAACATCGTGAGGAAACCATAGCACGGTGGTAGGGTACTTTGTAGTACCCACCTGGCTCGCTACCACCAAAATCTGTCGCCAAGCGACGACGGTTGACGAGCCATCTATTGCTCCGCGGGTCGTGGCTTCGATTCCCAATGACATGCATTTGTGTGCATGAACATGTCTGTACGTCCTGAGTCTGGGTGTAATTATGTATATTAAGTATGTATTTACAAACAAAAAGTAGTGTATGTATTATATCAGTTATCTGGTTTCCATAGTACAAGCTCTGCTTAGTTTGGGATCAGATGACCGTGTGTGAGGAATGTCACAGGTATTTATTTATTTTGTAAGCATCTATCGGTTTGTTGCACAGCTGCACTTGAGAGCCAGTTCCTTCTAGGCTTTGTGTGTTTACGTTACGATGTTTTCCTTCACAGAAAGTTTAAGCTCATTGCAGGATTCGAACCCGGGACCTTCGTTATGGTATTCGTCGCTACCACTGAGCTATCATGGTCAGCCATAAAAAAACTGCGGGTTTTTACAAGCTTTTATTTAATTTGCAATGTATGTATGTATGTTTGTTCGGGTGGAATCTTGCAAATCGAATTTCATCCACTTGCAGTGGTCGGATTGACTTGATATTTGGTAAAAATTAGTGTATTGGATGACAATGCAAGTACAGTCAACAAAAAGTACAGTCACTCAAAAAAAGCTTGTATCAAAAATGATTTTTTTAACAAATAACTTATTTTTCTTTTAATTATTATTAATGGTAAAAGTATTAATTGTATAGATTAGATATTAATCAAATGCACGTATTAAATGATTACTTCCAGTGAATATAAATGCATAAAAAAGCTTCTGCCAGAAGAGTTTTTTTTTTATATATATGTTAAGTACGTCAAAGGCTTTACAAACAAAGACATCTTGCTGTCTCGAAGTTTGTTATAAAATTTGCATAAAAAGTACTTATTATTAAAATAAAACTTTACCGACCTTTCTTATTAATAATGTATAAGGGGTCTCATAAATAATGTCATATTGTTCTTAAAGATGCGCAGGTGGTTGAAAAATACATGACCATTTTAAAACTATTTAAAGTTATATAACATTTGTAAGTAAATTATATTTATCAGCTATTATTGCGGTATTTTATTTTTAATTATTGATTTATTGTTTTATTTTACTTATTTATTAAGGCATCATAAAGTACAAAATTAAAAAAAAATTAGCTCACCTAATATAAATCAAGAACTTCAAACTTCGCAGCGAACTGGTATCTAAATTTTATGTCCGATACTTGAATTACATACAATTAATTAATGAATTTTAAAAAAAACGATAACTTTACATTAACAAAATTATTATCCCGCAATAATTTAAAAGTAAATAATGCACCTACCTTCATCCAATCCAAAGAGGCCGCTACCATTTCTCACAATGAAATTGTACGTTGGGCTATCAGACAATAACTTATCCACTTTTTTGTTTACATAACAAAATTCACACAAAACCGAACAACGCGCGCGTTTCCCTATAACCCATTATTGATAATGTTCCTAAGTGAATTAAACGGTTTTCAAATTCTACGAGTAGGTATCGCTACGATGCTCGTAGGCGTGCTACGAACCGAGTCTACCAGCGGACTGCCGTAGCGACTTCAAATCCGCAGCTACGAAGCTACGGCATCTCCAGCATTATATTACCGAGTTCTATCTCTTTCTAACGCATATGAAATTCATATCGCCGTCCCTTTTACTAAATACGGTATCTCAAATGGATGTAGATTCTGTTTACAGAAGGCTTGAACTAGAATCATTGTTGCCATTTTTGGTGTTTAGTAATTTTTCTTTGTTTGCATTTGAGATTTTTGATTTCTTATTTTGTAAAAAGGTTTATGCAAATTGACAGGTTGAAAGGGGTTATCGTTAAGGGTTTTAATCGACGGTTCACGTGAATAAACGCTTTTACAAAGGGTTTTGTACAGATTTATGTTTGTGGTTTCATCCAATAAATGTGTTTGGACTAGAATCAGCATTGAATAATTTGTTTGAAATAGATGTTGAATGTGATAAATTAAACTATTTTTGTATTTGTTTAATAATAAAACTTTACAATGTAATCTTAACTAATATTATAAATGTGAAAGTGAGTTTGTTTGTTTGTTACGCCTTCACGCCTCAACTACACAACGGAACATTATGAAATTTGGCATACAGATAGCCTATGAAGAAATACATAGGCTTTTTATCCCGGGATCGTGGGTGAAATCGCGGGGGCAAGCTAGTTGCTTATAAAACAGAAAATATGATTCTATAGTAAAAATCCAGGAAATTTTATTTTATTTGTGCAAAATTTCGACATTGAATGATATTTAAAAATACGAGGAACATTATATTGAATCTTCAAAATCAAAGCAAGTGAAATTTTAATTCAGTATAATAAATGCAAGCAAACACTAGGAAACTACAGTAGTTTCCGCTGGCGGTTTCACCTGTGTTTATGGGATAGGTATTGTTTTCAGAAATAAAAAGTACCTTATATGTCACCCCAAAAAAAAACTGTTTATTTTCATCCAAGCCTTTAATTTAGTCTCAAACATAAAAAATAATTGGACTGTTTTAAAAAATTTAAACCGAGTTCAATGTACACTAAGAAGTAATCATCCTGATCTGATGACAATGGGACCAAACGGGAAGTGTACCCTTCCAAATGTAAAAATAATCTTCCAAATCGGTTAATAAATTACGGAGTTATGAGGTAACAAACAAAAAAAAAATACAACCGAATTGAGAACCTCCTCCTTTTTTTGAAGTCGGTTAAATGTACAGTGTGGCCGCTGGAGAATGCGTTTCTGTCTGTTCTTCTCGGAAACAGCTAATGCTATTGCGATGTGACAATCACAGGAAGGTTCAGTATTTCCTTAGGGATAGCTTAGTCAAAGTCCCATTATAAACAGATTAGCCGTTTCCATGATTTGACCGATAATAATAGGTGTCAGGAACGCATTCCCTTAGCTGTCGCACTGTAATCATCATCATCATCAGTCTATAATGTCCCACTGCTGAGCACAGGCCTCTTTTCACAAATGAGGGTGAAAGCGAATGGGCAATACTCCACCACGCGCGCCCACTGCGGATCGGTGGAGGTAGGCCAGTGGTCAACCTGCTGTTGAAATTTTTCAAGCCGCCTAGGAGGCATCCAACTAGCTTAACGACTATCACAATTAAGTGATAACCGGGACCAACGGCTTTACGTGCCTTCCGAAGCACGGAAACGCTCGATTTGAAATACCACTAGGCGGTCACCCATCCAGGTACCGACCACGACGGTGGTAGCTTAACTTTGCCGATCGATTAAGCACTGTAATGCTCATTTATAAATAACTACAATATCAACCTTCGTCCATAATAAGCATAATATTGTATGCAGTTCGTAATTTAAAAAGGAGGTCAGACATTCATAAAAAAGTCAAAGTTAAAACGCTGACCGTGACATAGTGGACAAAGACTAAGTAAAAGTGAAAGCTAGAAATGAAAATCCATTTCTATACAAATGGAAAAGTGGAAATCTTTTCCCAGTTGGGGTTTTAAAGCTTTTATATGATGTTATTATGACACGTATGGCTTTTTTGTTTTTACTATGGCTATGGGTATATTGAAGCGCTCGTGGTGTAGTATGATTAGCCGTTCTTAATCGATTGGCAAAGTTAAGCTACGCCTGTCGTGGTCGGTACCTGGATGGGTCACCGCCTAGTGGTATTTCAAATCGAGCGTTTCCGTGCTTCGGAAGGCACGTAAAGCCGTTGGGCCCGGTTATCATTTAATTGTGATAGTCGGCGGCTTGAAATATTCCAACAGTAGGTTGACCACTAGCCTACCTCCACCGAACCGCAGTGGGCACGCGTGGTGGAGTATTGCCCATTCTCTTTCACCTTCATTTGTGAAAGGAGGCCTGTGCTCAGCAGTGGGACATTATAGGCTGATGATGATGATGATGGGTATATTTCCCCACAATGTCATCATGGTAAATCAAGATATACAAAGTGTATCCATTACATCACATCACAGGCAGTTGTAGTTGGAGGATATCGATCCGACTTTGTAAATGTTCCTTCTGGCGTTCCACAAGGTTCTCACCTGGGCCCCATTCTATACAACATCTATTTATACGATATCTATACATGCTTCATTCACTCTAGTTTTCTTATGTACGCGGATGATACAAAAATCTATCAAACTATCTCCAACATCGATGATTGTTATAGACTTCAAGAGGATCTATGCCGCCTTTCTACTTATTATGACATCAATCGCATCAAAGTAAATGCAGGAAAATGTCAACTTATATCCTTCACTAGGAAAACTAAACCCATTATTCATAGTTACACAATTCATGACATTGCAGTGGAGAGGGTGAAAACTGTTCGGGATCTTGGTATTTATCTAGATGATAAGCTTTTGATGAATGAACACATTGACATGATATCAAACAGAGCGTATAAAGCTTTGGGTTTTGTTATGAGGACTTGCAAATATTTTACTGATTTGTTCTCTGTGAAATTAGTTTACGACGCTTATGTCCGGAGCATTCTAGAATATGCAAGTTCTGTTTGGTCACCTCAATATGTCACACAAACACAGAAGATTGAACATATTCAACAAATATTCTTCAAATATTTGAACTTCAAGATTCGTGAACATCGGGACAAATATGAGGATGACTGTCAGCGTCATTCTTTACCCGCTCTCAGCGACCGGCGTGTAATAACAGATATGTTGCTACTGTACGATATCGTAAGAGGTCGTCTGAACTGTCCATCTCTGCTGGGCGGGGTAGGTCTCAACGTACCATCGCGCGTCACTCGCCATACCCATTCAAAGTTATTTCATGTTCCTTTACGTCGCACTAACTATGCTCAAAATTCAGTTCTCACTCGTTTGTGGCGGACTTACAACAAACTGTTTTCTGATGTTGATCCCTTTCACAAATCTAGAACAGTATATAAAGCGGATATCATACAAGCCCTTGCACAAAAAAAAATTCCTTAATTCTTTGGTGTATCCTTTCCCCATCACTTCTCCCTTTCCCCAAAACACATACATACACACAAACACACACACACACACACACACACACACACACACACACACACACACACACACACCCCACACAGTAGGTAGATACACTCACAAAGTATTTGTTGTAGTTCATAATTTAGGCTTATTTTAATGTTTGTTTATTGTTTTTTGTAATTAATTGTGTCTATCGAGCAACCTTTTATTAATGTTATAATGGAAATCTATTATTGGCCGTGCATTTTATTCATTTTTAAGTAATTTTTCACTAATGTATCGCTGTTGATTTCGTAATAAATAAATAAATAAATAAATTACAGTAATCAACTTTTTGGTACTAGGCGCACAGATCGCGGAAGAGAAAATTTTATAATAATATTAGCAAGTGACGCACACTGATAATGACCCTCATTGAGCGATGACAATGTAGGTTATGATTTTATTCAATACACTTGGAAATAAGGTACGAATTTTTGAGTAATTTATTTTGAGGTGAAACTTTTTTTAGAGAGTCTGTACCTGATGTAGTCTTCAGATAGATACACCCTTTCCGCTATTCGTTGTAGGATAAAAAAGAGACTTTGTCCACATCTCTAGTTGTTATTGTCATCAAAAGTAGTTAAAAAGAACAGCAAAGTGGGAGTCGAACTTCGCTTCATAACCACAACGAAACGAAAGTCTGTATGTGTGCCATTTACTCATTAAATATCGATTCAGTCTACTTTGTAGTTTTGCCGCCGGGTCTCGCAATTGTTGTCAGTGCGATTAGAATGTAAATATTATGTATTGAATCTACGCTTGTTATGAAAAGAGTAATTGCTGAGTTTATTGCCGGCTCTTCTCAGTAAATACAACCTTCCAGTATTAGAGTTAGACTATTCATAAGTGCCTGCTAAGGTCTATCCATACTTCCATACTTAATATTATAAAGCGCTCGCTCTCGCAGGAAACATCTGATGTAATAAATTTAAGTTTGTTTTTGAAAAGAGTAATTGCTGAGTTTATTGCCGGCTCTTCTCAGCAAAATCAACTTTCCGAACCGTGCATTAGAGTATTAGAGTTTGACTATTCATAAGTGCCTGTGAAGGCCTATTTGAATGAATAAATTATTTCATTTCATTTCATTTCAATGCGAAAGTAACTCTGTTTGTTTGTATGTTTGTTACGCTTTCACGCCTCAACTACTCAACGGATCATCATGAAATTTGGCATCCAGATAGCCAATGGTATGGAGAAGGACATAGGCTACTTTATATCCCGGGAACGTGAGTGAAAATGCGGGGGACAGCTAGTTTGAAATAAATGATTTCGATTTGTCTGTTTGTTTGTTCAAGCATCACTTAAAACTTAATGGAAACCAAAAAAAAGTCAAAAGCCTATACCAGTATATAGAGCCTGTAGTATATCCCGGGAATGCGGGTGGAACCACGCGGGACAGCTAGTGCATTGAAAATAAATAAGAAATTCAACAGTCATATATTTAAGTCTGAAGTCTCTGGGTAGCAGCCGTACCTCAACCACAGTACAGCCATGACCTGCGTACGACTAATGGATTAACTCCCCTATAACTCTTTGATAGTACATTTAATGATAAAAAAGTAATCTTGTGTACACTTTTTGAAATTAGCTAAGTAGTTACCCGTACTAGTTACAAAGTAAAGAATTGCACGTCGGTTTTTGATTTGTTTATTTATTTGTATAATGTTTTTCTTTCAAAAAAAAGCCAAACATAGTCAGATTGTCCAAAAAATATTAAAAAAATGTAACCTTGCTGAGTTTCTTGCCGGATTCTTCTCAGTTGAAGGCCGAGTTCCGAACCGGTGCCCTTCTGGGGCCTAAATTGAATAAATGGCTTTGACTTTGCTCAAAATTATTTATTATATTTTCTTGTCCGCAAACAAGTATTCGGCCCGCTTGGTGGCAAGCCTATGGACGCTTGCTTGTCGATAATCGTCATCGTTAGTAAACGATCAACTTTTGTATGGGATTGACATAAGAGATCTGCCTCCGCCGATACAATGTTAAGACGTTTAGTAAACATCTAAAGACGTATCTTTTGAAAATTCAATTACTAAGCTAAAATTTCACTCATATAGATTTAACACCTTTCGCGCCGCATACTTATAAATGGGATCAATAACTCAGTGTAGTTTGTAGTGACTTTCTCTCTAATCCTGTTCTTTTTTATAAATATTTGGTAAATAACTTCTTTTTATCTGTTTATGTGTACTGTAGTTGGTAAATGATGTAACTTTTTTAAAAATTAATGTTATCAATTTTGTATTATGTATTATGTAGTCCTTCCCTTTGTTTTTTATTTTAATTAAGTTGTTCGTGACGTCACTGATTTTCAGTCGCTGCCATAGCGACTGAAAATCAGTGCTGTAGTCTGGTACGTGTACTGGGCTTACAGTTTACAACTGAGTCGCTGTCCATTTCTGATGTCACACAACACAATTATTGTTTTTTTTTTCCCTGTTGTTTTTTTATTTTATCTTTTGGCAGCTTTATATAATTGTGTTGTGTTATTTCAGAATAAATGATTTTTCTTTCTTTCTTTCTTTTAGATTGTAAAAATCACGTGATATTTCGATTTGAAATGTCAATCCCATACAAAGGTTGATCGTTTTCTAACGATTACGATTGTCGACAGCCATCTTGTCTAGGCACCCCGAGGCTTCACTCACGCGGTACCGAACCTTCCCCCCTCCCCGATGAGCTCTTGATACCTTACTCACGCGCAGGAACACACCATTCTAACATACGTTATTTGGCTGCAGTATTCTGTAAGGTGGAGGGTACTTCCCCAGTCGAGCTGCTCTTTGAGTGAAATAACGCTATGCTTGTTGTGTTTATGCTTATATTTTTAACCGACTTCAAAAAAAGGAGGAGGTTCTCAATTCGAATGTTTTTTTTTTTTTTTTATGTTTGTTACCTCCGTCCATAACCATAACTCCGTCATTTATTAACCGATTTGGAAAATTCTTTTTTTATTTGAAAGGGTACACTTCCCGTTTGTTCCCATTGTCATCAGATCAGGATTTGATTACTTCTTAGTGTACTTTGAAGTCGGTTTAAGTATTTTGTAAAACAGTCCAATTATTGAAATTGTTATTTATAGCCAATATCCAATTCTCCAATCGAAAGCTAGATTATCCCTGCTACTTTACACCCCAGGAACGCAAGTAAACCCGGGGACAACTAGTTAGTTAAATAACAAATATTACAAAAAAATACATACTTATATTATTGGCTTGTACCTGATTGCATTCAAGTTATATTCAAAATTATATAGATTAAATAGCTTGTTTTTCTCTTTTCAGTTAATTTTTGTTTTACGCAGTCGGGTTTTTTTTATTTCTTTTAATAATTTAATTTATTTAATTTACTAAATTAGTCTACTAAGGTCACATTCGCTACCATAATCAAAAAAACTTAGTATGTAATTATATTACTTTTAAAGTCCCCTTACTACAACTATAAAAACTAAAATGCTTTCTTAAGTAAGCATTTGCATAAATAACAAGCCTTTTGCATAAATGCATTCAGAGCAAATCCCTTGAAATGGAGGCTTTTGCGCTCCTTGGGGACTTGACGTTACTCATTAAATAGACAACTTGAGACCGTAATCAGAGACTTAAGACCAAGACTTTGCGTAAATAGAGACTTAGAATTGAATGTGATGTTCATAATGACACAGCTTTCATCTAGACTTAAATACTATAGGGTTGACAATATTGTTAGACAGTATTAAAAAGTTTTATAATGTAATGGTACATTGTGATACATGTGTGTAATGTTGGTCATTACAGACGAGGCGGTAGGCGAACGCGATAAGGAAGCCGAGAGTGTAATAATTAATGCACACGCGTGTCATACGACGTTTTTCAACACACTTGCGAGGAAAGAAACAGACTTATATTTTTTAAGTAGATTTTTTTTATAATCAACCATACAATGAGAATGTTCACAAATATGGCGTGCAGATTTTTTTTTTCACAGCGATGCGTTGTCGATCTCTTTTACCCCTTTTTGGACGTGCTACCGGGTGGAATGAAACAGGAAGAGGCAGCAAACTAAAGTACTAAAGAAGTAAGTAAAGTAATTTCTGTCAAATAACACCTTTACCTCAACCATTCTGAAGTTATTTTTATCATTTGGATCGCAAAAAGAGTTGGTGGTACGGCCCCAGGTCTGTATCGATAGATTCTTTTTATAGAAGGTGTCGCGTGACAGAGATTATATAAAATTACCTGCGCTGTATACCAAGTAACTATGAAACTCGAAGAGTTAATATTCATGCCTCAACGTCATCTCATGGTAAACTAGACTCACGGATATGTAGAACAGTGAATAAATTTGAATAAACTGGAAGAAAATGGGAGTCAGTCTTATAAAACTACCGGATACGTGATATTGTTATATAATTATTAGCATAGAGGGAAAGTATTTATTACAAGCTTTTATTTAGTTTCACCTGCCCCGTTGTCTGTAATGGAATTTTGCAAGTTAAATTTTACCCACTTTCCGGTTTCCGATTGAGCTGAAATTTTGCACGAATATTCAAATCGCGTGACAATACAATATTATGATGACGTGGAGCTGATCTGATGATGGAGCTGGAAGGCGGCCATAGGAACTCCGTAATAAAACCACATAACCCCACCAAGTTTGGGCTCGTTTGATTCGTCTTGATGAGTACTTTGTCGAGTCACAAAAAAAAAGCTTGTATTAAAAATGTAATTTTTAACAAAGAACCTGTTTACGTTTAGTTATGGTATATTTACAACACTTAAATAATAATTAAATGGAAATCCTATTTACAAAATATAAAATCAAAATAAAACAAAAAAAAGTTGTGCCACATCGCTGCCCTGTGTGAACGAGCCAAGAAGGCTGGCGGCATTGCCATGTTGAATGGCAATGCTGATCCATTGTCCTAGATAGACACCAGCATTCTTGTCACGTGAAGGCGCCGTGAGACCTCTTTAAACAAATCATCATCAGACATCTGGGCCCCACGGCCCCAGTGTTTCTACACAGAACGCCACAAAAATGCATACATTGCCTATAGATGCATATTTGCGGCGCGTCAGGCATTCTTGCTGGGCGGCAGCGGCATCGGCAATATCTGAAGTATCTAGAAGATGAGACAGATAGAGTGAAGGTGCAGGCACATTAGGAGTTCTTTTTGATAATTATCATAACATACAAATTTCTATTGAATGTATGTTTAACATAAATAATTGTTGGACAAACTTCGCTCCGTATATCACACGCGTCAAGTCATGTCGTTATACATTTACATTATTTATTCAATATAGTAAAAACTGTTTTTAAAGAGCCATTTACAGAATAACTGGATACTTCGTAATAAATTTCGATCCATTAGGAATATTTAAATTTTTGAAAAGCTTCTGTAAAATATTTGATGTTGTCACTTTTAATACACATTTTTAGCTTCTAATAAAGATGTATTGCAATTTAAACGATGGGTATGCGGTTGTCCCTGTTCAGTTCGAATAAAAACCCGCAATTCCAAGTGAAATTCTTGATGTATTAGTATCTAACCAAGAATTTCGCTTCGAATTTTTCGCTACCAAAAGAGGCTGTATTCACTATTATTACCAGCTTTTATTAGGGTTCCGTAGCCAAATGACAAAAAACGGAACCCTTATGGATTCGTGATGTCTGTCTATCTGTCTGTCTGTCCGTCCGTATGTCACTGCCACTTTTTTCCGAAACTATAAGAACACCGTTGAAATTTGGTAACTAGATTTATTCTGTGAACCGCATTCAGATTTTCACACAAAAATAGAAAAAAAAATTGGGTGTTCCCCATACATAGAAATGAAACTCAAAATTTTTTTTTCATCAAACCCATACTTGGGGTATCTATGGATAGGTCTTCAAAAATGATATTGAGGTTTCTCATATAATTTTTTTCTAAACTGAATAGTTTGCGCGAGAGACACTTCCAAAGAGGTAAAATGTGTCTCCCTGTAACTTCTAAAATAAGAGAATGATAAAACTAAAAAAAAAATATATGATGTACATTATTACCATGCAAACTTCCACCGAAAATTGATTTGAACGAGATCTAGTAAGTAGTTTTTTTTAATACGTCTTAAATCGTAAACCACAATTGGCTTTGACTTTGACTTTGAACAAACCGTAACAATTTTGATTCTCGAAAGTTTATAGCAATTATTGACACAATATCAATGTATTTTTGAGGTTAATTCCGGCTAACTTTGTTCACAAAGAACTTATAATAGTGCGTAGATTTATACATCAATCTTTGTATTAATACGTGTAAAGACAATTTTGTACCCACTTTTGCATATTGCGTGCGTAGGTAAGATTTGGCATATAGTTAAAGTTTATAAAGAGAAGTGCTCAATGAATTCAAATTAAATAATTAAAATCCCAGTCGATTCTTGACCACTGCGGGTCTACTAGTATAGACGCCCAAAACGTAAAATTCTAACAGATGATTTTGCTGAGAAGACCCGAGATTAAACTATGAAGTACTTCTTCTCGACGACACGGTTATCTTATACTAAAACATCAAGTACGTCAGTGAAAAATAAGGCATAATATTCACCGTTAATTGAATAATCTCAACTCAGCATATTTATATCTATTAATTGCACTGCAACGTTCGAAGGAAGTTTTCGATACGCTGCCTCCAAATGCCTGAATAAATCTTCGCGATTGCCGCAACTTTAAGTTTTGAATAATTTAGGTACCTATACAATTTACCTACTGTTTATTACGCACTATTTCGTCGATTGTGAATCTTACTTACGCCGGGGCATGCAATTGTTGTCAGTGCGATTAGAATGTAAATAACTATTATGCAATTAATCTAAGCTAGTTTTGAAAAGTGTAATTGATGAGTTTATTGCCGGCTCTTCTCAGCAAATGCAACCCTCCGAACCGGTATTAAGAGTATTAGAGTCAGACTTTTCATATGTGCCTGCGAAGGTTTATTTGAATAATTGTTTTTTTTTATTGAATTTTGAGTATAGGGCTGTTTTTAAAATAGCCAGATGAGCAGTAGGTATCTGGGCATTTTTTAATAGATCTATACGAATTATAACTCCGAGGTTTATCCAGCAATAGAAATATATGCGCTAATATTATATTTATTCTTAATATTTATAACCACTGTTATAGACATTGAGTAAAATAAAAAAAACTACTCTATTCTCATTGAGCTATTATTCCTACGTATAGAGAAGCTATTATATAAGCAAAGGTATGTCCCATTTTTTTAAATCTGTCGAAACACGTTGCGCTATCAGAACGCTTTTAGGAGTATTTTTCTCGTAAATACCGTGATTTTCACGGCGCTTACGTGTTTCATTCATCGTTCTACAACAATTCATAGTTGTGATGTGTGGAGTCTTCTCTATACCTAGTAATAATAGCTCAATGCCCTGCCCATGGAAAATGTTCTGTACGTACCTAACAGGTATTACTCGAGATTTATTATTTCTTAATATCATTTTATATCTATAGATTTATCCACCGGTACCACTTAAACTAACTAGTAATAATAGCAAGTATAAAATTATCTGTTAGCATTTAAATTCCAATATCACTATAATTTATTTTATATCTCAAACACGCAGCAATATTTGTGACAATGCGAAGGAAATTGAACCTTATTTATATTGGGCTGCCTAATATACATTTCCATTAGGTTTAGTAATCAAGAAACACGCTATGCATTTTTAAAAAAGTAATAAACTAAAGCATTGTTGAAAAAAATCCAATTTCTTGCGTAAAATGCTCGGGACTTAAGTCTGCGACGATATTCTCTAAATATGAATGTATGTGAATTTATTATGAACCTTATTTATCTTGCGTTACAGTATAAATTGTATTATGTGTAATATTTCAAAACATTTCATTTAGCATAACTTGATAATATCAAAATACACAATTTAAATAAAGTATAGTTGTAAATATTTAAAGAGAGATCAAAATGCGTCTCTCATCTAATTGATTGTACCTATGCCTATGTTACTTAGTTACAGTAAAAAACCGGTCAAGTGTGAGTCGGACTTGCACACGTAGGTACGATTTCGTAAACACGCCTTGTATTAGTCCCCCTGTAGTTTTGTGCCCCCCGCCAAGACAGCCAAGCGAAGCGAAAGGGCACTACCTACCTTTTCTCGAAGCGCTTCGTCGTTTTTTTGAACCCTCATAACTTGGGTTTGGATTATACCAGATAAACAAAATTCTCAGGACATTATGTCAATAGTAAACTTATTAAACATATTAAGTTTCAATAACATAGCTCTTATACTTTAGATTTTATTGATATCTAAAAAACCCCGATTTCGTCACTGACTCACTGATGATCATCAAAACTCATAGGGTACTTCCTGAAGTCCTAGAAAGCTGAAATTTGGTATGTAAGCTTATAATTAGTACACAAACAACAAAAAAATTATAAAACTTGGTAATTTCAAACAAAAAAAACATAAGCAACTTACAAAAAGAAATGAAATCCCACCAAAAACATTTTTATGTAAAATGTTGCCGCCAAGACATATGGCTCGTACTGTCAAAAAGTTATCAGATCTCATGTAGAGCCAAGCTTATAACTCTACATGCACTTACTCTACAAGCCCTAACTTCACAAACTCTACACACTGCAGTCAAAATATGTGGCTTGGCCGTTTCAATACTACAAGAACTATTGAATAACAAAAAAGTAATGAACAGTGAATAAATTTTTCACCTTACTCCCATGTGACGGTAGCGAAACGGCCAAGCCACATATTTTGACTAAGGTGTAGAGTTTGTGAAGTTAGGGCTTGTAGAGTAAGTGCATGTAGAGTTATAAGCTTGGCTCTACATGAGATCTGATAACTTTTTGACAGTACGAGCCATATGTCTTGGCGGCAACATTTTACATAAAAATGTTTTGGTGGGATATCATTTGTTATTATAGCAGCAATAGAAATACACATTCTGTGAAAATTTCAACTGTCTACCTTTTACGGTTCATGAGATACAGCACACTGACGGAAAGATGGACAGATGGATGGACGGACGGAGAGCGGAGGCTTAGTAATTGGGTCCCGTTGGCACCCTTTGGTATGTTACACTATAAACTATTTTTTTTTATAATATGCGATAATTGCTTCCAGACTTATTTCGAACTGTGCGATCTCAAAGGAGCTTCCTTCCGCGGACGCTCAGATTATGGAATGAGCTCCCGCCGTGGTTTTACCAATGGAGTACAGCATGGGGTTCTTCAAAAAGGGTGTGAAGAGATTTCTGCAGGGTCGGCAACGCGCGATATCCCTGGTATTGCAAGCGTCTATAGGCTACGGTAAACGCTTACCATCAGGCGGGCCGTATGCTAGTTTGCCACCTTAGTGGTATAAAAAATGGTACCAAGCCAGAGCTCTGAAGCTATTCGAAAATAACTATACCCAATACCAAAAGCTTTGAAGCAATAAATTATTCAAAAATTTACAAGGCACTTCACTCGTGCCATTGACCTGGCTGCAAATCAACCAATTCACTGTACCTTAATTTTTTACCACACTATGTAGACATGTAACATTCACGAACAAATAACGGTTGACAGACAGACAGAGTGATAAGGGTGTCTATTCAGACCCTCCAGAAAGGGATCTAGCAATCCGGCGCTAGTAATATTAATGATTGAAACATAGAGTTTGAATAATATGTACAAATGGATGCAGTATGTGAATAATCGACGATTTCAAAGGGTTTCAAAAATGACACCTTTGGTCAGAGATATATTTATAGTTTTTAGGGTTTCATACCCGAAGGGTGCCAAACGGGACCCTATTACTAATACTCCGCTGTCCGTCCGTCTGTCTGTCCGTCTGTCACCAGGCTGTATCGCATGAACCGGCATAAATAGTTGAAATTTTCACAGATCATGTATTTCTGATTTGTTGATAGTATCGATAAAAACGAGAAATTTGCATTCATTATATGTATTTTAGTCGTTTAAACTATGTACGCGCACTTCGTTTCAAGGCATTTAGACCGTACCCGTGCTCACAGACCGTACTCTAGCACAGTCGCTCTATAATATTCTAACTCTATGGTCCTACTCATCTAAACCACAGAATAGATAATAGTACTCGAAACTCAATCATAACTCTGTAACTATAAGATCGACATATCCTCATGTGCATATACGAAGCCAAGTTGTGCCAAGATGTAGTTGCCAAGTTAAATAGCTATTGCCAAGTTGACGTGTATTGATTACTGACACTTTATCTACCTTGTAGTGAAACTAATGTAGACGTAAGTAATGGTAGAATTACCTACTTACTGCAGTCTGTGAATTTTTTTTAGGTTTTGAGTTTCGATATTTATTTACACTTATAATTTTCTTAAAAATACTTGATATTTCTATTGATATTAGGAATTCATTTATGCTAAAGATGTTCATTCCACTGTAACTCTAACAGATTTTGATGCTTAACCGTTAAACGATTTGTTCAGAATCACCTACTGAATCGATTTATGTAACTTCATAAATCGATTCAGTAGGAGATTCTGAACAAACCGTTTAACGATTTATCATCCAAATCTGTTATACGTTCTATATTCTTCATAGAAAACTCTATAGTGAAAGCACTCATCGATATATTTTTTTTAATACCACTTAGGTGGAAAACAAGCATACGGCCTGATGGTAAGCGGTTACCGTAGCCTATGGACACTTGCAAAACCAGCTCGCGCGTTGCCGACCCTGCAGAAATCTCTTCACACCCTTTTTGAAGAACCCCATGCTGTAATCCATTGGGAAAACCACGGCGGAGAGCTCATTCCACAGTCTGAGCGTCTGCGGAAGGAAGCTCCGTTGAGCCCGCACAGTTCGAAACAATTCCGGTTTCAATATGTGAGGATGTCCCTGTCGATGTCGAGAGTTGCGATGGTGGAAAGTAGCCGTGGGCATCAAGTCGAACAATTCTTTAGAAACACTATACGATATGACCAACTTTTAATATAGGACCAAGATAGACATCGCATTTTTTTTCTAAAATTCTGATTGTGCAAGATTGATGTTTTGTGTGTGATTTTGATATTGATGAGTTTATTTTGCAAGTATGTCCACTTGTCATCTTATATTTGTTCAGTTTAATTAATGATAGCTGTAAAGCAATCACACAAATTACATACATGCGTGTCGAATTGATCTCCTTGTTTTTGAAGTCGATTAAAAATGAACCGTATCTATGAATCGCATGAGTCTACGTTAACGCGTATTCTAATTTAAAGTTAGTTCAGACCCTTGTAGTGCAGGGTTGGTGGATGGGAGCTGCCCACAACAAATACCGTACGTTGTATACATTGTTGCCTTGTAATAATATTACGCTAACGTATACACTATACGATTTATGCTTTCCTAGACAGGTAGATTCGCGCCGCTGGTGGTGGGTTCGATTCCCACACAGGACATGCAAGTTTTGCATGAACATGTATGGATGTCCTGAGTCTGGGTGCAATTATGTATATTAAGTATGTATTTACAAACAAAAAGTAGTATATGTATTATATCAGTTATCTGGTTTCCATAGTACGAGCTCTGCTTAGTGTGGGATCAGATGACCGTGTGTGAGGAATGTCCCGGGATATTTATAAAAATAAGAAAGAAAAGAAAAGATCATAGCGTTTTCACTCACACTGAAAAAAATCATCTACAATACTAGTTATGTAAGTTGACGTTTTGTCGTCGGGAAACTAACTTTAGTTACAAGTAATCAAATAATTTAGTAACGAACAAAAACTAGTTTTGTTACTGTTAAGTTTAGTTCGCAAGTCACTCTGTTTAGGTTATTGGTCGTCAAATTTTGTGTTACTGTTTAATAAAATTTTGTAGTCACTTGTAGTCCATTTTTTCAGTGCAAAGAGCAGAGCGAATGAATAAGTACCTCCACCTTACAGACTACCGCAGTCAAATAACTTTCCGGCGCGTGAGTAAGGTCGCCAGAGCTCATTGGTGAGGAGGAAAGTGTCGGTACCTTAGCCATATTTGTACGTAGTATTTATATACTCTGAGGCCATATGAACTCTCGCGATACACGGGGCATCACTCATGCGTTGTCGACCCTTCCCCCTCCTTGTTGAGCTCTGGCGACTGTTCTCACGCGCAGGAACACAACATAAAGTTATTTGGCCGCGGTATTCTGTAAGGTGGAAGTACCCAGTCGAGATACCGCTATGCCAATCATCATCATAATTACCAGCCTATAATGTCCCACTACTGAGCACTAATTTCACAAATGAAGGTGAAAGGGAATGGGCAATACTCCACCACGCGTGCCCACTGCGGATCGGTGGAGGTAGGCTAGTGGTCAACGCAAAGCTTAACGACTATCACAATTAAGTGATAACCGGGACCAACGGCTTTACATGCCTTCCGAAGCACGGAAACGCTCGATTTGAAATACCACTAGGCGGTCACCCATCCAGGTACCGACCACGAAAGGCGTAGCTTAACTTTGCCGATCGATTAATAATGGCTAATCATGCTACACCACGAACGCTTCAATAATAGCTATGCTAATAATAACTATAATTTTTCAGACTCAACAAAACTACCTTAACTTTTTATAAAGTCGATATAAGTCACATGTACCAGGTCATAAGAACACATAAGTAATCAAGTAAGTCTAGACTAAGACTCTTGTAAGACTCATATGCAAACATTCCCACGGTTCAAAACATTTGAATTAATTACGAAAGGTACTAAACAAATATGAAACTCATTTGAAACAAAAGCTGTTAATATTTTACTTTAATTTTTAATCGACTTAAAAAAAAGGAGATTTTCGATTCGACACGTATGTATGTAATATTATTGGAACTGCAATATATTCACATATGATAATCTATTAGAGCTTCCAAACAAATATACAAAATGTCATAGTATGTATGTTTATATTTGTATGTATGTTTGTCCACGCATATCTCCGAAGATATTAATCGGATTGTAACCAATATTTTATTATTGATTTACATTTACTTCAGCATAGGGAAGAGTGCAAATTTCATCGAAATTGGTTCAGTACTTTTCAGGATATGGACAAATATGTGTGAAGGTCTGGCTTATTGATACGAGCTACGGGTGTGGTGTCAAAGGAAAAACATCTCAAAACTTTGGTCAATTTCTGGTGCGTTTAAGAAAAAACTAAAAATTACGAAATAAAAAAGTTTATTTAAAAAACATTGAAACGCTTTAAAAAAAAATATGGAACTTATTCTGCAAATGATTTTGGAAACTTCTACGTCTCTTTAGCTATTCGGAAAGGTATAACATCAACTAGGTATGTTCATAAAATCATAAAATAATGTTATTTGGGTGGTAGTACAACATAACGAAACTTCGGACTTTCATATTCAATGGCCCTGATTCTGTTGTTCACAACTAAACTAATTTTAATGTCACTATGTCTCTTTCTAACAAAGAACATAAGAAAAGGATGTAAGAAATTTAGTCCTGTCAAAATTAGTCCAATGCTTGTTTTCAATATAAATTTAGTCGCCATCTATCGCGGTTACGCCTAAATACACGCAAAATAAGACGGCAAAGATTAATTTGACAATTTAAAATATGTTCTATCCTTTTTCAATAATGTTCGTAAGAAAGAGATGAGATGTGACTAAAATAGTTTAGTGAGATTTACAACAGAATCGGCACCAATATCTCCATAACGGTTAAGTTTAGGACACCATATTGCAGAATCAAATCCATCAGAAATGTCCTGAATCTTAACGTTCTTAAATATTCAGTACAACTTTCCCTGTAACCCATGTAAGTTCATCACACACAAAAAAAAATCTGAAGTCAATAACTTAGATTTATGCAATCCGACATCAACAATAGCTTTGTCAAATTTTTAATTTCCGCCTTTCTCATGTATTTTCCCCTACAGGAATACTTTAAGATTGTGGTTATATTTGATCAAATGTTGTAACATACTTTTCTACGGTTAAATTCGAGCGTTTCCGCGCTTGGGAAGGCACGTAAAGCCGTTGGTCCCGGTTATCACTTAATTGTGACAGTTGTTAAGCCAGTTGGATGCCTCCTAGGCGGCTTGAAAAATTCCAACAGTAGGTTGACCATTTGCCTACCTCCACCAATCCACAGTGGGTATGCATGATGGAGTATTGGCTCATTTGTGACGGAGGCCTGCGCTCAGCAGTGGTACATTGTAGGCTGATGATGATGATATATAAAAAATCCATTTTTATTATACGAAGTTGGTAAACATATAGCCCGCCTGATGGTAAGCGGTTACCGAATCCATATAGACGCTTGCAACATATGGGGTATCTCACGCGTTACCGACCTTTCCTCCTCTCCAATGAGCTCTGTCTCGCTTACTCACGCGCAGGAACACAACATAAAGTTATTTGGCTGCGGTATTCTGTAAGGTGGAGGTGTACTTCCCCAGTCGAGATGCGAATAAACGCTACGCTCTTCTAGTACTTCTCTCGCACTACTCTCTTATAATCTATACCTACGTGTAGATTAAAACAGCTTTATGACAAAGATAATATGCGCGTTTTTGAAACAGCTTGACGCTGCGTCTGTGTGCAACCAAACGAAGGACAATAAAGCTGACGTGTCAAAGTGTCGACATTTTTCCTCATAAATTGCTTCGTGAGTAAACCTCAGATGTGATAAAATTCACGGCTACTTAAAATTTCAGGAAAAATACGGATTGACTTTTATAGGAAATGTATTTTGTTGCATTTCACTTTGGACATTTTGGTTATTCCTGTTTATATTCCATTAAAGGATTAAACATTTTTGGATCGAAAGATTAACGGTAAAAGTATATTTCTCTTATCTTATCTTGATTTTTAAATTTCAATAAAAGGAGGAGGTTCTCAATTCTAATGTATTTTTTTATGTTTGTTACCTCATAACTCTGTCATTTATGAAATTTTTTTTTCATATTTGGAAAATTATTTTTTTATTTGAAAGGGTTCCCGTTTGGTTCCATTGTCATCAGATCAAGATTTGATTACTTCTTAGTGTACTTTGAAGTCGGTTTAAGTTTTTTGTAAAACAGTCCAATTATTTGATACTGACCAAGATACTGACATTTTTTTTACAGTTGCCATAAAAAATCATATTACTTTTTAAGTAAATTCTGTTCTTTTTTTTTACCTCGGGTTATTCTAAAAACTTTTTAATAAGGAGTATCTGAAAAACTAAATTGTAATCACACTCACCAAAGCAAATCTTATAATCATCTAGTATATAGTAACGTTACACAAACTAATTAAATCACAAAGCTTACCAAATTAGTGTAAGTATGTTTAGTAAAAGCACCAATTAAACAAAAACAAATCCCTAAGTAGCACAACTTAATACAAAACAAGTAACATTATGTAAAGTACAAGAGATTACATTAATTAGTTTAACAAGTAAGAGGTCCTTTAGATCTTCTTTAGAAGCATAACACTGTTTTTGTCACAACTAAATTTACGAAATGACAGGTGTTTTGTTGAGCGAAAGTTTTACTAAAACTTTTGATTTGTTATTCAAGTTGGCAACTTTAGTTTTTGATGGTGAAAGCCGCTTGGGCTTAAAAGTTACATGTAAGAAAATAAGAAAGTTATTTTATTGTTAATGTTTTTGTGCTGAAAATAAACACGCTCATGCAAAACTTGGCGTAAGTTATAAATAAAATCGCAGCGAAATATAACTTTAATGTGATGTCGGATGATTAATCCTCCGCATCATCATTCTCATCATCATCATCATCAGCCTATAATATCCCACTGCTGAGCACAGGCCTCCTTTCACAAATGAGGGTGAAAGGGAATGGGCAATACACCACCACGCGTACCCACTGCGGATCGGTGGAGGTAGGCTAGTGGTCAACCTACTGTTGGAATCTTTCAAGCCGCCTAGGAGGCATCCAACTAGCTTAACGACTATCACAATTAAATGATAACCGGGATCAACGGCTTTACGTGCCTTCCGAAGCACGGAACCCATCCAGGTACCGACCACAACGGTGGTAGCTTAACTTTGCCGATGGATTAAGAACGGCTAATCAAGCTACACCACGAGCGCTTCAACCTTCGCATACTAGGTGAATAAATCTCATAATATGCCATACTAGGTGGGGTTTGAAATACCCCAAAAAAAAGGAAATAAAATCAACAAATTAAAACTTCATGGCAGTTATTCACTGCGCTGTGCTGGCAGTAGGTATGCGGTGTAGTACAAAAAGAGTCTACGCTTTGTCCCTTACGCTGCTGGCTCAGCGACTCCTCCTGTGTTGCAAGCGTCTATAGGCTATGGTAACCGCTTACCATCAGAGTTTCAAAAATATAATTTAAGGCGATGTTAGCTCAGTGGTAGTGACGTCGGATTCCGAGACGAAGGTCCCGGGTTCGAATCCTACAATGAGCTTGAGCTTTCGGTGAAGGAAAACATCGTGAGGAAACCATAGCACGGTGGTAGGGTACTTTGTAGTACCCGCCTGGCTGGCTACCACCCTCAAGTTGAAAATCTGTCGTCAAGCACCTTTCGGTGTGTTCCGACAGCTGCACTTGAGAGCCAGTTCCTTCTAGGCTTTGTGTGCTTACCACCTTCGGCCGTATCATCACTTGCCATGGTGAGATTGCGTTCAAACACAGGCCTATAAAGAGTAAAAAAAAAAAATATAATAACAATAATTTGTATTTTTTAATCGTTAGGTTAAAGTGCAAATCTGCTTTTTAACCCGAAATAAGACAAAAAAAATGGTTAATGAAACGATACAAATTCCGTAACCTCCAAAAGTATTTTTATACAACAATAAACATAAGAATATACCTACCAAAGAGATGCTATCATCGTACCTTATAGTGTAAACATTTTCTCCTTATCTCTAATTAAGGGTCGAAACGTAGGGGCCACGAAAGAGCGTGTCCATTTGTACCCTAATAAAAATTAATTCACTCAAACCGCAAGTTGTTTAGTAATGAAGGTTATTCAAATGCCCGGACGGGACGGTCGCTTGTTTTTTATATAAATAATTTCGAAAAGACTCGTTTTTGGTTAAAATAATGTATTAATAGATTCAATCGCTTTGGTGGTCTGGCAATATAACTAGAACAGGTCAGAAATCACCCATTATTTTTCTAAAATATAAGTAACTCCTTATAGCATCAGCTATCTGCCAGTGTTAGCCTCGGCAAAATCGGTCCAGCCGTTACTAAGATTAGCTGGAACAAACAGACAGACTGACAAAAAAAAATTGATATATTTTTTGTTAACGATTACCTACCTAGGTACCAGATATAATGTATTAATTTTAAAAAAGCTATTATATTAACATTACAAATAGAGAGTTCAATTTTATTTATTTGAACACATTTCTTTTTATTTATTTAGGGGTAGGGCTTTTTATATATTTATTTTGTCATTTTTCATCATAAGTAAAAAAATACGCAACATAAAAGAAAATAAAAAGCTGTTTTGTAATGTACAAATGATGCCCTTTTATAAACAAACTTCGGTCTCCTATTCCGACCCCTGTTGCAAAATAAAACCCCTTTTTTCCCTTTCCCCCCTCCCCTATGAGCTCTGGCGACGGCGACCTTACTCACGCGCAGGAACACAACTTTACACAACATACAATTATTTGGCTGCGGTATTCTGTAAGGTGGAGGTACTTCCCCAGTCGAGCTCTTTGGACGAATAAACGCTACGGTCTACCTCTCTCAAGCAATATGCTTGGGTCAGTAATATTCAAAACTATTCCAAAAAATCAATAGATTTAGTGGTTGTTGAAATATAGCGCTATGACAAATGGACGGACAGACGAATGGAGTGTTACCATAAGGTTCCTTTTTTACCTTTTTGGTTCGGAACCCTAATTATATATTAACACTAGCATCTGCTCGCGGCTTCGCCCGCGTGGCCTACAGGAATCAAATAACATATTTTTCTACAACAATAAAACTAAAAAGAACAACTTCATCCCGCTTCGAGGGTGGAATTATTAAAAACGCTGAGACACGTATACATTAATTTTCAATCTTCAGCTTAAAGATAAAATTTGAAGACCCTAACTTCGAAACTGACGGACTTTCATACAAACTTTCATCCCCTATTTTACCCCCTTAGGGGTGGAATTTCGAAAAACCCTTTCTTAGTGGATACCTACTCTTCACAAAGAATATACCCTCTAAATTTCATGTCTTTAGAACCAGTGGTTTAGGCTGTGCGTTGATATATCAGTCAATCAGTCAGTCAGGACTTTGAATTTTATACACCGTGACTTTTTATTCGTCTTAGAAACGGAGGCCATATAATGTACCTATGTAATGTATATAATGAATAGGTACAAATGATTTAAAAAATTTTTTTTTTTAAACATTTGTATTATTAAAAAAGTCTAATATTATTCATTATTACGCATGACGTAGTGTTTAGGCCAAAATACCTATAATAATATTTATAGTAGAAACCTACTCATATTGAGTTTCAATGACGAGCCTCTACTTCCCGATTCCTCTCCTTTTCCCACATCATATGTGAAAGCGAGAAAAGAGCTTCGAGAATCTTCGAGATACTTCGGCGACGCATCGCCAAACGCGTGTGTGCGAGTAAAACGAAACGCGCGCGCCCCGCAACCCCGCAACATTCAGTACGAAAGACGCTACAGACCGAGGCGCATTGAACTTTGTGATTGGTGAATTGATATGAAATAATAGTGCTTATCACTGTGCTGGATTACAATAGGAGTTCCTGGAGTTCCTGGTAAGTCCTTACCTTTATCCTAGGAGGCTCCTCGTTTTCCATATTAATATTTTTACGCAAAAACCCATCACGTAGTTTTAAACAGCCTGTTACGAGCGCAGTCTACTCGACTCGTGCTCTGGGTTGGTATTTTCTACCATTTTATACGTAAACTTTAATTTATTAACTCGATTTGTCATAATTATAATAAATTTTAATATTTTTTTTAAATATACAAATCATCAAACATTTTTTTTCTTAATGATTAGTACCTATTCATTGGGTACATTATGTGGACTGCGTTTCTAAGACGAATAAAAAGTCACGGTCTATATGTATATAGATATAGATGAGAAAAGCACCTTAAGATATTATAAGTATTTATTAATATAATATTTAATGCCTCGGTGTAAGGTCCGACGCGGCCGTCACGACTTGGCAATGGACAATGGCGCCAGTCAGTCTTCAATACCATGGTACAAGGTCGAAATATCTTAACATTGAAGATAGGGGTGCCAATTTCATGCCTGTTGAAGGTTTTTTGTATAAGGTAATATTAATCTAAGGTCAAGCTAAGAAGCCGTGTATAGACAAGATTATGTCTCTATTTGTCGCACTATTTTTGTGTCTATTTGGCACTTAAATCTTGATTTGTGTCTATTTGGTATCGAACAACTGATCCAAAGAAGCGCAAAGACTTTCATTATGTTTGAAATCTATTCCGCCAATTCTCCACTACTGAGAATGCGCTATGATTGGCTTAGTCAAGGACACATGCGCTATGATTGGCTCAGTCAAGGACACATGCGCTCTGATTGGCTAAGTCAAGGATACATGCGCTCTGATTGGCTAACTCAAGGACACATGCGCTATCATTGGCTATGTCAAGGACACATGCGCTATGATTGGCTAAGTCAAGGACACATGCGCTCTGTTTGGCTAACTCAAGGACACATGCGCTATCATTGGCTATGTCAAGGACACATGCGCTATGATTGGCTAAGTCAAGGACACATGCGCTATGATTGGCTAAGTCAAGGACACATGCGCTATGATTGGCTAAGTCAAGGACACATGCGCTATGATTGGCTAAGTCTTGGACACATGCGCTATGATTGGCTAAGTCTCGGACACATGCGCTATGATTGGCTAAGTCAACGACATATGCGCTCTGATTGTTAGCAATCTTTAGCTCGTTTTGTGTTTTTACACAAATCAACTGTTCGATATCTGCCTCAAAGATTAAAATAATGTTCATTGAACGCTGTGCTGAGTCAGCTGAAACGGAACGCAACCGTATTTGTTGCGCCCGCCGGCCGTCGAGCAGCGCCACTCTCCACACCGGACAAGTCCAACTTTGATCGCGAGCGCAGCAAGCCTCCGAACGTTTCGGATAACTATAATTATTTACTTTATTACTACTAAAAGAGTTTTGTGGTGTAATTAACATTAAATCAGGGTCTAGACCTGCGTCTGTATAAGAACTATTGTGCATTGTGCTTTATTCAAACCAGTGTGTGAAGAACTATTCCTGAACCCGCGGTGCTTTGCCGGTGAAGAAGCCAGACGAGGTAAGTGTTCCTTTTACATTGATTTTCGTCTTTGGGGCAGAGAAAGCATTCGTGGAGTTCTAGTAGTATCACCAACCCAATACAGTCCAAAGAAAATATTATACCGCGTGGCCCGGTTTATTCTGCCACAACAACATTTAAACAAAACATTTACATGCAGTGATTAGTCAGTACTGAGATTTATCAGTGCAAAAACACTTACTAATTGCGAATTTGGATCGCCGGGTATTACTCAAAAGGGACATTTCCTCCATGTTATAGGTTCATAGAATCCGGGAAGACTATAGACCTATGTTTGACCATAATCTTACCATGGTAAGTGATGATATGGCCGACGATGGTAAGCACACAAAGCCTAGAAGGAACTGGCTCTCAAGTGCAGCTGTCGGAACACACTGATATGTGCTTGGCGACAGATTTTCAACTTGAGGGTGGTAGCCAGCCAGATGGGTACTGCAAAGCACCCTACTCACGTGCTATGGTTTTCTTTCGCCAAAAAAACTAACTTCTACGAAGCTCAAATAAATTTACATTTATGAAACTAACATCTGATCTGACAGTGACAACCCTATTGATAACTTCATTTCACAATTCACAAACTAGTTGTAGTTTTCATCAAATAACTTTGTGTATTTATATCCGGCGACCCGAATATCGAGTGAGTTCGACTATTTGTCGTAAATTGAGGTCGATAGTGTAACAAGAGAGAACTGAAACTTTAACTCTCTCTGTGATGGACAGTTTGATTGTTGTGCGCTTGAGAGCAAGGGTTATTCATTTTGGAAGTGGTTTTATAGTTCGATTTAGAAGAGATTGCATAGAAGCCATAATTAAAACATCTAGCTAATGCCCGGTGTTCTTTGCATCGCACTTTTTTTTGCTTCAAAGTCAAAGCTATTTTTAATTTATATACCTTTTTCAAAAATCTTTCCCAGCCTGCGCAGAACAACTAACACACGTTTTAATTCGAATGCAATGCAATGAGAAATGTATGGGAACACATACGTACAAACATACAAACAGATAGACACACAGTAATTAGATATGTGTAGGAGAATTAATTAAATACTGTTATTATATTAATATACTCATAAAAACTGCAAAATAAATATATAATTCATACAAAATAAATAATCTGAAAAATCTGAATCTATTCCTGGAGGGAAGTGCGACGCCGCTGCAAGCAAAGACCTTAAAGTGAGCATGACATACTTAAGTCTGCCTTAGAAATCAAGCTAAGAAGCCTGAAGCTGAAGAATCTGAATCTATTCCTGGTAATAATAATGAGAAAGTTTGTCTCTGAATTCAACAATCCTAAAAAATATATCGTAAGTTTAAACACTCTATCTTCAATGTATTTACATGATTTCATTTCACAATAATTCAATGAAGACGAAAATAGTAGAAAGCCCGATATCAATCAATGAATGCATTTGTGTTTCGATAAAGAGACTCTATTTCCAAAAATATCATATTTATCAAAATAAGAAGCATTTAAAAAGTAATGCTGCGTTCCAATTTCCTTTCGAAAAACATGTCATAAGAAAAATGGCGTCACAAATCCTTGCAAAGAATTACCAACAAAATATTCTTAATCTAAAGTTTTCAATGTCATGCGAGAACGTTGCCAAAACATCGAAAATCGATGGCGAAGGTCAAGATATGCAGACACCAAGACGCCAAGCTTTCGAGGGATAGAGGTCAGGCTGTAGGTAAACTGTAGAGGAATTTCGTTGCCAAAGCTAATGTGGATTTGGCTCAGTTTGCGAAGACCTTGACTTATGATCAAGAGAATCAAGTTCGAGACTCAGCAGACTATAATCAAATTTAGCCATCCTCTGGCAATAATAGATTAGTGTGGTATAGATAGTTTACGTCAAATGTCGCGAAGAAGGTCGTGGGTTCGAATACAATACAGCTTTAGTTTAACGGTGAAGGAAACGATATCTTCAAGGCCAGCATGCTACAGCCTCGGCCTCTTCAACTCCTCCTGGGGTCAGTAGATGGCCAAACGCAAGCAATTCTACCACCATTCAAGGCATTCAGGGTGCAGCTTGGTAAGTCCTAAGGAGGACACAACAACTTACCATGATGAGACAGAAAAATATATATTTTAAATTTGATATCTAACTACTACGTACAAGTAGTACCCGACTAATAAGGCGCGTCTTGAATCTTCGTTCGCACAGAAAAGAAAGTATGACCTCGAAATTAACGATAGAATGCTTAAGGCGGCCCTCTGTGGCCCGCGCAACTTCAACGCAAGTATAGTCTAAAAGCTTGTTGTTTCATCCAACGTAATGTTTAACTGCGAAAAAAGAGAGACAGCATCAGAGCTGTCGGTTATCAGTCGGTAAATTCCGCTGATCACTCGCGGCCACTTCGCTAGGTCGTCATTCATGATTTCGCATATCATAAGTTTGTGAAAAAAACGTTAGTTATTTAGAATCTCCAATACATTTGCAAGCCTGGTATCTAAATGTTTTCTTTACTTTTAAAATTTATAGGTACATTAGATATGGCCAAAGTTCAGGTAAAATTTGAGCAAAAACGCTGTTTTTTGGAGGCTTTTACAGAATTTGTTTCACACTTTTTTTTATTACGCCTAGATACACGGCTAGATATAACACCACAAGATACTAATTTGTTCAAAACATCTATCGAAAAATTTTTAACAACGCCATAATAAGTACAGAGGTTTTGTATGAAAAGTATGGCGAATTGAGTGCTCTTAAAACTTACAATCAACCTTAGATCACTACTATAAGGTTCATAATACACTGCAGCTGTTAGTTCCGTCTCACTCGCAAGTCACGCCCCTCCGCACGGCGCGCGCTAACATGGCGGCAGCTGCCGACCTATAGCATTTCCCGCGCTTCGAAAATCTATCTTCTGCGCAGGTATATCCGTAAGCCATATCAGTTGGGTACTACTGTACCTATCAACGATTTATTATTGCATGTCTATTTGTGTCTTGCGTATTGCAAAGTAATCACTTCAGTCTTCAGAAAAAGTTGAACGATATGCAGTGCTGTTATCTAAAAAAAATATCTTGGCGATAAAACTTCGGCGCTGAATAGAGTAATGTCAAATAATATTCCTAATCTTCTCGTATTATTTGTTACGAGCTGTAAAAATGATAATGTAAGTTTTTTGATACTTTTATATTTTATCAGTATGTAATAAAATCTTAGGTATATTTTCATCGGTATTTCGAATAAAAATAAGAACACAAATAGTGAAGTATAACTCAAAAACAATCAATTTAACTCTAAATACAGTAACAAAACCCGAAATATAAACTTTGTATAAACAGTTGGTAAAATTTTGAAACTTCTACGTAAAACTAAATCGGACCTTGCTCGGTACAAACAAAGCTTCTGAAGTTTTTGTCGAAGACAACTAAAACTGTTTCGTTCACGTATACCTTCGTTCATCAAACACCATTACTGTACGACACGAGTCAGAGGTATCATGTGAATTTTGAATGGACTTTTCAGCGGGAACTTGCGAAGTGACATCACGTTTTCGTTTCATCAAATAGTGTTAATTGAATATGATTGGTGGTGTTTTATCCAATGAAGATCAATTCAAATACACCAGTGAAGTAAAATGATTTACTTTATCGTAACTTTTCAAATTGTCTGAAAAGTACGTGAAAAGTTTTAGTATAGTTCCACCATTTTACTAAAACCTGATTTTACGGTCAGTGACTGTCGGTGCGAACTACGTGAGAGAGAAAGAGAACTTTTATCGTGACTAGAACTTACCACTTACTAATATAACTCACCACTGGCAAAAAATAAGTCCTAATAAAACGGATTTGGTTGCCAAACTGGAAACCAAGAAGAATTTTGGAATGATCGGCCGCTCAATATGTATTTTTTCAATATATATCCCGCCGCGCGCCTTAACCAAACCGTTTGTGTTTAAGGGGAACCGCGGCCATTGTACGCGAAATGCCACTTTGACGTTTAAAGACACAAGGTTTAATATTAACTGTCATTTAGTTACTGTTGCATATAAATTTTAACTCTGGCAGGTCTCTTTTGTCTGGTCATGCGCGCGACCAGATATGTAATGTAGGCTTTGATTTTCAGTCATAAGCTAAGCAAGTCAGCAGTTTTGCGTACTTATAAGAAAGCACGCCAAGATATTTCGAAACCTCTAACTCATGTCGAACTATACTTTTACCTTAACTAATTAATTATTTACCTAGAATTTACTGGAGAAGTTCTACACCTTCGATATTGGACCCTATTGTAATGAGTGTTAGAATTATTTTACCGTGTTTAATAGTTTTATTTCTACACCATTTGTTTAGGTATTCTAGACGAAGTTCTTCTGGAAACTTTTAGTTTGTGCTATATATACAATGATTCAGAATCTTGGCGTAAACTTCTCATTCATTAGGTAGGATCTACTTACACATAATAATTATTTTTAGATAGGTGAGGGAGCTGTATCTATATTAGCATAGAGATAGTATATTAATAGATCGACTCCACAAGAGTATGTACCGTGACCATGGGTATGTGCAATGCCCTCGCGAAAATACATTCGCGTTCATAGTTTGAACGGACATAGACATCGATTTTATCGATACTTTTACCGATAACAGTGTACCCACGATATATCTATGAATGCATCTCAAACTGCTCGTGCTTCGCACAAGGTACTAGGCTACTAGCACTCTTATTAATCTTAATCTATAGCTACTAGCTTTCCGCCCACGATTTCCCTCACGATCCCATATTTTGATCATTAAGGGGTGGAAATTTACAAAACTTCTTATGTGATACCTATCCTACGGTTTGAGCTGCCTGCATCTGACAATCCGTAAATTTCTCTAAATAATTAATATTACTTTAAAAAATATATTGGTACTCCCGATCCAAGGTATACCACCAGCATAGCCAATCTGCAGTTCATGCCCTCGTGTCCTCTAGCGGCACGTGAGAAGCATGGCGCAAACAAAAAGTCGAGAACCAACATAAATGTCCAATCTAATAGTATTTAGGATCTATGTCCTACCGAGGAATCTTTTAATTATTTACTACACATCGTTCCTCTGGGATGGGAAGGTGCTTAGTGAATGCTAAACGACTGCCGAGAATGTAAGGATAATCCAGACTTACATACCCATTGGGGATCCAGTTTCCTAGTTCGTTTTTGTATCGCTAAAGAAAAACATGAAATCTGTCTTTTGAGTTTTTTTTCTCAATTTGATTGCAAATATTTAATTGCATTTCATATCGACAAGACGTGGTTTGGATTATTTTAAAGTTCGTAATAGAAAAGTTGGATTTTGTTTTGTAGACAAGAGTTAAAACATAGGTATAGTAGTACCCAACTGATATGGCTTACCGATGTACCTGCGCAGAAGATACATTTTCAAAGCGCGGGAAACGCTATTGGTCGGCAGCTGCCGCCATGTTAGGGCGCGCCGTGCGGAGGGGCGTGACTTGCAAGTGAGACAGAACTAACAGCTTCAGTGTACTATGAACCTTATAGAAGTGATCTAAGGTTGATTGTAAGTTTTAAGCATTCTTTCGTTAATCTTCGGGGCCATACTTTCTTTTCTGTGCGAACGAAGATTCACGACGCGCCATATCAGTTGGGTAATACTTGTAAAACAGTATTCATTTATTTTAATTCCAAGCATCTATAACATTAAAACTCGTACTTTTGTGACTACAGTCGTAGTTGCCCATTTTTATTTCTATGTGGTTAGCAATACGTTAAAAATTCATTTGTGAAACCTTGTATGCGTTCGTGGATCAACACACAGTGTAAAGGTAACCACTATAAGGGGTTTGTATAAATATTTATGAATACTATCAGAGGATTCTGTAGGTCGAGAGGGACTCGGTCAAATTTAATAAATAAGCACTCCAAGCAGAATATTGTAATTCAACGACATTAGTGAAATGACAAAAATTGCTTTTGATAAAATGGAAATATTAAAATTATGGCTCGTGTCTTGCTTGAACTATATTAAGGGTATTTAATTTATTCAAGTTTTTTTTGTTATTAATTCTTAGTTTTTTTTAGGTTTTAGTAATTAGTTTATTATTGATTAGTTTAGTTTATTATTAAAACTAAAAAGTAAAGATACATTTGGGATAGACTGATTGCCCATTAGTATTTATATACTCTGAGCCCGTACCCTGCCTTAGCCGAGTAATTTTCTTGTTGGCTACACCGCGATTAAACGTGGCCTCTTTTGGCCTAGAAAACCAGCTTTCATCTTATGCTACTTAGCTACGAGCTTAAGCTGAGATAGTTGCATTTTTGTGAGGCCTAAAATGCAATTGCTATCGTTTTTGTTAGTCCAAAATAAATGTCTTTTTCATAGAATAATGAAAATTTTCCTGCAACAATGCCTTCTAGTATTTCTTTTCTATTCCATGAAAATAAATATATTACGATGCTATAAGCTTTTACAACGAAGCATCTCAGTGAATGTGCAAGTAAAAGGTGCAGTCACATCGGATCGACAATACGTGTAATCTGCGGCTTCGAGCACTAGCCTTAACTAGGTCACTGCATGTAGATTAAATAGTCTGCGAAGTTTTATTGGGAATTGTACCTATGACTTTGTTACTTCTGAGAAGCTATCATGATGTTGTATCTCTTCTTATCTTACATGAATCGTAAAAAAATACAACTGGAAAAAAATACAGGTTTTTACTGTACTGCTATATTTTTTATTCCAATGTTTAGAGACATCACTCAAACTTATATTGCGATTACTTTTCTCCGTTATTAATTGATTATTTCAAAATGAACTCTAACTGATGGAGATCAAAATCTACCATAAATTCAAAATCTTATTTACTCAGTAATTTGAGTACTAAGAGACTGCTCTTATAAAGCACTTATGAACGTTGCAATTAAATTTACCGCATCGTATCACACGCATAACCTCCATAATTCGACGTCAGTGAAAAGACTTCCTCTTCTACCTACATTGAAATCCAACTACTCTTTGGCCGTGCACGCCGGGTCGCGCACAAAAATCAATACTACGGTGAACGACCCTCCTTTCCCCGGGATGTACAGTAATGCCAAGGGCACCATGCCACTAAATCATCCCCCCTGTTCATGGGCAGCCATGAGCAGCCAAGGAGAGCCGAACTTGGCAGTCGCGACATACTGTCTCTACTGCCGACCTTGATATTCTATTCGGAGAGAATTGAACAGGCGTTTTGGGAAGATGGAAGGTTTTGGGGAATTAATGTTGTTTTGCGATATTGTTATTGTTATAGGTGTAATTTTATGATTGAAAATAGTGCATGGGACACATAAATCTGTGAAATTCCTTTACCAACTGACTGATATTTCAATGCAGAGTTCAAACGACTTTAATACAGATACTAGATAAACCAAAGTTCCAGTGAAATCCACCCAAGTTGAAAATGTCGCCAGGCATCTATCGGTGTTCCGGCTTTGTGTGCTTACCACTTTCGGCCACATCATCACTTACCATGGTGAGATTGTGGCCAAACACAGGCTTATAAACAATAAAAAAAAGGTTCATAAAGCAGTAGGAGTTTGCGAAGATTTGGTCCCATGCAAAAACTGTATAGGACAGAAGCTATTATGGTTATTTAACTAATAATCACATCAATCTACTAATATTTCCTTAGTGGTTTTTCTATTTGTCTCTCATTATCAAAATGTGCATTACTTACTTAACTTATTTTCAATTAGCAATGCTTTTGCTTTCTTATCAAAACCTTATCGATCCCAAGAAATTCCCTCTACTAATCAAAATAAAACGAAAACCAATACCGCATCATAAAACCGATATAACAGAAACCCGGAACATTCATTCGTTCGTTGCCAAAGCCATTTGTTTCCCTCCCTCTTCCCATAGCCTATGGTCCCTGTTCTTGATCGTCGCGACATACTGTCTCAAGTGCAAACCTTGACACATTTGCTTCTTGTTTCATTTCCCCTTTGCCAAGGTTATTGGCTATTTGGATCTGTTTGTTCATTCGCAATATGTTTGACCTTTTAGTTCGTAGTTTCAAGACAAATAATCGTTGTTAGATCAATGATTTATTGCTTTTAAGCAGAAGATATGTCACAGGAAATATGTAGTGTTATATCTGTATTCCTAGTGATATATTTATTTAGCCTTACTCTGCTTACTTTTAAAGTGACAAGGGCATTTGTTTTCTCAAAGGGATAATGGACAAGTGACGATTTTGACCTTTGAAATACATTGACTACTAACATCGAAATGGGCGGATATTTCCTAAAAGGAAACTGATGCGATATTATAAACATCTTCATATTATAGGCAGCTACGTTATCATAATATTTCAACAGATGGCATTGTAAATTAGTTACATCGCGCTATGGTTTCGTTCTCAACGAACATTGCCTTCCCATGACTCTCGTAAGATATTCAATCACTCTACTGCCAAAATCCGATTTAAATTTATTTTTGAGTGACGTCTTCTAAGTCAGATCTTAGAGATCGTCTGTCTGGCTGTTACTTAATCAGTTATTCAGTTTATTAACAAATTAATAACAATTCTGGTTTATTGTGAGCCAATTGTTGTGGGGGCTGGTCTGCTTAAGTTTGCCATTTATTTATTTACTTATTAAATATAGATTCAGTCGACTTTGTAGTTTTGCCACCGCGCCGGGGCGCGCAATTGTTGTCAGTGCGATTAGAATGTAAATATTATGTAATGAATCTAAGCTTGTTTTGAAAAGAGTAATTGCTGAATTTATTGCCGGCTCTTCTCAGCAAATGCAACCTTCCGAACCGGTATTAGAGTATTAGAGTCAGACTTTTCATAAGTGCTTGCGAAGATCTATTTGAATAAATGATTTTGAATTTATCATAATTCAGTATCATCACTAGTATGCGACAATTTTGGATCTATGGATCGGATTTGAGCAATTGACCCTCCGGAAAAATAAATAGAATCAAACTCTACCTTAAGGTGGGTCTACCCTAGGCGAACCGAAAATGAGCCGAGCACAATCGGAGGACGAACTCGCGGTGCGTAGACGGACTTGGGAGCCTCGAACGAATTTTTGGCTCGCGCTCGACTGCTCTCTGCCATATGTCAGTTTTTTTACGAGCACAAGGATTCGCGTCGATTTGTACACACTTGACATCGCGAGCAACGAGCGAATAGCGGCTCGATTGCTCGGTTCGCGTAGCGTATATGCACCATAACTTGACTAATCCTCTGTGGTAGTAGTGGACTGTAGTATTGTAGTTTTGTAGTGAGTTTTTTCTAATCTTAGCATTCGTTATTAGCATTTTATATTTGCCCATAGTTCACACACACACATATCAAAAGCAACACTGATAACCTCAGAATAATCATAGAGTTAATATATTTTTACCGATAACGGCCTCTCTAGAAACGGTCTCGTATCTTTTATCAGTCATGCACTCTACATAGGTAAACATTATCTATGCAATAGATGACCACAGCAAAACATCTATGGAATTCTATATTTTTGGTCAGTCCATAAATATTACGGTTTATACATTTAAAAAAATTATCCGCAAAAATCTTTTCAGTCTTTTTTTTTATACCACTAAGGTGGCAAACAAGTATACGGCCCGCCTGATGGTAAGCAGTTACCGTAGCCTAGTTACCTATAGACGCTTGTAACACTAGGGTGCCTAGACATGGTTGGCGACGATCAACATTTGTATGGGATTGACATTTCAAATCGAAATATCACGTCATTTTTAAAAATCTCTTATGACAATCCCATACAAAGGTTGGTCATTTACTAACGATGACGATTGTCGACTTGTCTAGGGGGGGCAGGAGTATCAATCACACGTTGCCGACCCTGAAAAAATCTCTACACACTTTTTTGAAGAATCCCATTCTGTACTCTATTGGGAAAACCACGGCGGGAGCTCATTCCACAGTCCGAGCGTGGCGGAAGAAAACTCCGTTGAGCACAGTTCTAAACAATTCTTGTTTCAATGTGTGAGGATGAGGATGGACTCCCCGTCGATGGCGAGAGTTGCGGTGGAGGAAGGTAGCCGTGTGAATCAAGTCGAACAATTCTTTAGAACACTCTCCTCTCATACTACTTTTGGGTGTGACAACAGTTTTGCAAATAGCAAAGTACGTTTACAAAAAACCTTAGTAATAAGCGTGAAGAAGTTTCTCCATAAAATATAACGACGACATTAATCGAAGGGTATATTTCTAAGGGTCATTCGGTAAGGGTAAGGGTAATACCATGGATTTTGTGCCCCTTTTATAGTTAGGGTTCCGTGATAAACTTTGTTTTTTTGCAGCAGATTTATTTATTTTAAAACAAGCTTCGCCTTCTGGATTTTCATAAAAGAGTAGCGACATCTATGAGCCATTTATCAGTAACACTAAGATAGTTCACACATTGAAAGATAGATGGCGTGGCGCCACATTATCCTACATCCTGCATCGCGCTTAAGAAGGTTTCTCGAGAATCTGCAAATATACAACTGTCCGACATGTACAGTTGGACCGCGGTCCCCAGCCACGATGACCCAGCCTGGCGGAAGACCTTCCCTTTCAAATGGAGATGTCATCCACCTTGCACCTCCATAAAGTATTACTCTCCGGCCCAAAATCTATCTCTATGCAAAAAATCACAACTGTTGCTCTGTTGCTACGTAAAAGGCGAACAATGTAACAAACAAAACTTTTGCATCTATAGTATTAGTAGGTAGTATATTATTGAGAAGTTAGAATAATAAATTGAAAACTGTTTTACAAAAAACTTAAACCAACTTCAAAGTACACTAGAAGTAATCAAATCCTGATCTGATGACAATGGGACCAAACGGGAAGTGTACTTTCAAATAAAAAAAAAAATTCAAGTCGGTTAATAAATGACGGAGTTAAGAGGTAAGTAACAAACATAAAAAAAACAACCGAATTGAGAACCTCCTCCTTTTTTTGAAGTTGGTTAAAAATGATTCAGCCGGACGTTTCTATTGGTCTCCAATGGTCTGCCATTGGGATGTGAAATAAGCTCCGTATTACAGCATCCACGTTTTTCAAAAAAAAAAATGCATCAATATGTCTTCCAGGTCAGCAAAACGTTGATAATCTCCTTAGTTTTACACATTTCACTAGTGACTGGGATTGTCAAAATTAGTCTCTTATCGACTCATTAAAGTCTCTTGTGGCAAAAAGGTGACATTTACTTTCCACAAAGAATTGTCATTACTATGGTGAATGCAGCTGCCAGCAGCCTGCTTGGCACGATTCCACTTATCAGTGATTAGGGGCATATTGCTATATTTATAAGTTAGCTAGTATTTTTTTTTATTATAAGATACTAGTTGTCCCCCGCGGTTTCACCCGAGTTCCCGAGATAATCTTCTCCATATCTATCTATCTGCATGCCAAATTTCATGATGATCCGTTGAGTAGTTGAGGCGTGAAGGCGTAACAAACAAACAAACTTATTTTCGCATTTATAATATTAAATCTTATAAAATTATATCAAAACATTCTATAGAGAAATAATAAAATCGTGGGTTATTTTTGTAAATAAACATACGGAACCATTTCACATTAAAAAGATACTTTCCCTGTACCGAGTCCCCAATAAAGATACGAGAAACGCGTGGGGTGCGATATTGAATACGCTTGAAAATACGCAAAAACATACTAAAGGGATATCGATATTAATATGTTAGGGGTTATTTTTTTTTTTTTTATACAACTAGGTCGGTGAACAAGCATACGGCCCGCCTGATGGTAAGCGGTTACCGTAGCCACATGGACGCTTGCAACACACGAAGCATCGCTCACGCGTTACCGACCTTTCCCCCCTCCCCTATGAGCTCTGGCTACCTTACTCACGCGCAGGAACACAACTTTACACGACATAAAGTTATTTGTCTGCGGTATTCTGTAAGGTACGCACCCAGTCGAGCTGCTCTTTGAGCGAATAAACGCTATGCTCTACCTCTCTCAAATGGTTATGTTTCCATCAGCCTCATTACAATAGATTTCGCACGCAGTTTTGCTCGGGGTTGTAAATTATGTGATTATTTAGGGGATGAAAAGTAGCATGTGCTAAATTTTATTTCAATCTGTAACCATTGAGTTATTTATATTATTACTACGTATAGAGAAGCTATCATAAGCAAACTTTATGTCCCATTTTTAGAGTTCTCTCTAGCGCTGAAACAATAATTAGTCGTCTAAGCAGACAGTAGAAACACGTAGCGCTATCAGAACGCTTTTAGGAGTATTTTTCTTGCAAACAGTGATTTTCACGGCGCTTACGCGTTTCTGTCATCGTTCTACAACAACAAGTGTGGCCGGATGGCCTCACTTGAACGGAACATAGTTGTGATGTGAAGCGTCTTCTCTATATTTAGTAATAATAGCTCAATGTCTAACTGATAGCTGATGTTTACATAAGCAATCGCATTGTTTAAGATAATATTATAATTTCCCACCACAGACAATGCGCTCTAATTGTTTGTTGCTCTAAAAGTTGAGGACACACTTTAATCAGTGCAAAATCACTGACTCGTTATGGAATTGGATTTCACGGTATTATACTCTAAAAGGATTTTCCTCGTTATGCAAAACAAACTCAACATTAGGTATATAACAGATATTTCAAAGTATCCTACGAACTATCAAATGGTCTGGTATTTATCGACCTTCCGGTCTTTGTCATCGAATTGCTGAGTTTCTTGCCGGATTCTTCTCAGTTGAAGGCCGAGTTCCGAACCGGTGGTAACTTCAGTAAATGTGACCTTCATAAGTGCCCTTCCGGGGCCTAAATTGAATAAATGGCTTTGACTTTGAATTTACGAATAAGAGCGTCAAATAGCTAGGTATCTATTATATAAATAAATACCAAAGGTGAAAGGCCAAAGCCACGGTCAAAAACCTAAAGATTATTATGATAAATAAAATAGTCGAAAAACAATGGTTTTATCACAACACATTATTGCTCCAAAAATACGTAGCAAAGTGAAATTTATAACTGTTATATTTCAGTTAAGTCTCCACCATGTATAAGGGTGGGAATACAGTGAGTTCATGTCACAGTCACTTCTTTCAGGCTTCGATTAGTCACGTAAAAAAATATTGTTCATCCTCAAAAAATCTTATACGGTAGTGACGTCGGATACCGAGATGAAGGTCCCGGGTTCGAATCCTACAATGAGCTTGAGCTTTCGGTGAAGGAAAACATCGTGAGGAAACCATAGCACGGTGTAAAGTACCCTACGTACTTTGTAGTACCCGCCTGGCTGGCTACCACCCTCAAGTTGAAAATCTGTCGCCAAGCACCTTTCGGTGTGTTCCGATAGCTGCACTTGAGAGCCAGATCCATCTAGGCCTTGTGTGCTTACCACCTTCGGCCGCATCATCACTTACCATGGTGAGATTGCGGTCAAACACAGGCCTATAAACAGTAAAAAAAAAAAAAAAAAAAAAAGGCAGAGCTTGTAAGAAGAAGAAGAAAGAAGAAAATATTTTTATTTAACAGCACAATTACAATACAAAAAGATTGAACAAAAAATTAACAAAACGTCAAGAAACAAGTATATATATAATACCACTATATAATAAGACCACTTAATAACTAGGTTTACATACAGGCTGTTGTTTTGGTCGGCGACAAGCGACTCAGGAGCGGTAGTACAAAATATATATTCCCCAAAAATGGACTTAATTCCATTAAATACTGTAAAATATTGAGAAATACCTTATTCAATTTGAAATAAAATTACTGCAAAGTATGGTTACTAGGCACGTGCACAGACTAGATCTAGGCGCAAGCCGCCATCGCCCCACCCTTTTACTCCCTCGTACTCCCGTTGAGTATTATGTCTACACTTTAGCTTATTACATGATTTTCGTTTTTTTTTTTTTATTATTTAAAAAAAAAAGTATTTTTTTCATATTTTTTTTAGCACCAGTATCATTTGTATTATCGACCCTGAGTCGCTCGTCGCTGACCAAAACAACGACCTGTACAGTAGAACTCCAATTATCCGAATTAATGGGGACCGGGACCCATTCGGATAATCGGATTTTTTTTTAAAAAATTGCCATTGGAGAGAATAAAAGCTACGTTTTGATATTGCACTATTTTTTTATTGAATTAAATGAAAGAAACATGAAATTTTTACATGTTTTAAATATAAATAAAATGTACTTATGTACAAGTTTAGAAATAAAAATCATTGTTTTTTAAACATCTCCGTCAATGTAAGCTGTTTTGCGGTCTTCAACCGTTTTCGAGCAGCCAGGTCACGCATTCGCTTGATGGTGAGCAGTTGCAAGACAATTTTTTGTGATTCGGATAATCGGCGATTCGGATAGTCGGAGTTCGGATAATTGGAGTTCTACTGTATAGGTACATTTAAAAAATAATAAAGAAAAAAGGTGGGTACTTAAAAATTTCTCGCTTCACCGTGATATGGGTGTGCTGTCAAAAAGGAGCCAGCTCAGCATGTGCTGCTGTAATCAACAGCGCTGATTCAGCTGACACCTCTAGTGACCACGGACGAATGTAGCAGTGCTGAATAAAATAAACTAATGAAGTAAGATAAATAAATACTAATACATAAATAGTGAAATATACATTAATGCGAATAATACATAATTAATAATTTAGTACAGCAACAAGTGTTTATCATAATAAAATAGATAATTACCGTATGTATTTAAATAAAATTGTGAGTGTAATCAAAACATTATTTGTAAAGAAGGGCACCAGTGGAGGCTCCTTCCTACTTGGTGTGTCTGTCCGGCTGTTCTTCACAGGTCGCATTTCTCAAAGTCTCATGAAATTTTGTGAACAGGTTCGGTAATTGTATAGATTTTTGTTGATTTGGTTTTTTGGATTTTTTTAAACTGAAAAATCCTGAATCTACAAAAAAATTACGAATCGAGACTTGCGAGGTCTACCTACAGCTGATAGAGCCATTAATTATACACATAGTTTCTATATTAAAGAAGATAGCATCCAAAATGATAATGAAATATTCAACTTCAAACCTCCTGACTTTATCACTCTTCAAATATCTCACGTTGAAACCTAGTACTGACAAATTCAATAGACATCCGAACATAGCCAATCAAACGGCAACTCGTTGACTTTACAAATTAGTCGCACTGCACAAAGTTACGCTGTCGTATGCCTCAGTATAGACGACATTTGTGCATATTTGCTTTATCGCACTCTCATTGTGTCCTCAACAGAGTTGTTTGAGCGGTCAGACTGCCGCATCGTAAAATGAATAATGGTTTAATATTTCACGGAATTTTAGCCACACGACGACGGGAATCGGTTGAAAAAACATAACAACCCGCCAATTTAACTTGGATAACTGGAAATAGCCAGCGGTAACTGGTTTAACGTGTGCATTAGCCAGTTTTTTCTGCTTAGGTATAAACTTGATTGGTGATTTTTATAGTTGAAATGAAAAAGTTTTATTTTAGAGAAAAGGTGTTGGTATTTTCTGACCTTAAAATAATAAATAATGTCAAATGCGTAATTTTCGTATTAAAAACATACAACAATGTGAATGAGTGGGAAACGTGTCAAACAAAAGAAAGGTAATAAAAATATGTCTACCGAATTTTTTTGAGTTAATTAATTCACAATGGGAGAGATATAATTACCTTCCGTCACACGGGTTTTCTCGCGTTTCCGAGGTATTTTTATTATTCATGGGGATAACATGTTTCCCGTATGGTTTTTTCAGGGATCTATATTCCTTTTATAAAAAAATTAAGAGCTTTCCATTCTGATTTTTCCTCCGCTAAGAATTCTTTATACAAAATATTAATACTTTTTACTGTTTATAGGCCTGTGTTTGACCGCAATCTCACCATGGTAAGTGATGATGTGGCCGAAGGTGGTAAACACACAAAGCCTAGAAGGAATTGGCTCTCAAGTATCAGAACACACTGATTGGCGATAGATTTTCAACTTAAGGGTGGTAGCTATCCAGATGGATACTACAAAGTACCCTACCACCGTGCTATGGTTTCTACACGATGTTTTCCTTCACCGGATTTTCGTCGCGGCATCTGACGTCATTACCTATTATTGTCCCAGAAAGAGCACAAACAGTCACACATATTCGTCAATTCAAATGGTTGTCCATCGAAACGATGACCTATGGCGTGACGGTCAGAATATTTAACCTTCACGGCAACTGACCTGTCGTTCCATTAGAAGTATCCATTAATCATTCAATACTTAACTTGTGTCATGAAACCGCTGTACTTGACAATTGAGTGACTGCTATTAGGCTTGGTCAAGTGAATGAAAGAGAACGAATGACTTAACCCGAGTGTGAAGAGTGCGACTGCATAGCTCTCGTTTGCTTAGTGTGTACAATATTACCTAACTTATATGGCGCGTCGTGAATCTTCGTTCGCACAGAAAAGAAAGTATGGCCCCGAAGATTAACGAAAGAATGCTTAAAACTTACAATCAACCTTAGATCACTACTATAAGCTTCATAATACATTGCAGCTGTTAGTTCCGTCTCACTCGCGTCACGCCCCTCCGCACGGCGCGCGCTAACATGGTGGCAGCTGTCGGCCAATAGCGTTTCCCGCGCTTTGAAAATGTGTCTTCTGCGCAGGTACATCGGTAAGCCATATTAATTGGGTATTACTGTACCATAATTAGGCCCAGTATGACTAACGGTGTTACTAACACAATAATCATGAGTTCAGGGGAGGAGGGAAGGATAGGTAACACGTGAGTGATGGTCTGAGTGTCGCAAGGGTTGATAGGCGATGGTAACCGCTTATCATCGGGTGGGCCGTTTCTTTATTTGCATAAACTACATAATTTTTTGACCGACTTCAAAAAAATGAGGTTCTCAATTCGGTTGTGTTTTTTTATTTTTGTTATCATAACTCCGTCATTTATTAACCGATTTGGAAAATTCTTTTTTTGTATGCACACTTCCCGTTTGGTCCCATTGTCATCAGATCAGGGTTTGATTACTCTTTAGTGTACTTTGAAGTCGTTTTAAGTTTTTTTTATACCACTAAGGTGGCAAACAAGCATACACCTGGTGGTAAGCGGTTACCGTAGCCTTTGGACACTTGCAACACCAGGGGTATCGCGCGTTGCCGAACCAAAAATTTTTTTTTGTGATACAGTTTTCACTTAATTTTGTGACCTAAAAGTTCAACAAAACATTAATAACTTGGTTTCCCACGCGGTTTTACCTGCGTTCCCTGGATAAAATGGTTCCTGGCCTTAGCACTTGAGACATTGTCCCTTCCTATTAGGGACAGAATCGGATAAGTACTTCCAAACTTTACCGCTTTATAATGTTAAGGTAAATAGTAATTTTCTCCAGAGACGTAGGCTTATTTTACAATCCTGCCTCCTACACAGTTCTTCGCACAGTCCCAAATAAGTTAAATGGCGAATTGATGGAAACCCTCTCTTAACATAAGCCCTTGACCAACACCCCATAACATAACATAAGCCCCAGTATTTTGTCTCAAGAAAAAACTTTATTTATTAAAATTACCTGGATATTTGGCACATTTATTTGACCATCATGATTTTCATTCAGATTTTACTTATCGATAAGGGTGAATGAGTTTTTAAATGAATATGTGTGGTTTTGTTCGGCTAGTCCTCTTAATTAAATAATCTAGGGAACTAGTATTTATAACGCTTGGTTTTTGCCTTTATTTTATATTTGAATGTTTGTAGGGTTCCGAACCAAAAAGGAACCCTAATGATGTTACTCCGTCTTTCTGTCCGCCTGTCACAGCGCTATATTTCAGCAAACACTAACGCTATTGATTTGAAATAGTTTGGTAGTAAATATCTTATTGCCAATGTTTCTTTTAATATTTTAGTTTCTTTGCAAAAGGGGCCGAAATTTCAAAGTGGGGCAACATGATTAAATGGGGTATCATATGAAAGGGCTTCATTTGTACATTCCAAAACATATTTTTATTTTGTTTAATATTGCTTAGTTTTTTTATTTCTCTAACAAAAAAATACCATTCCCTCCTTATCTCCGATGTTCGCACAGTCAAAAATCTTAAATAATTACAGTACATAGACATTGAAACAAAATACAATCAAATCAAACTCCAAAACAAAATATTACATAGGTATTTCATACAAAAAAATAACTAAAAGAAATAAGCGTCATTTCATATAAACTGTACCCTTTAGAAACATAACTTAAGCACAACTGTTACGGAAAACTTAAGAGCTCGCACCACATTCTTAGTGCACATATTTTTTCCTCTCAACTGCTGGAGTTGCCAGCGAAACGACCCAGTTTTGTTATGTAAGTAGTTGATTGCGAACTATTCTGTTGTACCGTGGGTTTACTTTAAAATATTTTATTTACAAACGCTTTGATGGTTACTAACAAATTGATTTTAGACCATTCATCCAACGATATATCGACAGTGGCCACAAATATAATACATTTCTATTGGTTATATTTTAAAACGATGATGGGTCTAAAACGTGTATCGTTATTTGGAGTAGACCCTCAGGTGGGGACGGAATTACGACTAATTAGGTACGGTCGGATTACACATAGCAGCTCGGGCGCTTGAACGGGACGAGACTGGATGGGACGTCACGAGTGCATGGAATTACGACTAATTAGCTACGGTCGGATTACACATAGCAGGGGCCCAATTCTCACTTCCCTCGAACTAGTCTTCGAATCGAACTTACGGTTCGAGTCCTATTCGACTGTAAAATTTCGAGGGGCGGAGTCAATTCGAACGATCCCGACCAATCAACGCTCTAGCTGACTGGTTTCCCTTCTAAATATGCCGGCCTTGAAATTGCCAGAATAACGTAACGTTCGAAAAAGTTAGAATTCGTGCTTTTTTCGATCGAGCGATCAGTTTCGATTGGGTGAGAATTGGGCCCCAGCTCGGGCCGCTTGAACGGGACGAGACTGGATGGGAAGTCACGACGCGCGTCCTCGCCGGCGAGGACAATATTGTGGTGGTCGTTTATGTGTTATGTTTGTGTGAGCTGCAATCTGAGATAAGCTGATTGGGTCGTCTGGCTCGCTGAGGGCAAGCTGAGGTCTGCGGATCTTGGATATAAGGGACCATTTGTTGTGAAAGTCTATTGAGATGTAAGAATACGGCCTGACTGATGATAACAGTCACCATTGTCTATAGACGCTGGTAATACCAGAGGTAGCACTCACGCGTTGCCAACCCTGCAAAATCTCTTCACAACTTGTGTGAAAAGAGAAAACCGGGCGGGGAGCTTCAACGATCTATGTGGTGGCCAAAAAGGGTCAGTTTTTTCATAGCTTTACGTGATTACGTCTGGCATCATCACAATAATAATGTCCATAGTTCAAGATGTCAACATACATGCACAATAACATCAAAATTGTATATACGTAAAGACTTTATATGAAGAAAACTTTTGTAGAACTAAAAGAATTTGCATATATTTTGCAACAATGTGGGATAAAAATAAAGTTTGTTATAACATCACAAACAAGATATGAATACATTATTATATAATATCGCTGGCTAGCATATAATACTAGATGTCCCCGCGGTTTTACGCGCGTTCCCGGGATAAAAAGCCTATACTCGGGGCGCGGACTGACTACGATTTTGACAACACTCGTTCTTCACTGAAATAAGGCTGAAAATGGTAAATCATAAATGTGTCGACTCTATGAAATTGACTATTATTTACGGGTTTTCTTTAGATTATACAGAATGTACACATTAAATTGAATAAGTGTCCGGTTAACATTCTAATATAATTCTGTACCTTATATATTTTTAGTTTATATATTCTTAAAAATAAAATTATTGTCATCGCTGAAAATACGGAGTATTTCGACGCGAAAGATTTTTTTAGATGTAACTTACGATTTTTTTTATTGAGAATATTAAAGCACTTTTTAATATTCTATTCGGTTAACATTTTTCTCAAAACCCTCTTCTGTCCACATTATTTTTTTGTGTTAGGTATTTTCATTGCGTTACGTCATACTCGACTCTCAAAGAAACCCATTTTTGTGCATTTGAGCTTAGACCTGGCCTTAAACAAAAAATCTCTTCCGCTTTATTATATTAGTATAGTATAGATAAAGATCATTCCAAATGATTGGTAAAAATTTATTGAAACATTTCTATTAATTTCGGTAGTATATCACTTCAGCTTATTAACCTGCCGTGAATGATAATTCTACAAAATATTCTGTATAGAGCGTGCAACGATTTTCATTTAGCTTTGATCTCCAAATAGCGGATCATTTCCATACAATCAATTGATAAATCTCACAGATATGAGGCGATGCAGTAGTGTTATTTTATATGATGTACTGGATGTCAATTTGTCTAATTAGTAGGTGATTTTGGCAAAATCCTATATGACATGAAACTGGGTACCTAACACTGGTTCTGGGTACATTTAAGAGAAGTATAGCATAGCGCTCGTGGTGTAGCATGATTAGCCGTTCTTAATCGATCGGCAAAGTAAAGCTACCACCGTCGTGGTCGGTACCTGGATGGGTGACCGCCTAGTGGTATTTCAAATCGAGCGTTTCCGTGCTTCGGTTATCACTTAATTGTGATAGTCGTTAAGCTAGTTGGATGCCTCCTAGGCGGCTTGAAAAATTCCAACAGTAGGTTGACCACGAGCCTACCTACACCGATCCGCAGTCGGTTGGCCATTCCCTTTCACCCTCATTTGTGAAAGGAGGCCTGTGCTCAGCAGTGGGACATTATAGGCTGATGATGATGATGATGATGATAGCATAGCATTTATTTGGTCAAAAAGCAGCTCAACTGGGGAAGTAGGTACGTCCACCTTGCAGAATACCGCAGCGAAATAACTTTATATTGTGTTCCTGTGCATGAGTAAAGTCGCCAGTGCTCATTGGGGAGGGGGAAGGGTCGGTAACGCGTGAGTGATGCCTCATGTGTTGCAAGCATCCATATAGCTGCGATAAACGCTTACCATCAGGCGGGCCGTATACTTGTTTATCAACTTCGTAAACATATATTAGAACTTCATGCTGGATAAAACTGTAGCGATATCTATCAGCCATCTAGCAGTAACAATGAGATAGTTCACTCACGGAAAGATAGATGGCGTGGAGCCACATTATCCTAGCATCGCGCTTACGAAGTTTTCTCGAGAATCTGCAATATATACAACTGTCCGATATATTCAGTTGGACCGCGGTCCCTAGGCACGATGACCCAGCCTGACGCAAGATCTTCCCTTTTAAATAGAAGTGTGATCAACGTTGCACCACAAAAAATCAAATAAACATTTTATCCCAGGGAAACATAAAATTCCTTGCTGACGCTGGTATAGTGCGGAGCGGAAAGCTTGAGATTTCGGTGAAGGCATACATCGTGAGACAACCATACATGGCTAGGTGCTAAAGAACTCACTTGGCTAGCTATCCCCTTCATAATCTGCTGCCAACCACTTACTCACCAGCAGGCATTGTATAATAATCAAGAATTGTCAGCCAAAAATCAGCCTTGATGAGTAATTTAAAATGTGTTATTGATCAAAATCTAATAGTGCGTCCATGCTACGCGAATCGATTACGAGCCGAGCCAAGAACTAACAGAATTCGTTCGCTGCTCGCGATGTCAAGTGTGGACGTACAACGAGCTTACAACGAGCATACAACGAGCCTACGAGCGCGATGCGAATCCCTGTGTTCGTGAAAAAACTGTCAGTCGGGTGGAGCGCAGTCGAGCGCGAGACGAATGCTCGTTCGAGGCTCGCAAGTCCGTCCACGCTACGCGAACAACGAACGAATCCTGTTCGTTCCAGGCTCGGCTCGTGCTCGCTTCGCGTAGCATGGACGCATCATAACACGAAATAAAGCGCATAAAATTTCTAAAAAACAACATTTGGTCCATTGATACTCATGAAATGCAGATACACGAAAAGTTTGTGCATGCGTTATTTATGTCGGTAACACGAATTGCGTTACATTCTCTCTTTGTGTAACTAGACCTCCATGATAGTCATCGGTATTTATTTTTTGACAAGCTATTAAAGTTACAATATTTACATGTAAACAATTTTGCTTATTTTGTCAAGGATGGGCTCGTATCCCGACACCGATTTTAGTGTAATTTTCTTGTTAAATAATTTGTAAAAATTCCATATAAGCTTTTTCTACTATGTATGGGCTGTGTTTGACTTGTCTTAATGTATAGTTTGGAATGTTGGGCAGTAAAGAAGACGGATGAAAAAATATTGCATGCAGCTAAGATGAGGATGTTGAAATGGATGTGTGGAGTGACAAGAATGGATAAGATAAGGAATGAATATATAAGGGGAAGCTTGAAAGTAGTGCCAGTGACTGAAAAGTTCTGAGGGAACCGTTTAGCGTGGTATGGACATGTTATGAAGAGAATTGGAAGCCACGTCACTAAAAGAGTTATGAATATGAAAGTGGATGGATATACGGGAAGAGGAAGACCTTAAAAGAGATGGATGGATTGAGTGGTCTATACGTCATACCAGCATCCACTCCTTTCGAGTGGATGCTGGTATGACGTTTAGAAGAGATGAATGAAAGAAGCGTATATATTGCATCGACCCCAAATGATTGGAAACAGGGCAGGCAGATGATGATGAGGCTGTGTTTGATACCAATCTCACTATAGTAAATTATGATATGACCGAAGGTGGTAAGCACACAAAGCCTAATAGAAACTGGCTCTCTAGTGCAACTGTCGGAACTAGCGATAGGTGCTATGTGACAGTTTTCAACTTGAGGGTGGTAGCCAGCCAGGAGGGTACTACAAAATAGCCTAACACCGTGCTATGGTTTCCTTAGGATGTTTTCCTTCAAGAAAGCTCATTTTTTATGTTTAATGGGCTTACGTTTGACCTTCAACTGACCCCACGAGGAGTTACAAGGCCGAGGATGTAGCACGCTTACCCAGAAAAAGCCTATTCACTCTGGCCTTAAATAAATCTAGGTTATAGGTGTCGGGAAACACAGACCCCGGAAGAGAGTTCCACTCCTTTGCTGTTCGTATAAGAAACGATGAAGCGGAACGTTGCGTCCGGATACGCGGGATGTTGACAACGTATGGGTGAAAATTCTCCCGGCGTCTTGTCGTTCGATGGAGAAATGGCAATGGAGGAATTAGATTGAACAGTACTGTAGCACCATACTCTATATCCTATAGAAGACCGACAAACACGAAACTTTACTCCGATGTTCAAGGCTCATCAATTTCGCCTCAGTTAGCGAAATATCACCAACTAGTTTCCTAGCACGACGGCCTATTGAGTCAAGGGCCTCCAGCTGATATTTGGCAAATCCATCCCAGAGGTGACAGCAGTACTCGATGCACGAACGGACTTGTGCTTTGTCACGTTATTGTAGGATTCTAACTCGCAAGTCAACGGGTTACAAACGAAAATTGTCTTTAAAGATATTTCCCAACGTAATAATAATTGAGTAAAATTCTAGGACCCTAAAGCCGAGATTCTATTGTAAATTGGAAGCGTACAAAAACGATTGTTTCATCGAATAGAAAGGGGGATGGGACCAGCAGATAATTGGAATCGTGACTCAATTATTCAGTATTTGTACCTAAATTTTCGTGGGATTCCCATGATATTTCTATAATCTCTGTGATTCGTTTAGATTGGTTCGGTATTAAAATTTTATAAATTTCGATTTACTGAATTTTTCTGCACTGGTTATAATTTATGATTTTTGCTGGCTATCAACCTCCAATTGAAAATTTAGACTTTGTGATGTTTTGGCTTGTGTTTAATAATAATTTCACCATGATTAGTAATTATGTGGTCAAAGGTAGTAAGCACACATAGACTAGAAGGGAGCTGGTTCTCAAGAAAAGTAGACTGTAAAAATATTATTTACAGTCCACTTTTTTTAATACAATTAAAATTGAGAAGAAGACATAAGAATGCATTCATTTTTATGTAAAACAGGATAAAGGATTAGTTATCTATAAAGGATTTTATTGACACTCGAAATTCAATACAACAGCGAACGAAACTCAGTAAAACAAAGTAATAATTCCTTTACTACCGAATAAAATAGTCATCTGTCTGTCCTTCGATGCTCTGTAAAGTCTGTCCAGTTAAATAGATTCTACCCTTTGTTTTAAGGAATCGTAAATTCTGGATTTATTTCAGTGCTTTTGCACGGATCTCCCGCTTTCCTGGCTACCATTCTCATTTAGGAAATTTACAATCGGCCATTTGTCACACAGCAACGCGCGACAAGCGATTCAGTAGCGATACAATCGCGTAGTATCGATTCAGCATCGCTTCTGCATGAATGTAAACGCACGAATGTATTGTATCAGCGTCCACAGGCTTTCATAGTTCCACTACAGTGCTTAATTGTATCGATAGCTATAGTAGCAGCAGCATCGCCAGTCTATTACGGTATCTTTGTGATAAGCGGTCTTCTAAGAACGCTCCTTTCAATCAGCTGTCCCGTTGAATTTTTAGGCTGGTCAGGAATAAACGGGCTAGCTGATTAGGCAGAAGTATAATCAGTTGTCAATTACTTGCCAGTAATGATGCCACAAAAGCTGATTGAATGTATATGCGAGTGTCCAATCATCATTTTAGGTCAAACGATCCATTCGAGTATAATCGTCCATTTCAACGAAGCATATAAATTTCAATGTCTGGGATACGGGGCTCATAAACCTTTTTGAAATTATTTCAATTTGTACAGTAGATTAAATTTCAACATTCCAGTGTGATATTTAGTTTATTACTGGATTCACACTATTGGGCAGTAAATTTAATATGATTCTGCTTCTGTGTTTTATCTGGGCACGGTTCGTAATCGTCTCCAGCAAGAAAGTCAGCAAGGCCTTGCATAAAAAAATAGATTTGATTCTAAATGTTGGTCTATAGTCATTTTGACCCACTGAAATTTAGAGTTTTCAATGTCCTTCTTTCACGCATCAACGGAGTAAAGAGATATCTTATTTTCTACAAATTTAATTTTTAAAATATGTTATTGTGTATGTATTTATTGTCTATTGTGTGCCTTATTATGTATGTAGAATAAATGGTTTAAATGGTTTTAATTATATAAATGTGAAAGTGTGTATATTGTCCTTCTTTCACGCATCAACGGAGCAACGGATTTATTGGATAGATAGATTATGAACAGGATTGTAATATAGGCTACTTTTTACAGGGTACGCGGGTGAAACCACGGGGGAAAGCTACTCATTCATACTGTCGATATTTGAACAATCCTACCGGATAATCATTGTGTCTTTGATAATACCTATTGTGAGGGTTTCCACAGGATAATTAACCGTTCCTTTAACGACAAAAGGCTGCACTGCTCGTTCATATAAAGCCTCTTTGAGGTAATAACGTAATGGATTACATTCGGCTGAATTCCGTATAGGTATCTGATTTTCAAATTGAATAAAGGTTCAAAGATTCCGTTTCAATTTTGTCAAAAAGGAAAATCTGTTTTGTGTTTTTTTTATTACAATTACATTACCTTTATTACCTTTTATTGTGTTCGATTAATAAATTAATAGTCAAGCAATAAAACAAATATAGTATTTCAGATGGATAGATAGACAACACTTACTAACTTGCTAACTTGTCCCCTCGGCCAATTTTCAGGTACCAGGCATGAAAGGTATGTTATGGACATTTCGAATTTTCTTAAATTCTGCAATGTGATTTTTATATATGATACTCAAAGAACTATTTCAATACTTGTTGCAAGCAGTTAGACCAAACGTAGCAACCAAACATCCCCTAAACACAATTAAAATCTCGCTGGAGTATTTGCGCGAGGGCATTATTTTAATGCAAATAAGACGATAATTGTCATTTTTGGATTGATGAATAAATTATTAAAAATACGATACGATATAAATAGGATCACGTAGGTATGCCATTTTAAAAAAAAAATAGACAAAGGTGCTGATTCTGTTATTTACAACTAAACTAATTTAGTTCAACTCTCTTTCTCTTTCTCACAAAGAACATAAGAAAAGGGTGTAAGAAATGTGGTCCTGTCAAATTAGTCCAATGCTTATTTTCGATATAAATTTAGTCGCCATGTATCGCGGTTACGCAATTTTTATGAACACCTAACTACACTTATCTAAACATATACAGGTCGTTGTTTTGGTCAGCGACGAGTGACTCAGGGTCGATAATACAAATGAGACTGGTGCTAAAAAAATATAAAAAAAATACTTTATTTTTTTTAATAATAAAAATAAAATAATTAAAATTTTGAAAATCATGTAATAAGCTAAAGTGTAGACATAATACTCAACGGGAGTACGAGGGAGAAAAGGGGTGGGGCGATGGCGGCTGGCGCTTAACTCTAGTCTGTGCACGTGCCTAGTAACCATACTTTGCGGTAATTTTATTTCAAATTGAATAAGGTATTTCTCAACATATTTACAGTATTTAATGGAATTAAGTCCATTTTTGGGGAATATATATTTTGTACTACCGCTCCTGGGTCGCTTGTCGCCAACCAAAACAACAACCTGTATAATTACTTGTCCTTACTGACTGACTGACTGATTAATCAACGCTGGGCCTAAGCCGCTGGGCCTATAAACGTAGGCATCCACTAAGAAAGGGTTTTTGGAAATTCAACCTGTAAGTGGGTGAAAAGGAGGATTTGTTTCTAGGAAAAATCTTATTCCTTGGGTTTATAAATTTGAAACTTAGCACAATCGTGCTTAATTTACTTATATAAGTAATTACTTACCTAAATAAATAATAAAGTTTATCACTACTTCAGATAGAAAATAAAGATACACGTGTTTTTGGGTTTCCCGAAAATAGGCCCATAACAGGGCGAAAAGGAGTACTAAAGTTTCATGATATTAGAGTATTAGAGTCAGAATTTTCATAAGTGCCTGCGAAGGTCTATTTGAATAAATGATTTTGAATTTTAATTTTAATTCAAGGGGAGGATTTGACTGGGTAGCTTGATTTACTCCAATTGTATTTAGGATACTTTTATGACGTTGGCATCCACTAAGGAAGGAGTTTGGAAAGTCCGCCCCTAAAAGGATGAAACAGGGGGCGCGGATGAAATAGCTAGTTTGTAACAAAAATATACAACATCGAAATAAAACTAACTACATTACTACATTATATACAATAATTGGACTGTTTTACAAAAAACTTAAACCACTTCAAAGTACACTAAGAAGTAATCAAATCCTGATCTGATGACAATGGGACCAAACGGAAAGTGTACCCTTTTAAATAAAAAAAAGAATTTTCCAAATCGGTTAATAAATGACGGAGTTATGAGGTAACAACAATGATATTATAATAAAAAGAGGGGTAACAAACATAAAAAAAAAACATTCGAATTGAGAACCTCCTCCTTTTTTTGAAGTCGGTTAAAAACCATCTCACTCTTTCTATAGTAGCAGAGCACCTACAATAATAATATTATATTCTTGACAAAGCTAACATATTTATAATATAGATATCAGAGACTGCCGCATTGCGTCATGCCCATAGATCATATTTTTTTTTTACTGTATAGGCCTGTATTTGACCGCAGTCTCACCATGGTAAGTGATGATGCGGCCGAAGGTGGTAAGCACACAAAGCCTAGCAGCTGCTATCGGAACACACCGAAAGGTGCTTGGCGACAGATTTTTAACTTGAGGGTGGTAGCCAGCCAGGCGGGTACTACAAAGTACCCTACCACCGTGCTACGGTTTCCTCACGATGTTTTCCTTCACCGAAAGCTCAAGCTCATTGTAGGATTCGAACCCACACGTTTTGATTGTGTCCATATAGTGTAATATTGTGTGTGTGATGTGAGTGTAAAGAATTGTTCAAAATTCAAATTCAAAATCATTTATTCAAATATACCTTCGCCGGCACTTATGAAAAGTCTGACTCTAATACCGGTTCGGAAGGTTGCATTTGCTGAGAAGAGCCGGTAATAAACTCAGCAATTACTCTATTCAAAACAAGCTCAGATTCATTACATACTATCATAGAGTATATCTATTCGTCCATGATACTATCATAGAGTAAAGTGTCTAGAGTGACAAGCCCCATACATTTGAGCGTGTCTCGGAACTTTGCCGAAATTTCGTATTAAACCTAGATGGCGCTTAATTTTGAGTATGATATAAGTTTTCTTCAGAATGCGTTTTCACTTTTAAATCGTTTAAAAATCGTGGATTCAATACCCGTAGTGACATCTACATAGCCTACGAGAACTAAGCAACGGTGCTACGCTTTTTTGTATGGGCTTGCTTGTCCTTATCTATTCGTCCATGATACTATTTACATTCTAATCGCACTGACAACAATTGCGTGCCCCGACGCGGCGGTAAAACTATAAAGTAGACTGAATCTATATTTAATAAGTAAATAAATAAATGGCAAACTTAAGCAGACCAGCCCCCACAAGCAGCACCTGTTCAGCAATTGTGATAGACAATTAAAGCTAAGTTGTATAAATATATACAACTTAGCTTTAATTATCTGTCTGTCTGTGTGATATCCTTTTGGATATTCTTGGATATTATCAAAGATTTGGATCAATGACATTCTTGGCCTCTACCGACATAACACGCCCAGTAATAAATCAACAACTTGAAATACTGAGTCAAAACACGTTTTCATCATAAATTGGAACAATTTGCCATCATTTAAAGATAAGTACTTAATTATTCAGCATAATCGTCCTGTTAATCAAAAGCTTTCGACGTTAATTAAAGTAATACGCTACGTAAGTAAATAAAATATCTGTATAAAATACACAGCTTTTTTACCCATGACGTAACGGAAAATGTTTGCGTTTGGTGTAAGAGGTTTTTTTGTATGTGCCTGTTTGTCAGTTATAGTTTTTCTTTAAAATAAATTACAGTTTAAAAAAACTAAAAAAACACGCTTTAAAAAGCCCTGCACTAAAAAGTGTTAAATAATTATAAAATTGAACCTAAATATATTCTCTGTCTATCCCGTAAGGGCCTAAATGTAAGCAATTTTTGTAATTAAGTTCAATATTTGAATGAAAAGCGTGGGCGCTTTTCCTTGTAACCCAATATAATTTCTAAGCATTATCATTATCATGAAGAAATATCGTAAATTACAAAATGAAAAGCGCCACACACTTTTCATTCAAATATTGAACTTAAATACAAAAATTGCTTACATTTAGGCCCTTATAGGATAGACAGAGAATATATTTAGGTTCAATTTTATAATTATTTAACACTTTTTAGTGCAGGGCTTTTTAAAGCGTGTATTTTTAGTTTTTTTAAACTGTAATTTATTTTTTATTTTTTAGTCAACATAAATTATTCATACCATTTTATTATGTTACTTATACCATATTTTCACCCAATATCACTTTCTTTCACATTTATAATAAGTATTTAGCTTCAGTGCCTACTCTTTGACTCCACCAACAGACTCAGAAAACCATATTTGGCCAAAATGCGCATAATACGATTCCAATACGCCCAAACACGGCTAGAATACGATGCTCCGCTGTGGGGTTCCAGTGCCAACCCTTCGACTTCATCATCAGACCCTGAAAACTATACATGGTCAAAATTTTTCTCACGACAATTCCAACAAGCCCAAACACGCCTAGGAAACGTTGCTCCGTTATGGAGTTCCAGTGCCTACCCTCCTACTCCATCATCAGACCCTGAAAACCATACGTGGTCTAAGTTCATTTCATGACAATTCCAACAAGCCCAAACACGGCTAGGAAACGTTGCTCCGTTATGGAGTTCCAGTGCCTACCTTCCGGATCCATCATCAGATCAGCTCGATGGTACCAAATTATTGTATTGACATCGGTACTTGATAAGTGTGCAAAATTTCAGTTTAATCTGACGTCTGGAAGTCGATGAAAATTACGTTCCAAGATTCCTTTACATACATTCATACATTCATACATACATACATACATACATACATACATACATACATACATACATACATACATACAGGTGAAGCTAATAAAAGCGTGTTAAAAAATTGTGGACTTTGATTATGTTTCTTTGCATTACCCATGGAGCATTGAAAAATAACCATAATATGAAAGTGTCCCAGGGGGCGGCAATGTTTTACCAACAGACGACATAATATATCATATAGAGTTATAGTCCCACAAACTTATCTGACCCGGTGAGAGAGTAATGGAGAGAAAAGGACAATGGGCATTCTGGCCCATGAGCGGCCACTATTGAAACTAAATTAAGGTCAATGAGACGAGATAAAGAATGTAAAGAAACTTTTGCTTGCTGTCATATAATTACACCTTTTGGTAATGCTACTAGATACGTTTTAATTTTATAATATCTCCAATTATTTCTTAAATCTTCAATATTCTATAACTTTTTTTTCAAATAAACCACAGTAATAAGCTTTCATATTTTTGTTAATATATTATTGCCTAATAGAAAAAATAGAAATTTTTGCTGGCCACCAATGGGACAAGTTCCATACAAATTTGCCCATTTTCCTTTAGAACTCTAGACTGCTCGCTCGCTGTGTTGACAGTAGTGATCGCGGAACTCAGAAGTCTGAACTCGGAACTCTAGAATTCTTTTTGTAGGATCTGCGCCTTGTAGTACCTTGTAGTAGTGTGGTTGACACATAGCGCTGTGGTATAGAGTCGATATTAGACTGACATCCGCTCACCCTCGGCTATACGACTTTCACAATTCACGGGCAAAGCATCTAGGAACGGGCACGCGTTTTTTTTTTCCAATGCCATCACAGACGTACCTATAATATATATTAATATGCCCAGCTATAATATAAATTACAGTACAGGTTGGCGAAGAAATAGAAATATATATTATAGCTGCGTGTGCGGTCACTCGAAGATTAGTATGGAAAATATATCGTAATTATGCCTTGCTATGATTTATATTAATATATATTATAGCTACGTCTGTGTTGGGCTTTGTGCTTTTTTCCATACATCTTAACATTCTGTGACATAAAAATTATTCAGTGCAGTTCAAATTTTACTGCAATAAGAGGAAGTGTTACGGCCCCTGGGCGTTATTAATTCAGATTTTACTAAATACATTTTATATGAAAAACATTCAAAAGTGCATTTCATTTTCCCATTTTACTGGATGTAAAGCACGTTTCACTTCGTTCTGTAAAGAGCTTTGGAGTAGGATTCATTTGCATATCCTAGATAGAAGCGCTGTATATGGTGTAATATTTTTCAGAAAATATTGCACCTGATTTGTTTAGAGTTATGTGCGTATTTTAATTTGTAAAATATTTGGAAAAGAATAGCCATATAGTCAGATTGTCCAAAAAATATTTTTTTAACCTTGCTGAGTTTATTGCCGATTCTTCTCAGCAAATGCAACCTCAACCGGTATTAGAATCAGACTATTTATGTGCTATAAAACTAATTGGTTGATGAGGCCTCTCGTAGCTTCTCGTAGGTGTATTAGCTACGACGTAGCTTATCTACGAGAAATTAAAATTGCCCAAAACAATAGAAACAACACACAAGTACAAGGTTGTGCAAACATTCCCTTCGTAAGTCGTGAGATGTATCAAACTTTTCCCATTTCGACTCGTTTCAAAGTACAAATATATGTCTCTCGAAGAGTTAAAGCAGGATTTATCTTTTGTTGTCATATTTTGTTTGGGTCGGTCTTTGAAGTATATAAAAGTAAAGTAGACTACTATTATTCAGTATGATTATTTTTTGTGTAGTATTATTATTGTACTACCAAGGTACATACCCCCTCTTTTCTACTGAGATTTTCTATAGTGGCCACCTTCACCAACCTCTCGGTCATAAAAGACGGCACACTATACCAGGCAACCCCTTACGAGGCGTCTGGGACCATCTGCGGTAGGTCACGCCGCCAGAGTACTCGCCCCTGGTACTCAAGAGAAAATGTGAGTCGCACCGTGATCACAGCGAAAGCAATGTTTCACATTTATGACACTCACTCACTCACTCACTCACTCATGATCATCAAAATAGAACTAGTACTTCCCATAAACTCAGAGAGCTGAAATTTGGTACAGAGTTAGGGTTTAATGACCACATAAAGGGAAAACTATAAAAACTAGGATAATCGAAGATCTGGAGTACCTGATGACCCTGATTAGAGAACACAAAAGCCCAACCAAACTATTAGAGATCGACATACCGCCTTTACAAAATATATTCAACTTGGTGGGCCGCTTCATTTTCTACAAAAATAAGTGAAATCCCATCAAAAACATTCTGTAAAAAACTAGCCAATTCTCGATGGAGCTGCTTGTTTATCTCTAAAAAGTAATGAAATCTAGACAAAGTCGTGCCAAGTCTAAGGTTCCTTACTGCGATTTCTTTATTATTATAGTTAATGTTGTGTGACTTGGCCGTTGAAGGGAACACAAGGGTACAAAACCAGGTGTTCCTTGACACCATTGCACCAATCTGTACTTGTACCTACTAACGTATAAAGAGTGTTTTTTTCGGTTATTTACACTGATTGTAGGTGGCGTTAAAAAACGGACCACTTTGCATGAAGACGGTGAGATTGAGATCAGAAGATAGATAGGTAGCCATATTGTCTGTTTTATTTATTCATCAATAGTATACCTACATAAGTATACACATACATACCACTTACACATAAATAAAATTTAAGTGTCTGTTTGAATTGTAACCAGCTTTTTACTTAATGCATTTTACGCTAATTATATCTTAACACACTAAAGCCGCTCACAACACGCACCCCAGCACGCCAGCACTAGCACGAGCACTAACGCAGAACGCGCAGCGCAAGCACCGGCACCAGCGCACCTTGTTGGTGCTAGCGGATTCAATCCCCGCTAGGGACGCCAGAGAAACTGGTTCCCGTTTCTCCAGAATGACTACCAAGGTACAGTAGTACCCAACTAATATGGCTTTCCGATGTACCTGCGCAGAAGATACATTTTCAAAGCGCGGAAAACGCTATTGGCCGACAGCTGCCGCCATGTTAGCGCGCGCCGTGCGGAGGGGCGTCACTTGCGAGTGAGACGGAACTAACAGCTGCAGTATATTATGAACCTTATAGTAGTGATATAAGGTTGATTGTAAGTTTTAAGCATTCTTTCGTTAATCTTCGGGACCATACTTTCTTTTCTGTGCAAACGAAGATTCACGACGCGCCATATCAGTTGGGTACTACCTACTGTCATCTCTGGGAAGCTCCCGCACATATTTTTTACCATGGTTTTACTTAAAATCCATTTCTAATGAGCCTAACTAATTTGTTTCAAAGAGCTTTGTGCAACTTTTCTCGAGAATTGGGTCCATGTAATATAGTGAAACAGGAAAAACACTAATTTTGTATTCAAGCCACAATGTTGGCTAATGGACAGAATACTAAAGTTGTTTCATAAGAGGTTCGTGATAGAAATTTCTGTTTTAAATGGACGTTCTGAGATATTTTAAATAGAACCTAATTATTTATCCGGGCTCTTAAGATTCGTAAGTAACGATGTTATTTTGATTATATTTTTCACCCGACTACGGCGAAGCAAAAAGGAGGGTTATGATTTTGAACGGTATGTATGTTCATCTGTTCCCTCATAACTTCTAAACTACTTATCATAATTTGACAAATGAGGTATCGTTGGAAGTGTCTTGATTGTCCGCTGGTTAGGCTATGTGACGTCACATTAAATTGAATATGGCGCCCTCTACATTGCAAAATGTCATGAACTAAAAAAAAGTTTTTTTTAATAAAAAAAATTAACTTCATTTTTATTTAAATAACATTTATAATTTCTTTAACTATATTTTCCTTGTTTGTTATTTTTTTTTATTAATTAAGGGATCATAAACAGTTATAATACAAAGTCTTACATATAAGTCTTTTAAAAGTAATAACAATATTCCATATTATCCACAAATTAAATTATGAAATTAGCTAAAATGTGCCATTAGAGGCATCAAGTGATGCTCAAAAGGTTGAAATAAATCACAACTAAAACATAATAAAAAATCTAGTGCATAATAATAATCAAACACATAAATTATAATCTATTTAGTAATTTTGCTTGATTAAGTTATGTAAACGTTATTAAATATTGAGCAAAGTATAAACGTATGTGTTTTCATTTTAATTTCTTTATAAAAGGTTTTTTTTTTATACAACTGATTCGTAAGCGGTTACCGTAGCCATATGGACGCTTGCAACACACGAAGCATCGCTCACGCGTTACCGACCTTTCCCCCCTCCCCTATGAGCTCTGGCGACCTTACTCACGCGCAGGAACACAACTTTACACAACATAAAGTTATTTGGCTGCGGTATTCTGTAAGGTGGAGGTACTTCCCCAGTCGAGCTGCTCTTTGAGCGAATATTACGCTATGCTCTACCTCTCTCAAAAAAGGTGAAAGTGTGACTCCTAAATTTAAATTTTGACATTTAGTTCACAGGTTCCTTGCTATGCTACGTACTAAAGAAGGGGTTTTCAACATCTTACAATTTATAATGTTATGATAAGGTAAGAGAAAAAAGTTTGTCCTAATATTTAAAATATGTAATTGAGAAAATTATAACGCGAAAACATTTATACGCAAATTAATTCTTGTCAGATTGAAAGTTTTCGTTCTTACCAAATTCAATAAAAAATACGTATCACGTATCAAACATATTTGCTTACCTCTGGAGATTTATTTTCGTTGCCTTTCCAACGTCTTTAGAAATGATATTATAATAAAATTTCTTTGTACCAACATAACAGAACCAATTTCATACGATTCATTGTATTGAATTTTTTTATTTATGATAAACCTTTTTTTGTAGATATTGAATTGAAATATATATTGGAATAGATTAAATCTGATTGTTATTGTAATATATATTTTGACTTGCTTTGACTGATAAATTACGTAGATAATATTTATCTAGCAAGCTTGAAGAATTACGATATAAATTTAAAGTATTTACTATAAACGTATAAAAAATCATAACGGAGTGTCACCTCTACTAATTTCTTTAGTTTTCATTTTAGAATAATTTAGTTTAAGTATGTATTAGTATATTCGATTGTTTTATTGTCAAATATAAAGTTATTCTATTATATTCACCTTATAAAAAAGTGAAGCAGAAAATTTCCTACGTATGCGTGAGTAAAATCAGTACTGGCCCAAGCAGGCACAAGTGATACTGAGTCTTATTGTCACTGACAACGTCTCAATGCGGAATGACAACTGATCACCAACTGATCGACTTCCTATGGTGTATATGTGTGCGTGAGGCATGTATTTACATACAAGAACGCCGGCTTCCTTTTGGTGCTTCACTCGTTTATTAGGCGATACTCCGATTCCATTTTTTTTATGTCTATGAGTATTACTATGTTTAATGCCCGTGCTTGACCACAAAAGGCTAGTGGCCTGAAAAAATCGATTTAGTCTGTCATTTGCATTACCTTTCAAAAAATATTAGACACGTATTTTATCATTTGGCACCCAAAAAATTACGTAGATATGGGACCCAATTCTCAGCCACTCGAATTCATCACTCGTTCGAAATAAAGTACGAACTCGTGCTTTTTTCGAATGTAAATCAAGTTAGGCTATTCTGACAATTTCGAAGACGCCATTTTCTCTCATTTTTCGAGGGCTAGCGCTCGAACTGCTTCGACTGGTCGGGACCGTTCGAAACGTATTTCGAATGCGAACTGTTAAACGTGAAACAGTTGGTTGTCATTTGGAAACGTAATGACAGATAAGCCTAAGGATTTTCGTTACGCACAGCCAGTATTTTTTCATATTCATTTATAATTATTATATAAAATTGATTAACTTATGAATTCCGGATATATTAAGATATAAAAATATTTTAGAGTCATTAAAATCTTTTAATTTTTTTATTTAAGATATAACATTATCGCGTACGTTAAGAAAACGCAATTATCAAGTGAAACGAAACGCATTGTGCGATTTGTATCTATCATAATGGCAACATTTATTCCTTACACTCGAACTTAGTTCCATTAGTGTCGAGAATACAGGAATCGAAAAATAGACTCCGCCCCTCGAAATTTTACGGTCGAACTAGCACTCGTAATGCAAGTTCAATTCGAAGGCTAGTTCGAGGGAAGTGAGAATTGGGTCCATGGTGTGTTGAAGTACCGCGTAACGTTAAGCGTTGATACACGACGTCACGAGCCCCCACTCCCGAACTTTGACGAGCTTTATCTTTGTAATTGATTTGATGAAACAAAAAATTCATGTCCAATATTTTTTGATAATCTGACTGACGGCCTAATAAAACATTTTTTTTACTCAGCCCACAACCCTATTTCAAGCAAGCACACAAAGTCTATAAGGGACTGGCTTTCAAGTGCACCTGCCTAAATACACAGGTATCTTTAAGAGGAAACACTGGTGGTGTTTTTTCCATACAAACGTAATCCTCAGTTTCCTCTCTGGATAATGACACTAGAGCAATGATTATTTTACCATGCAATCTGTAGGTGCCACTGTATGTCCCTCGGTTTCGTTTTTCTCCATAAATTAATTATTATAAAAACTAAAAATCTTCTAAAATCACAAAAACTCATCATTTTTAACTGCCCTTATCAGACGTCCAGAAAACAAATATGACGAATATAAATAATAAAAGGAAAACCGACCGACATAGCCAAAGCCCTTCTTATTACTATTCTTGAAAAATAATTAAAATCGATTCAGTATTGGAGGAGGAAACTGGGGATTACGAAATAGCGATTTCGTCAATTTTAAATAGGTATAATCGATCCAAGCTGCAGTTGTCTCTATCGCCTGTATTCGGGCAGGGTTGAGGGAGGAGAGGCTTGGACAAATACATATACAGTCAAAGAAGTGTCGCGTAGTAGTCGATAATATATTATCGATACCTGCTCTAGTGTTGTTCATCAATATCGATATAGTATTACGTCTTTGGTAACCTACATGTAAGGTATAGTGTGCCCTAACCAAGATTGTTCTTTTTTATACTTTTAAGTGATGAAGGATTAAAAGAACAAGAAATGTGATCGTTCAAAGGTTATCATAATATCTAATATTTAGTAACCTTTTTCAAAATAACAGGACAAAATATCTATTTTTAATTGACTTAAAAAAAGGAGATTATCAATTCGACACGTATGTATGTATTATTGGACTGCCAAACAATATTATATATTCAAATGATAATCTATTAGGACTTCCAAACAAATATACAACATTTTATAGGTGTATGTATGGTTGTAAGTATGTATATTTATCCACGCATTTCTCGGAAACTATTAATCGGATTGTGACTATACTTTTTAGTTTCGTACCCGAAGGGTGCCAAACAAGACTCCGCTGTCCGTCCGTGCGTCTGTCTGTCAGTGGGCTGTATCTCATGAACGGTAATAGGTAGACTGCTGAAATTTTCAGAGAATATGACCGCTATAACAAAAAATAATAAAAAAAAGAAAAATTAAAGGGGCCGCTCATACAAGAAACTTCTTTTTTTTGTCATAGCAACGATAAGTTATTTAATATTGTACGGATCCCTCTGTGTGTGAGTCTGACTCTCACTTGGCTGGTATATTTATTTAAAATCGACTTGTAATTTTTTTTTCTTACATTTACGAGGATTTGACCAAAGTTTTCAGATATTTTCCCTTTGACACAACCAACGCCCATAGCTCGTATCAATAAGCCAGCCCGACACACTTATTATTCCATATCTTAAAAACTATTGAACTGATTTTGATGAAACTTCCTCACAAAATTTCAGGCTTCCAAACTAATATACAAAATTTCATAGGTGTATGTTTGTCCACGCATTTCTCTGAAACTATTAATCGGATTGTGACATTTTTTTTTATTGGTTTACATTTACTTCAACTCAGTGAGAGTTTTATTAAAATCGGTTCAGTTGTTTTCAAGATATGGAATAAGTAATACGTGCGGCGCGGCTTGGCTTGAGCTTGGTCAAATTCTAAATAATACGAAATAAAAAAGTTGGTTAATAACGGACAGATTAGAGTTATTATTAATATAATTAAAATAAAAAAGTAATTTAAAAAACTAAATCGACTTCAAAATACCCAAAAAAAAGTTTTTTTTTTTTTTTATCGACTTCCTAATACACTAAAAAGAATGAAATAACTCTAATCTAACGCTGATTTGAAGTCAGCGAAAGAGCACGACGTATTCCAGTAAAAATATTTCGCTGACTTTAAGACAGTGTCAGATTAGAGTTATTTTTAATATTTTGTGAAGAAGTTTCATCAAAATCGGTTCAGTTTTTTTCAAGATATGGAGTAATACGCGTGAAAGCCTGGCTTGATACGAGCTACGTTTTATTATGATTCTACAATATTATTTCAAGGGCTTGTTTTATACGTATAAATAAGCTCTTTCACTAGTAAAAAAAACTACTTCATAATACACATAAAAATATGAAATAACTGTAAACTGAAAATATCTTAAAGTCACGAAAGAGCACGTCGTATATATTCAATTAAAAATATTATAGCTGACATCAAGACAGTGTCAGATTAGAGTTATTTTTTTACTTTCGCACTGTTCCCTAAGTTGAAGTAAATATAAGGCATTAAAAAAAGAATGTTCACAATTCGATAAATAGTTTCGAAGAAATGCGTGGACTGTAGGGCATGTAATATCGGAAGGTTTTTCAATTCCGATATTGATTTCCGATATTGGATCTCAATATCGGAATTCCGATATTAATATCGGAATTAGACTTTTTTATTATAAATTGCACATATTCCTTATAAATTGCACATATTCCTTATAAACTGCACTAATTATCTATCTATACTAATATTATAAAGTGGAAGAGTTTTTTGTTTGGTTAAACTGGCTAATCTGTGGAACTACTGGTCGGATTCGTTTTCTTTTTCACTTATAGGAAGCTACTTTATCCCCGTATCTATATCCCAGTATCGGGGATAAAGTAGCTTTCTCGGGGATGCTAACTCGGGGGACAACTAGTTCGTTATAAAGTTTGGGTGACGTGAAGACCCTACGAAGTTTCCGAAACACTGCCCAGCCCAGCTGGATCCTTCTCTTGGCTTCCCTGTCAAAGTTGTTTCTACCTAATTGCAGAATCTGCCCGAGGTAGGTATATTCCTGAACAACTTCGAGATGGTGGCCATTTACGATGATTGATCCCGGATCAATGTGATCTTGACTTTGGTTTTATCCAAGTTCATGCCGTCGCGAGGCTGATTCTAGGCCATCCAGCATCTGTTGTAGCTCCTACAGCGACTCCGCCATCAAGACTATGTCATCTGCAAATCGTAAGTGTGAGATGTATTCGCTGTTTATGTTTATGCCCATCCTTTTCCAGTCCAGCGTCTTAAACATATCCTCCAATACGTTTGTGAACAATTTCGGGGATATGACATCCCCCTGTCTCACTCCTCTGCGTAGTTGGATGGGTTTAGACTGCTGGTCTTGGGTACTTGGGCACTCATGGTTGCGGCATCATAAAGAGATCTCAGCACTTCGATATAATTTTAGTCTACTTGACATCGCTGCAAAGATTCCAAAACAGCCCAGGTTTCGACGAAGTCAAAGGCCTTCTCATAGTCCACAAAGACTAGACACAGGGGCCGATTATACTCCTAAGACTTCTGTATAATCTGCCTCACTGTGTGGATGTGGTCTATGGTACCAAATCTTCCTCGAAACCCGGCCTGCTCCGGTGGCTGAAATTCGTCCAGTCTTCTGGCAAGACGTTCGTGATGACTCTAGAAAACAGCTTGTAGACGTGGCTCAGGAGTGAGATGGGCCTATAGTTTTTAAGAAGGGTTTTATCTCCCTTCTTAAAAAACAGAACCACAATACTCCCGTTCCACGCCTTTGGAGTTCTCCCGCAGTTAATAACCGAGTTAAAGAGGCTCTGTAGTTCTTCTTCTTCTTCAGTACAGGAATTCCTCCTGCCTTCAGAATTTCTGAAGTAACTACGTCTTCACCCGGGGCTTTTCCATTTTTAAGCTGTTTTAGAGCTAACACAATCTCGTCCTGGCTGATGTCTGGTAGTTCGTCGGTATATTGTTGAGTCAGGGTGGCTCTGGAATCGTGAATGTCACGCTGCGTCTGAGGGGCATGTGAAGCGTACAGCTGGCTATAGAAGTCTTCAACCTCAGCGAAAATCTCCGGCATTGAAAATGCAGTATTGCCATGATGCGTCGTCAGCTTCGTCAGGTGGCTCCTTCCAAGCTGCTGAGTGAATACTTTGGACACTCGCTCTATTGCCTGTTCAATTTGGCGCCTATTGGAGCTGAGAAGGTCACGACGTACCATCTTCGCAATCTGCTTGTTCAGGTCTGACCGCTCTGACGAAGTGGCTTGCGCGCCAGAAGAAAGAGATATAGTAAGACTAAATTAGTTTTGTTGTAAACAACAGAATCAGCACCATTGTATGTTTGTTTTTTAAACGCTTGTTTTTCTTGCTAATATTTTCCTAAAAACAAAGCGTCAAGCGTTTTTATGGATAATGTACTTCGTATTTTGTTGAAAAAATATGCTCATTTTGAACACTGGTAGACAAAATTGAAGTACGATACGTTTATTTTATAGCTCTAGGCGTTCATACCTTGTGGCGCGCTTAAATGCTTTATTTAAAAACTTAAATAGATAAAAATATCTGATTCCGATATTACGATATTGGATCACTCAATTCCGATATTGTAATATCGGAAAAAAAGGTCCGAGATTCCGATATTACGAGATTCCGAAATTCATGCCCTAGTGGACTGTGACAAATATAAATCTATAAAATATTGTATAGGTATTTGTTTGGAAGCCCTAATAGATTATCATTATGTGAATATAATGCAGTTCCAATAATATTACATACATAAATGTCGAATATATAATCTATTTTTTTATATCGACTCAAAATACAAATAAAATAACGTATGGTTAGGTATTTGTTCTAATTTCAAAATCCCTAATGTCACTTGGAACAACAGAACTGCAAGCGCTGAAAGGTATATCAACTTGCCAGTCGCCGGCCGAATCACAGAAATATAATATTACAAGTAAAGTAAAATCGAGGGGCGGGTGGTCGGTGGGAGCGGTGCGAGCTACGGCACGCACACTTGCACCATGCACAGTCTGTTCACTCACACATTGATTTCCGGGCCACAGCGCGACAGCAATAGATTTGTTAAATACCTATCTTTCAAATTTCTTGCAGCCATCCTTTCATCTTAACATGAGGGTAGCAGACCTTCCTTACCACCGTAATATGGTTTCCTCACGATTGAATTGTTTTTTTTCTCTCAAACTATACATATGTCGGTGCAACTGTTGTTTCAACCGTTTTTGAAGAAATCAAAATCAAAAAGTCATTTATTCAGTTTAGGCCCTAGTAAGGCACTTATGAACGTTAAATTGGTACATACAGTTGAATTTACCACCGGTTCGGAATACACTTAAACTGAGAAGACTCCGGCAAGAAACTCAGCAAAGTTTTTTTTTTTTGTGGAAGATCTTCTAAGAAGTCTATCATAATTAAAGTATGCTCCTGTAAGTGAAGTGATTATAACAAGTAACCTTTCCACCCTTTATTACGTGATATGGTTTAATGCAAGTCTAGCAAAACCCATGTTTATGTACATCTACATAGATATGCCGCGAGTGTATGTACGCGTGTCAAAATCTGTGCAAAAATGGGGTACAATGTTCTTCTTTTGAAACTGTTTCGCGCGGAGAGAGAACTCGCATAAGGCCGCATGTCCACCAGAGATGTGTAGCGAGGGATGTGTTTAGCTGACAAATAGTACCTATAGCATCATTTTCACTTTAAAAATCGAATGCCAGTCTAACTAAATCAATCTTGTGACATTATGGTAGGTACAAAAAAAGTTACACGCTTGGTTTTCATACGGATGGAGGGACTTGCGTTATTTATTTAGATTTATATCTATGGTACTTATAAGTAAAAGAACCTGGAGTCAGGACTATCTTAAAACTTGGGTTTTAATCATGTGATAAGACAGATTGGGGCTATGAGGAGTTTCTTGCGTCGCTTCTTCTCCTCATACAGGAGTTTTGAGAAGCGATAGTATAGCGATGGCTTACCGATGTACCTTCAAAGCGCGGGCAACCGCTATTGGTCGGCAGCTGCCGCCATGATAGCGCGCGGCGTGCGGAGGGGCGTGACTTGCGAGTGAGACGGAACTAACAGCTGCAGTGTATTATGAACCTTATAGTATTGATCTAACATTGATTGTAAGTTTTAAGCATTCTTTCGTTAATCTTCGGGGCCATACTTTCTTTTCTGTGCAAACGAAGATTCACGACGCGCCTTATAGTTGGGTACTACTGTACTCTTCTATAGGTATATCTAATAGACAGTAAATAGCTATCCGTAACCCAATATCGGCATCGGCACATATGAGGTCAAGTAATAAAATTTCAATATTTTCCCTGTAATGTCGCACAAGACTACGGGTCTGTGCTTACGGCCACTTTATAGGGGTTCTCGGTTCGATTCATCGTTGTGAGAATGTAAAATATCAGTTTAGCTTCGGTTAAGATTATCCTTCTATTGAAAAAGGATTTTGAGTTAGTTTAGTGACTAGTTAAGGGTACAAAGTACATTTTTAGGTAACATAATTTTTTGTGAGGTTTTATATTTTTCGTATACTAAAGTAGTAGCAAATAAGCATACAGTTCATCTGATGGTAAGTGGTCATAGTAGCATATAGACTTAGATGTAGACGCTAGCAACACTAGGGGTATAAAGGTCATCGCTCACTATATCAGCAGCGCTCCATCACAGCAATGGCCCGGCACCGCCTCAACTCAATGCAATCAATAGCTGCCAGCGCGCCGCCTGTGATGTGGCAGCTCGCGGACGGCGCGGCGCCGGTGAAATTGGTAGCGCGGCTTTGGCAAGATACCGCTTGCTGGCGTTACGCAGCAAGGGAGCGGACCGTCCGCTGGACTAGTGGCTTGTGCTTGCCGCGAGGCGTTAACTATTTTATCTAGTCATTGGAAATTAACTTTAACGCATATGATGTAAAGGCCTCACTTGCATGGCAAGGTAAATGCCGAGGCATAGCTCAAATCTAAAATAAATATACTACATAGACATTGATGTAAATATATCAGGAAATGAAACTAATAAAAGAGTAACTTAAAATAGAACGATATTTCTATCACAGGATTTCGAACTCATCTTTCTTTTACAAACAAATTTAGTTATGCGATCCAATTTGTTTCTACAGTTATGGCCTAAACCAAGAAATTATACGTCTAAAAAGTACGGAACCCTCAGTGCGTGAGTCAGACTCAGACTCTTGGCCGGTTATATTAACTACGGTAGAACCAAATGACATTGCGCATTGTCTCTTCCCCTGCCGGCACAGCAACTCCTCTCGACTCCTCTTCAGAACCTTTGTCATAAAGGGTATGAAAAGAGAGTCAGCAACGCGTGACTGATACCCCGGTGTGGGTCTGTATTGTATTTCGAACCGGTGGTAAATTCTGTATTCTGTATGTACCAACTTAACGTTCATAAGTAGGCACTTATATATTTTTTTTTCAGTTTAGGCCCTGGTAAGGCTACTAGGGCCTAAACTGAAAAAAATGGTGTTGCAACCGTTTATAAGCTACGGTAACCGCTTAAGATCAGGGACAGTAGACAAGATGGTTGTCGACAATCGTCATCGTTAGTAAACAATCAACCTTTGTATGGGATTGTGAGATGTATGAAGCAATGAAACAACCGTCTTACTCGAACACTAGTTTATTACTGCCGAACGGCAGCGCGCTGCATATACACATCATTTCTCCACACTTAGATTTTGAAACCTGGTGACAATATAATAATATTATTTTTTTAAAAGATTAAGTTTAAACATATTATAAGATAAATACACATATAGTAGAATCAAATCTTTTAAAAGTATTGCTTATAATCTACAACATTTCTCTTACGCTTCTGGCGTGAGAGTGGGGTTGATGGTGCTGATTGTACGTCAATATTACGCTCGATAGTACTTGGACATTGGTTGCTTTCAGACAAAATAGTCTCAGGCTGCACTGGCACTGGTATATCCCCAGCGGGCATCCCCTCACTCTCGTTAGCCTCACAATCGCCCCCTTTTTCCACATCACAATTGTCTGGGACACATTCCGCGTCTGGTGCTACTGGTGATTCATTAGTTTCAGTTGCCAGGGGCGGATTACAACAAGAAACCTGTTGCTCACTAGAAACTGTTGGTAAAACTAAATTTCTGTCCTGAACTAGTTCGTCGGGCGACTGAAACTGATGAGACACATCATTATTTGTGAATGCCGACTGATTGTTTCCCGTATATTTAATTATTTGATCCACGTGTCTTATACAGCAAATATCTAAATTTTTAATAAAAATGTTATACATTTTAATACCTATTTTATTTTTAATTATACCTAACTGCCATGTTTCCTTCCGTGCGCTGTACCATCGGGTCCAAACGACATCGCCAATCGAAAATTGCCTTTTTCCGAGTACCGAAGGGGAATCCACATGAATTTCGTTTGATGGTACAATTAAATCTAAACGAGATCGCAACTTCCTACCGAACATTAACTTAGCTGGCGTTTCACCAGTGGTACAGTGCACAGTATTCCTATAATTAAACAAATAACCTAACAGTAATTCACTTATCTGATACAGCGGTAGGTTGTCCTTTAGAATACATTTCAACATTTTTTTACATGTTCTTACCGAATTTTCGGCTTGACCATTGCTGGGAGGGTGATAAATGGGTGACGTCATATATTTAATACCGTTGGAAGAGCAAAATGTTTTAAATTCGTTAGAATTAATCTTGACGTCATTATCTGAAACCAACGCGTTCGGTATACCAAAGGTTGAAAATATGCCCTTTAGCTGTACAATAAGGTTCTTAGTTGAAGTTCCACTATGCATGTGTAGGCATTCTACCCATTTACTATAGGAGTCAACAAGCACGAGATATACCCTTTGCCCCACGGTCATATAATCAATGTGCACGCGCTGCCAGGGAGCGGTGGCGGCGGGCCAGGGCGCGGGGGGGTCGCGCGGCGGCGCAGCGCGCACACTCACGCATGTCGCACACGAACCTATCCAGCGCTCGATGTCGCCGTCGATGCCGGGCCACCACATTCTACTACGCGCGTTACTTTTAGTTTTAATTATACCTAAATGGGTGTCGTGTAGTTCTTCTAACATTTTTTTTCTTAAGGTCGACGGAATTACTATTCTATGTCCCCTTAGAAGGCAACCGTTTTCGTACTGTAAGTCAGATTTGCAATGAAAATAGGGTAAAACAGATTTACAAATAATTTTTCGAGGCCAGCCTTTTTTCATGTACCTAATCACCGTTTGAGTCACCGTATCGTGCTCCGTTGCCTGCATTATGTCGCGTACGGTAGTGGCAGGCGATGCCTCGTCTAAAAACTTAAGTGCATAGTAGGTATCTATATCTACATCATTATCGGTCACTTCTGACTTGTTGGTGCATTTTAACGGCGCGCGTGAAAAATAATCGGCTACTACGTTATTTTCACCCGATACATAACGTACTACATAATTATAAGCCGATAATGTAATGGCGTATCTCTGGAGCCTTAGCGCTGTTGTTACCGGTATACCTGTCTTGTTATTAAAGATAGAAACCAAAGGCCTGTGGTCGGTGTTTAAAATGAATGGTTCACTACGACCGTACAAATACTGATGGAACCTTTTTACACCAAACATAATAGCGGTCGCCTCCTTCTGTATTTGGCTATAGTTACGTTCGCTGGCAGTTAGCGAACGCGATGCGTATGCGAGAGGGCGCTCGTGCGCATCGCCGTCCCCGCGCTGTGCTAACACGGCGCCGAGTCCAGCCGGCCCCGCGTCCACCGTAAGTATGAGCTGCGCTGTCGGCTCGAAGTGTGCCAGCACGCGTTCGGACGCCAACTCGCGGCGCACCGCCGCCATAGCCCGCCGCTGCCTCTCTCCCCACTCCCAGGGTGCATCACTTCGTAGTAACTCGTGGAGCGGATTCAATAATGACGACGCGTTAGGAATAAAATTCCTATAGTAATTTACGACACCTAGGAATCTCTTAACTTCGGTGACATTAGTAGGTTCGGAAGCGCTTATTATCGCCTTAACCTTATCAGGACTCGTCATTAAACCCGCTTTACTGATCACGTAACCTAAATAAAGAACGCTTTCTCTGAAAAATTCGCACTTTTCTTTTTGAAGGCGTAAACCGGCATCGCTCAATCTATGTAAAACTTCAGTCTTTTTATGTGTGATATCCTATCAGGACCTGTAATACATATGTCATCAAGCCAGACACTGACTCCGTCTATGCCCGATAAGAGTGTTTCCATCGATTTTTGAAATATTGCCGGTGCATTTGCTAAGCCGTAAACTAAACGCGTATATTTATAAAGCCCTTTATGCGTATTTATGGCTGTAAGTTCCTGTGATGACTCATCTAATAAAAATTGATTGTATGCATTTTTCAAATCAATTTTACTGTATAGCTCACCCCCTCCAATCTTAGCGAAAACCTCTTCAATCCTGGGTAAAGGGTATTGTTCAATTACTAGGTCCTTATTTAGTGTGACTGAAAAATCTCCTGCGATCCTAACTTTACCATTTTCCTTTAACACAGGTACTATTGGAGTGGCATACTGTGCGTGGTTTATAGACACCAAAATACCTAAACCTACTAGACGCTCTAATTCTTGCTCGACCTTATCTCTTAGAGCAAAGGGTACAGTTCGCGGCTTATAAAACTTTGGAACAAAATTATCTTTTAGTTGTAGTGTAACTTTGAATTTATTAAATGAACCCAACTCATCCCTCCACAGATCAGGAAACTTTTTGAGTAATTCCATTACATCATTATCGCTACACACTAACGACTTAATGTCGGTTGTAATAATTAAATTAAAGGTGGACATGAAATCCCTACCTAGTAGTGGCGGACCTCCATTTTTAACCACAAAAACTTTAATATTTCGTTGCATATTATTAAATTTTGCTATAATTGTGAAGAATCCTAATGGAGAGATTTTATGTCCATTGTACAAGCACATTTTTACATTGCAATTTTGTAATTGGTAATGTGAGAACATCTTAGTGTACAATGTATCTGAAATTACACTGCTACCAGATCCTGAATCGAGCTCCATTTTAATAAATTGATTACCTAAAACTAGTTCAATTTGAATAGGCTTATCAGCTACATACCTTATATTAAAATTCTGGCACTCGTCACATACCGTGTCCTGGGACTGGTTACCACTGCATTCCTCGTTAGAATCGACATGATAAACGCACGACGAGCGTTTAGAGCTACCACACACTTTTTTTAAATGGCCCTTTACACCACACTTTTGGCACGTGTAGCCCTTGTAACGACACTTATCATTCCGCAAACTGAGCACCGATCATTATCTCGATGAGCTGACGCCACAGCGCCACCCGCGCCCTCGCCACGTCCGCGACTAGGTTTCCCTTGGAATCTCGCACGGTATACTGGTTCCTCCTTGATAGAAACGGCCTCACTGGTACTGGCGCCATACATGGCTTTTGCCTCCTTGGCACAAGCCGCCTGCTCCGCCACTTCAATAGCCTGCGTCAACGTGAGGGTAGACGGGCTCTTCTCGAACAACTTGTCGCGTTCTGGACCTGCATTCAGGCCAAGGACGAAACGATCCCTCAAGTTCGTTTCTAGAGCGGTGCCGAAGTCGCAATAAACTGCCAAACCTCTTAGTCGCGCCGCCCATTCTCCTAGGGTTTCGCCTGGTTTCCTGCTGGCACTAAAAAATTTTGCCTTGTCCACAAATGAGCACTTCTTTGGCTTGAAATGGCCATCGAGTAATACAACTAGGTCTTTGTAGCTCAACGCTTCCAACTCCTTAGGAAATGCGAGATTAAGCACTAATCGATACGTTTCCTCTGTGAGATGAGTTAGTAGAATTCCACTTTTCTTTTCATCGTCCACACTGTTGATTTTCAAAAACTGCGTCAATTTGCCTTTGTATATCAACCATTCGCTAGTTTTATGGTCAAAAACTGGCAAATTCCCGAGATAGGCGTTCATTTTATTTTTTTATTTTCTTATAGCGTGGGTAATCCAACGACGTTCGCCAGTGAGATGTATGAAGCAATGAAACAACCGTCTTACTCGAACACTAGTTTATTACTGCCGAACGGCAGTGCGCTGCATATACACATCAAAAGACCTTAAAGTGAGCATGACATACTTAAGTCTGCCTTAGAAATCAAGCTAAGACGCCTGAAGCTGAAGAATCTGAATCTATTCCTGGTAATAATAATGAGAAAGTTTGTCTCTGAATTAACTAACAATCCTAAAAAATATATCGTAAGTTTAAACACTCTATCTTCAATGTATTTACATGATTTCATTTCATAATAATTCAATGAAGACGAAAATATTAGAAAGCCCGATATCAATCAATAAATGCATTTGTGTTTCGATAAAGAGACTCTATTTCCGAAAATATTGATATTTATCAAAATAAGAAGTATTTAAAAAGTAATGCTGCGTTCCAATTTCCTTTCGAAAAACATGTCGTAAGAAAAATGGCGTCACAAATCCTTGCAAAGAATTACCAACAAAATATTCTTAATCTAAAGTTTTCAATGTCATGCGAGAACGTTGCCAAAACATCGAAAATCGATGGCGAAGGTCAAGATATGCAGACACCAAGACGCCAAGCTTTCGAGGGATAGAGGTCAGGCTGTAGGTAAACTGTAGAGGAATTTCGTTGCCAAAGCTAATGTGGATTTGGCTCAGTTTGCGAAGACCTTGACTTATGATCAGGAGGATCAAGTTCGGGACTCAGCAGATTATAATCAAAAACCGTCCTCTGGCGATATAAAATATATAGATTCGTGTGGGTAGAGTTTACGTCAAATGACGCGACAAAGGTCGGGGGGTCGAATACTACAGCTCGAAGCGTATCGGTGAAGGAAACCATGTTATCAAGGCCAGCGTGCTACATCCTCGGCCTCGTCAACTCCTCCTGAGGCCAGTTGATGGCCAAACGCAAGAAATTCTACCATCTGGAAGCTGCACACTGAATGCCAGTTTATTTCTAGGCTTGAATGTTTAGCACCTTCGGACACAACATGACTTACAGTAGTACCCAACTGATAAGGCGCGTCGTGAATCTTCGTTCGCACAGAAAGAAAGTGGCCCCGAAGATTAACGAAAGAATGCTTAAAACTTACAATCAACCTTAGATCACGGCACGCCCCTCCGCACGGCGCGCGCTAACATGGCGGCAGCTGCCGACTAAATAGCATTTCCCACGCTTTGAAAATGTATCTTCTGCGCAGGTACATCGGTAAGCCGTATCAGTTGGGTACTGCAGAATCATGATGAGACAGAAAAAAAATTGTTTCATATTTGATAGGTAACTACTACGTACCTATGAAGGATTATTATTGCATTTCTATTTGAACCTTGCGCATTGCAAAGTAATCACTTCAGTTTTCAGTAAAATTTTAAGATCAGCAGTGCTGTATTCTAAAAAAAAATCTTGTCGATGACACTTCGGCACTGAATAGAGTAGGATGTCAAATAATATTTCTAATCCTCTCGTATTATTTGTTACGAGCTGTAAAAATGATAATGCAAGTTTTTTGATACTTTTATATTTTATCAGTATGTAATAAAATCTTAGGTATATTTTTATCGGTATTTCGAATAAAAATAAGAACACAAATACTGAAGTATAACTCAAAAACAATCAATTTAACTCTAAATACAGTAACAAAACCCGAAATACAAACTTTGTATAAACAGTTGGTAAAATTTTGAAACTTCTACGTAAAACTAAATCGGACCTTGCTCGGTACAAACAAAGCTTCTGAAGTTTTTGTCGAAGACAACTAAAACTGTTTCGTTCACGTATACCTTCGTTCATCAAACACCATTACTGTACGACACGAGTCAGAGGTATCATGTGAATTTTGAATGGACTTTTCAGCGGGACCTTGCGAAGTCACAACACGTTTTCGTTCCATCAAATAGTGTTAATTGAATATGATTGGTGGTGTTTTATCCAATGAAGATCAATTCAAATACACCAGTGAAGTAAAATGATTTACTTTATCGTAACTTTTCAAATTGTCTGAAATACTTTTCAGACAACGTGAAAAGTTTTAGTACAGTTCCACCATTTCACTAAAACCTGATTTTACGGTCAGTGACTGTCGGTGCGAACTACGTGAGAGAGAAAGAGAACTTTTATCGTGACTAGAACTTACCAATTACTAATATAACTCACCACTGGCAAAAATAAGTCCTAATAAAACGGATTTGGTTGCCAAACTGGAAACCAAGAAGAATTTTGGAATGATCGGCCGCTCAATATGTATTTTTTCAATATATATGTAATGTAGGCTTTGATTTTCAGTCATACATAAGCTAAGCAAGCCAGCAATTTTGCGTACTTGTACGAAAGCACGCAAATATATTTCGAAACCTCTAATTCATGTCGAACTATACTATTACCTTAACTAATTAATTATTTACCTAGAATTTACTGGAGAAGTTCTACACCTTCGATATTGGACCCTATTGTAATGAGAGTTAGAATTATTTTATCGTGTTTAATAGTTTTATTTCTACATCATTTGTTTAGGTATTCTAGACGAAGTTCTTCTGGAAACTTTTAGTTTGTGCTATATATACAATGATTCAGAATCTTGGCATAAACTTCTCATTCATTAGGTAGGATCTACTTACACATAATAATTATTTTAAGATAGGTGAGGGAGCTGTATCTATATTAGAATAGAGATAGTATATTAATAGATCGACTCTACAAGAGTATGTACCGTGACCACGGGTATGTGCAATGCCCTCGCGAAAATACATTCGCGTTCATAGTTTGAACGTACATAGACATCGATTTTTATCGATACTTTTACCGATAACATATGACACAGAGATCATCAGTAAATCACTAGTGTACCCACGATATATCTATGAATGCATCTCAAACTGCTCATGCTTCGCACAAGGTACTAGCACTCTTATTAATCTTAATCTATGGCTACTAGCTTTCCGCCCACGATTTCCCTCACGATCCCATATTTTGACCATTCATCATCATCATCATCATCAGCCTATAATGTCCCACTGCTGAGCACAGGCCTCCTTTCACAAATGAAGGTGAAAGGGAATGGGCAATACTCCACCACGCGTGCCCACTGCGGATCGGTGGAGGTAGGCTAGTGGTCAACCTACTGTTGGAATTTTTCAAGCCGCCTAGGAGGCATCCAACTAGCTTAACGACTATCACAGATAAGTGATAACCGGGACCAACGGCTTTACGTGCCTTCCGAAGCACGGAAACGCTCGATTTGAAATACCACTAGGCGGTCACCCATCCAGGTACCGACCACGACAGGCGTAGCTTAACTTTGCCGATCGATTAAGAACGGCTAATCATGCTACACCACGAGCGCTTCATTTTGACCATTAAGGGGTGGAAATTTACAAAACTTACTTAAGTGATACCTATTGGAATGTCGTGAGAACGACTCAAATGTCGTTTTCACAAATCGTCCGTTCCCACACTTTTGCCTAGTAAGTAATTTAGTAAGTAAGTTATTGTTGTATCCTTTTTAACATTCAATAAATGACAATAGAACTTATAACACGTCTTTCCTTTAAGAGCTCCGATGGAAGATCATTTCATGGCGACCCTGCCAGTAACTTAAATATAACAACATGGGAAAACATTACTCCAAAGAAGAAGTCGTGATTGCGCAAAATTCTAATGGGGAAGCCGACGCTAGTGCTATCCAAAAAATTGGCGCGACCTCCGTTGCTGAAATTCTTCTAATCATCATATTAGTCATCATATGTGCTGCCGCAATATTTGTTTTTATGAAGACTTGCAAGAAAGCTGCCATCCGAACACTTAGAAGAGAAATAAACGCTAGTACCATAAGCGTCATCTCACGACCAGACACTACTGTCTAAGAAGGAGCGGTGTCCAGGGTATAGCCCGGACCATGAAGGAGCGGTGTCCAGGGACTAAGCCCGGCCCACGGAGTCCAGGGTATAGCCCGGCCCATGAAGGAGCGGTTCATGCCCTCGTGTCCTCTAGCGGCACGTGAGAAGCATGGCGCAAACAAAAAGTCGAGAACCAACATAAATGTCCAATCTAATAGTATTTAGGATCTATGTCCTACCGAGGAATCTTTTAATTATTTACTACACATCGTTCCTCTGGGATGGGAAGGTGCTTAGTGAATGCTAAACGACTGCCGGGAATGTAAGGATAATCCAGACTTACATACCCATTGGGGATCCAGTTTCCTAGTTCGTTTTTGTATAGCTAAAGAAAAACATGAAATCTGGTCTTTTGAGTTTTTTTTTCTCAATTTCATTGCAAATATTTAATTGCATTTCATATCGACAAGACGTGGTTTGGATTATTTTAAAGTTCGAAATAGAAAAGTTGGATTTTGTTTTGTAGACAAGAGTTAAAACATAGGTACAGTAGTACCCAACTGATATGGCTTACCGATATACCTGCGCAGAAGATACATTTTCAAAGCGCGGGAAACGCTATTGGTCTGCAGCTGCCGCCATGTTAGGGCGCGCCGTGCGGAGGGGCGTGACTTGCAAGTGAGACAGAACTAACAGCTTCAGTGTACTATGAACCTTATAGAAGTGATCTAAGGTTGATTGTAAGTTTTAAGCATTCTTTCGTTAATCTTCGGGGCCATACTTTCTTTTCTGTGCGAACGAAGATTCACGACGCGCCATATCAGTTGGGTAATACTTGTAAAACAGTATTCATTTATTTTAATTCCAAGCATCTATAACATTAAAACTCGTACTTTTGTGACTACAGTCGCAGTTGCCCATGTTTATTCAATTTTTATTTTTATGTGGTTAGCAATACGTTAAAAATTCATTTGTGAAACCTTGTATGCGTTCGTGGATCAACACACAGTGGGATACCACTATAAGGGGTTTGTATAAATATTTATGAATACTATCAGAGGGTTCTGTAGGTCGAGAGGGACTCGGTCAAATTTAATGAATAAGCACTCCAAGCAGAATATTGTAATTCAACGACATTAGTGAAATGACAAAAATTGCTTTTGATAAAATGGAAATATTTAAATTATGGCTCGTGTCTTGCTTGAACTATATTAAGGGTATTTAGTTTATTCAAGTTTATTTTTGTTATTAATTCTTGGTTTTTAGTTATTTTTATTATTATTATTTAGTTTAGTTTAAGTTTAGTATAGTTTTATTATTAAAACTAAAAAGTAAAGATACATTTGGGATAGACTGATTGCCCGTACCCTGCCTTAGCCGAGTAATTTTCTTGTTGGCTACACCGCGATTAAACGTGGCCTCTTTTGGCCTAGAAAACCAGCTTTCATCTTACGCTACTTAGCTACGAGCTTAAGCTGAGATAGTTGCATTTTTGTGAGGCCTAAAATGCAATTGCTATCGTTTTTGTTAGTCCAAAATAAATGTCTTTTTCATAGAATAATGAAAATTTTCCTGCAACAATGCCTTCTAGTATTTCTTTTCTATTCCATGAAAATAAATATATTACGATGCTATAAGCTTTTACAACGAAGCATCTCAGTGAATGTGCAAGTAAAAGGTGCAGTCACATCGGATCGACAATACGTGTAATCTGCGGCTTCGAGCACTAGCCTTAACTAGGTCACTGCATGTAGATTAAATAGTCTGCGAAGTTTTGTTGGGAATTGTACCTACGACTTTGTTACTTCAGAGAAGCAAATTCAAATTCAAATTCAAAATCATTTATTCAAATAGACCTTCGCAGGCACTTATGAAAAATCTGACTCTAATACTCTAATACCGGTTCGGAAGGTTGCATTTGCTGAGAAGAGCCGGCAATAAACTCAGCAATTACTCCTTTCAAAACAAGCTTAGATTCATTACATAATATTTACATTCTAATCGCACTGACAATAATTGCGTGTCCCGGCACGGCGGCAAAACTACAAAGTAGACTGAATCTATATTTAATAAGTAAATAAATAAATGGCAAACTTAAGCAGACCAGCCCCCACAAGCAGCACCTGTTCACAAGTATGACGCGTGTGGCAGCCATCGCCCTCCTCGCCATACCCGTCACACGACGCCACCGCAAGCAAAGGCCTTAGAGTGAGCATGACTTAATTAAGTCTGCCTTAGAAATAAAAAAATAACTAAAGGGAAACTACTAGCTACCTACTAAGCTATCATGATGTTATCGCTTGTATTAATCTTACATGTAAAAAAAATCTATTTAAAAATTACAGGGTTTTACTGTACTGCAATATTCCAATGATAAGAGTAATCACTCAAGCTAATATTGCGTTTAACTTTTCGCCATTAAACATTCATTATAGCAAACTGATCACTAATTAATCGAATTCAAAATCAGTCATAAATTCAAAATCTTATTTACTCAGTAAATCTCGGTTAATTTGAGTACTAAGAGACTGCTCTTATAAAGCACTTATGAACGTTACAATTAAATTTACCACACGCATCGTATCACACCATAATTCGACGTCAGTGAAAAGACTTCCTCTTCTACCTACATTGATATTCAACTACTCTTTGGCCGTGCACGCCGGGTCGCGCACAAAAATCAATACTACGGTGAACGACCCTCCTTTCCCCGGGATGTACAGTAATGCCAAGGGCACCATGCCACTAAATCATCCCCCCTGTTCATGGGCAGCCATGAGCAGCCAAGGAGAGCCGAACTTGGCAGTCGCGACATACTGTCTCTACTGCCGACCTTGATATCCTATTTGGAGAGAATTGAACAGGCGTTTTGGGAAGATGGAAGGTTTTGGGGAATTAATGTTGTTTTGCGATGTTATTGTTATAGGTGTAATTTTATGATTGAAAGGGAGATAGTGCATTGGGACACATAAATCTGTGAAATTCCTTTACCAACTGACTGATATTTCAATGCAGAGTTCAGACGACTTTATCTAGATACATCAAAATTCCAGTGAAATACAGGTTCATAAAGGAGTAGGTTTGCGAAGACTTATCATGGTTATTTAACTAATAATCTACTAAATAAATACTAGAAGCGCTCGTGGTGTAGCATGATTAGCCGTTCTTAGTCCTGGATGGGTGACCGGCTAGTAGTATTTGCAATCGAGCGTTTCCGTGCTTCGGAAGGCACGTAAAGCCGTTGGTCCCGGTTATCACTTTATTGTGATAGTCGTTAAGCTAGTTGGATGCCTCCTAGGCGGCGGTACGTTGACCACTAGTCTACCTCCACCGATCCGCGGTAGGCATGCGTGGTGGAGTATTGCCCATTCCCTTTCACCCTCATTTATGAAAGGAGGCCTGTGCTCAGCAGTGGGACATTATAGGCTGATGATGTTGATGAACTAATAATCACATCGATCTACTAATATTCCCGTAGTGGTTTTTCTATTTGTCTCTCATTATCAAAAAGTACATTACTTACTTGACTAAAAGTATTTTCAATGAGCAATGCTTTTGCTTTCTTATCAAAACCTTATCGATCCCAAGAAATTCCCTCTACTAATCAAAATAAAACGAAAACCAATACCGCATCATAAAACCGATATAACAGTAACCCGGAACTTTCATTCGTTCGTTGCCAAAGCCATTTGTTTCCCTCCCTCTTCCCATAGCCTATGGTCCCTGTTCTTGATCGTCGCGACATACTGTCTCAAGTGCAAACCTTGACACATTTGCTTCTTGTTTCATTTCCCCTTTGCCAAGGTTATTGGCTATTTGGATCTGTTTGTTCATTCGCAATATGTTTGACCTTTTAGTTCGTAGTTTCAAGACAAATAATCGTTGTTAGATCAATGATTTATTACTTTTAAGCAGAAGATATGTCACAGGAAATATGTAGTGTTATATCTGTATTCCTAGTGATATATTTATTTAGCCTTACTTTTAAAGTGACAAGGGCATTTGTTTTCTCAAAGGGATAAGGGACAAGTGACGATTTTGACCTTTGAAATACATTGACTACTAACATCGAAATGGGCAGATATTTCCTAAAAGGAAAAAAAAATGATATTCAGGTTCTAAACTAATAACAACTAAAAAGATTATTAACCCGAAACTGATGCGATATTATAAACATCTTCATATTATAGGCAGCTACGTTATCATAATATTTCAACAGATGGCATTGTTAATTAGTTACATCGCGCTATGGTTTCGTTCTCAACGAAAAGTGCCTTCCCATGACTCTCGTAAGATATTCAATCACTCTACTGCCAAAATCCGATTTAAATTTATTTTTGAGTGACGTCTTCTAAGTCAGATCTTAGAGATCGTCTGTCTGGCTGTTACTTAATCAGTTATTCAGTTTATTAACAAATTAATAACAATTCTGGTTTATTGTGAGTCAATTGTTGTGGGGGCTGGTCTGCTTAAGATTGCCATTTATTTATTTACTTATTAAATATAAATTCAGTCGACTTGGTAGTTTTGCCGCCGCACCGGGGCACGCAATTGTTGTCAGTGCGATTAGAATGTAAATATTATGTAATTAATCTAAGCTTGTTTTGAAAAGAGTAATTGCTGAATTTATTGCCGGCTCTTCTCAGCAAATGCAACCTTCCGAACCGGTATTAGAGTATTAGAGTCAGACTTTTCATAAGTGCTTGCGAAGATCTATTTGAATAAATGATTTTGAATTTATCATAATTCAGTATCATCACTAGTATGCGACAATTTTGGATTTCAGCAATTGACCCTCCGGAAAAATAAATAGAATCAAACGCTACCTTAAGGTGGGTCTACCCTAGGCGAACCGAAAATGAGCCGAGCACAATCGGAGAACGAACTCGCGGTGCGTAGACGGACTTGGGAGCCTCGAACGAATTTTTGGCTCGCGCTCGACTGCTCTCCACCAAATGACAGTTTTTTTACGAGCACAAGGATTCGCATCGCTTTGTACACACTCGACATCGCGAGCGACGAGCGAAAAGCGCGATAGCGGCTCGATTGCTCGGTTCGCGTAGCGTAGATGCACCATAATGTTTGACTTGACTAATCCTCTGTGGTAATAGTGGAGTGTAGTATTGTAGTGTATTATATGTATGTCATAGTTTTTTTATTTTTTCTAATATTAGCATTCGTTATGAGCATTTTTTATTTACCCATAGTTCACACACACACATATCAAAAGCATCACTGATAACCTCAGAATAATCATAGAGTTAATATCTTTACTGATAACGGCCTCTCTAGAAACGGTCTCGTATCTTTTATCAGTCATGCACTCTACATAAGTAAACATTATCTATGCAATAGATGGCCACAGCAAAACATCTATGGAATTCTATATTTTTGGTCAGTTCATAAATGGTACAGTTTATACATTTAAAAAAATTATCCGCAAAAATCTTTTCAGTCTTTTTTTTATACCACTAAGGTGGCAAACAAGTATACGGCCCGCCTGATGGTAAGCAGTTACCGTAGCCTAGTTACCTATAGACGCTTGTAACACTAGGGTGCCTGCCTAGACATGGTTGGCGACGATCAACATTTGTATGGGATTGACATTTCAAATCGAAATATCACGTCATTTTTAACAATCTCTTATGAATATCCCATACAAAGGTTGGTCGTTTACTAACGATGACGATTGTCGACTTGTCTAGGGGGGGCAGGGGTATCAATCGCACGTTGCCGACCCTGAAAAAAATCTCTACACACTTTTTTGAAGAATCCCATTCTGTACTCTATTGGGAAAACCACGGCGGGGAGCTCATTCCACAGTCCGAGCGTCCGCGGAAGAAAACACCTTTGAGCCCGCACAGTTCTAAACAATTCTGGTTTCAATGTGTGAGGATGAGGATGGACTCCCCGTCGATGGCGAGACTTGCGGTGGAGGAAGGCCGTGTGAATCAAGTCGAACAATTCTTTAGAACACTCTCCTCTCATACTACTTTTGGGTGTGACAATGGTTTTGCAAAGTACGTTTACAAAAAACCTTAGTATTAAGCGTGAAGAAGTTTCTCCATAAAATATAACGACGACATTGATCGAAGGGTATATTTCTAAGGGTCATTCGGTAAGGGTAATACCATGGATTTTGTGTCCCTTTTATAGTTAGGGTTCCGTGATAAAATTTGTTTTTTTGCAGCAGATTTATTTATTTTAAAACAAGCTTCGCCTTCCGGATGTTCATAAAAGTGTAGCGACATCTATGAGCCATTTATCAGTAACACTAAGATAGTTCACACATTGAAAGATAGATGGCGTGGCGCCACATTATCCTACATCCTGCATCGCGCTTAAGAAGGTTTCTCGAGAATCTGCATATATACAACTGTCCGACATGTATAGTTGGACCGCGGTCCCCAGCCACGATGATCCAGCCTGGCGGAAGATCTTCCCTTTCAAATGGGGAGGTGTCATCCACCTTGCACCTCCATAAAGTAGTATTACTCTCCGGCCCAAAATCTATCTCTATGCAAAAAATCACAACTGTTGCTCTGTTGCTACGTAAAAGGCGAACAATGTAACAAACAAAACTTTTGCATCTATAGTATTATTAGGTAGTATATTATTGAGAAGTTTATTTATTTATTTATTTATTACATAATCCACAGCTCTTAAAAAATAAATACATTTATCTTGCTAAATACATCTTATAGCCAATTACGGATTAACAATTTAATACCTTATCTTTTAATTAAAGTAAGGAAGACACTAGAATGTGTCCGATGAACAGAGTATTTATAGAAAACATAAAATTTTTACAATTAGATTGTGCATTAAATAATGGAGACTATGTATGTGTGTGTGAGTATGTGAGTGTGGGTGGGGGTGGGCAAGTGTAGGGGTGTGTGTGTAAGTGAGTATGAATGTGCGAGTTTTTGTATGTATTAATATATATTTAGCCACTTTTATGTAATATGTTAGTAATGTACTTTTTAAAAGACTTTTTGAAGTTAGAATAATAAATTGAAAACAGTTTTACAAAAAACTTAAACCAACTTCAATGTACACTAGAAGTAATCACATCCTGATCTGATGACAATGGGACCAAACGGGAAGTGTAGACTTTCAAATAAAAAAATAATTTTTCAAGTCGGTTTATAAATGACGGAGTTAAAAGGTAAGTAACAAACATAAAAAAAAACAACCGAATTGAGAACCTCCTCCTTTTTTTGAAGTTGGTTAAAAATGATTCAGCCGGACGTTTCTATTGGTCTCCAATGGTCTGCCATTGGGATGTGAAATGAGCTCCGCATTACAGTATTCACGTTTTTCCAGAAAAATGAGTCAATAAGTTCTCAAGGTCAGCAAAACGTTAGCAATCCCCTTAGTTTTGCAAATTCCTAGTGACTGGGCTTGTCAAAAGTGGTCTCTTATCGACTCATTAAAGTCTCTTGTGGCAAAAAGGTGACATTTACTTTCCACAAAGAATTGTCATTACTATGGTGAATGCAGCATCCAGCAGCCTGCTTGGCACGATTCCACTTATCAGTGATTAGCGGCTTATTGCTTTATTTTTTGACGCCCCGTAATTGTACATTTTAGTTGTTATTATTTTTAGTAAATTAGTTTTGTGAAATACATATACAGGGTGTTGTTTTGGTCGGCGACAAGCGACCCAGGAGCGGTAGTACAAAATATATATTCCCCAAAAATGGACTTAATTCCATTAATTACTGTAAATATGTTGAGAAATACCTTATTCAATTTGAAATAAAATTACCGCAAAGTATGGTTACTAGGCACGTGCACAGTCTAGAGCTAGGCGCAAGCCGCCATCGGCCCACCCCTTTACTCCCTCGTACTCCCGTTGAGTATTATGTCTACACTTTAGCTTATTACATGATTTTCAAAATTATATTTTTTTTATTTTTATTATTAAAAAAAAAAAAGTATTTTTTTTATATTTTTTTTAGCACCAGTATCATTTGTATTATCGACCCTGAGTCGCTCGTCGCTGACCAAAACAACGACCTGTATATCTACTGTAAAAAAAAACTTTATAAGTGAGCTAGTATTTTTTTTATTATAAGAAACTAGTTGTCCCCCGCGGTTTCACCCGAGTTTCCGGGATAATCTTTTCCATATCGTAGGCTATCTGCATGCCAAATTTCATGATGATCCGTTGAGTAGTTGAGGCGTGAAGGCGTAACAAACAAACAAACTCATTTTCGCATTTATAATATTAGTTAGGATTTTTTATTTTATTTAAATAAACATATCTAAAATTCTATAGAAAAATAAGAAAATCGTGGGTTATTTTTGTAAGTAAACATACGGAACCATGTCACATTAAAAAGATACTTTCCCTGTACAGAGTCCCCAATAAAGATACGGGAAACGCGTGGGGTGCGATATTGAATACGCTTGAAAATACGCAAAAACATACTAAAGGGATATCGATATTAATATGTTAGGGGTTATTATTTTTTTTTTATACAACTAGGTCGGTGAACAAGCATACGTCCCGCCTGATGGTAAGCGGTTACCGTAGCCACATGGACGCTTGCAACACACGAAGCATCGCTCACGCGTTACCGACCTTTCCCCCCTCCCCTATGAGCTCTGGCTACCTTACTCACGCGCAGGAACACAACTTTACACGACATAAAGTTATTTGTCTGCGGTATTCTGTAAGGTACGCACCCAGTCGAGCTGCTCTTTGAGCGAATAAACGCTATGCTCTACCTCTCTCAAATGGTTATGTTTCCATCAGCCTCATTACAATAGATTTCGCACGCAGTTTTGCTCGGGGTTGTAAATTATGTGATTATTTAGGGGATGAGAAGTAGCATGTGCTAAATTTTATTTCAATCTGTAACCATTGAGTTATTTATATTATTACTACGTATAGAGAAGCTATCATAAGCAAACTTTATGTCCCATTTTTAGAGTTCTCTCTAGCGCTGAAACAATAATTAGTCGTCTAAGCAGACAGTAGAAACACGTAGCGCTATCAGAACGCTTTTAGTATTTTTCTCGCAAATAGTGATTTTCACGGCGCTTACGCGTTTCTGTCATCGTTCTACAACAAGTGTGGCCGGATGGCCTCACTTGAACGGAACATAGTTGTGATGTGAAACGTCTTCTCTATACGTAGTAATAATAGCTCAATGTCTAACTGATAGCTGATGTTTACATAAGCAATCGCATTGTTTAAGATAATATTATAATTTCCCACCACCGACAATGCGCTCTAATTGTTGGTTGCTCTAAAATTTGAGGCCACACTTTAATCAGTGCAAAATCACTGACTCGTTATGGAATTAGATTTCACGGTATTATACTCTAAAAGGATTTTCCTCGTTATGCAAAACAAACTCAACATTAGGTATATAACAGATATTTCAAAGTATCCTACGAACTATCAAATGGTCCGGTATCGACCACCTTCCGGTAATTGTCATCGAATTTACGAATAAGGGCGTCAAATAGCTAGGTATCTATTATCTAAATACCAAAGGTAAAAGGCCAAAGCCACGGTCAAAAACCTAAAGATTATTATGATAAATAAAATAGTCGAAAAACAATGGTTTTATCACAACACATTATTGCTCCAAAAATACGTAGCAAAGTGAAATTTATAACTGTTATATTTCAGTCAAGTCTCCACCATGTATAAGGGTGGGAATACAGTGAGTTCATGTCACAGTCACTTCTTTCAGGCTTCGATTAGTCACGTAAAAAATATTGTTCATCTTCTCAAAATCTTATACCAAAGCAGGCAGAGCTTGTAATAAGAAGAGGAAGAAAGAATAACATATTTTTATTTAACAGCACAACTACAATACAAAAAGATTGAACAAAAAAATTACAAAACGGCAAGAAACATGAAAATAAGACCACTTAATAACTAGGTTTACATATAGGCACATTTAAAAAATAATAAAAAAAAAAGTGGGTACTTAAAAATTTCTCGCTTCACCGTTATATGGGTGTGCTGTCAAAAAGGAGCCAGCTCAGCATGTGCTGCTGTAATCAACAGCGCTGATTCAGCTGACACCTCTAGTGACCACGGACGAATGTACCAGTGCTGAATAAAATAAACTAATGAAGTAAGATAAATAAATACTAATACATAAATAGTGAAATATACATTAATGCGAATACATCATTAACAATATAGTACAGCAACAAGCGTTTATCATAATAAAATAGATAATTACCGTATGTATTTAAATAAAAATGTGAGTGTAATCAAAACATTATTTGTAAAGAAGGGCACCAGTGGAGGCTCCTTCCTACTTGGTGTGTCTGTCCGGCTGTTCTTCACAGGTCGCATTTCTCAGTCTCATGAAATTTTGTGAACAGGTTCGGTAATTGTATAGATTTTTGTTGATTTGGTTTTTTGGATTTTTTTAAACTGAAAAATCCTGAATCTACAAAAAAATTACGAATCGAGACTTGCGAGGTCTACCTACAGCTGATAGAGCCATTAATTATACACATAGTTTCTATATTAAAAGAAGATAGCATCCAAAATGATAATGAAATATTCAACTTCAAACCTCCTGACTTTACCACTCTTCAAATATCTCACGTTGAAACCTAGTACTGACAAATTCAATAGACATCCGAACATAGCCAATCAAACGGCAACTCGTTGACTTTACAAATTAGTCGCACTGCACAAAGTTACGCTGTCGTATGCCCCAGTATAGACGACATCTGTACGTGGATTAAGTAACTTTATTTCAATGAAATTCAGATTGAAATAACCTCAGAATCGGTAGAAATATTACAAAATCGGAAATGTTTCCATTTCTAATGAACCACTGTTTGTATTTGCAATTATCAGAACGTAAAAAAGTTATCAGTAAACCGCTATATTGAACCGATTTCAATTCGAAAATGATTGAAATTTATTTACGTAATCGCCCCTCTGTGCATATTTGCTTTATCGCACTCTCATTGTGTCCTCAACAGAGTTGTGTTTGAGCGGTCAGACTGCCGCATCGTAAAATGAATAATGGTTTAATATTTCACGGAATTTTAGCCACACGACGACGGGAATCGGTTGAAAAAACATAACAACCCGCCAATTTAACTTGGATAACTGGAAATAGCCAGCGGTAACTGGTTTAACGTGTTGAACCAGTTTTTTCTGCTTAGGTATACAGTTGATAGGTGATTTTTATAGGTGAAATGGAAAATTTTATTTTAGAGAAAAAGTGTTGGTATTTTCTGACCTTAAAATAATAAATAATGTCAAATGCGTAATTTTCGTATTAAACATACAACAATGTGAATGAGTGGGAAACGTGTCAAACAAAAGAAAGGTAATAAAAATATGTCTACCGAATTTTTTTGAGTTAATTAATTCACAATGGGAGAGATATAATTACCTTCCGTCACACGGGTTTTCTCGCGTTTCCGAGGTAGTTTTATTGTTTTTTGGGATAACATGATTCCTGTGTAAGCAATAATACGAATTTATCACAACAAAATACTTTATTTAAATCTCACTTCACAGATAACTTATATTTATTAGTTTCACAATTATTTCACTTCACACTGTTACTCAGTACACTACTCGTAATAGAATGTACCGTCTCGTGTCGTAGCCATGTTAAATTACCTTTCAGAGTCAAAGTCAATAGTGACACTTTATGTCTCGGACACGAGAACGGATATCCGTTTTACAAAACACTCAAAATAACAAAGTTAAATAGTCATTTGATATACTAAATGAAGAAAAACAATTAAGAATAATAAAATGATTACACACGAGAACGGACATCCGTTTAATAAAACATTTAAAATAACGAGGTGAAAAATAGTCATTTGAGATACCAAATAAAGATATTCAATTTAGAATATTAAAATGATTACAATCGGCCTTTCCTGATGTTTTCACGTCTCGTGAAATGTTACATAATATAGTAAGAAATTCGAAATAAAAAAGATATAAAAAGAAATAATCAAAAACAGAATGCCCGCAATACATTCAATATTAAAAAGATTAAAAAAATATATACCTAAATAAGAAAAAATCTAATCATAAAGGAACTGAAGCATATTTTAAATATCAATTGTGTGGTCTCTTTTATATCCACAACAGCTTAAAAAATTAGAATATTGGAGCCCCTTCATGTCTTCAATATCTAGCCTTACGAGACCCCTTCATGTTCTCGTAAGTATTTTTGTTTTTTCATGAACTGATTATATAAAATTTTGAGTTTGCAGAGACCCCTACATGTTCTCAGCAAAAAAAATAATATAAACTGGATATCAAAGCCCCTTCATGTCCTTGATATCTACTCGAACTTTCTCGTCGTATAAATGCTTATTAAAGAGAATAACTAATTTCATTCTGCTTTACTAAAATGCTTTGATTTTGATATTAATTAATATAATTCCAGTTTATTCCACTAGTCAATCAATGACAGTAACACTAGTCATAACTATTCATTATCATCCTCATCTGAAGTTTCATCATCTGATTCACAACTCCTACGATAAACCAGCCAAGGGTGAATTTTATCTATCGAAAATACACCATTGAATGGCCTGCCCCTGCGAGATAAAGGTGTGTCCTCAATTATATATCTATCATTATCAAGTACCTTATTAATACGATACGGACCACGAATTTTGGAGACAAGTTTTCTACTCTTACCGCTTGAAGGAATCTCTCTCTCTACTCGTACCAAATCGCCTACATTAAATTTCACAATCTTTCTACTTTTATCATAACGCTCCTTTTGTTTGGCCTGATTAGTTTGGATACGTTGCGATATTTCATCTCTAACAATATCAATATTTACTTGTTGGCCATCTAAATCGTCGGAATTCTCTACATTAATCTGAATTAAAGAATCGTTTGATCCTATCGTTTTTATACCGAACAAAGCCTCCGCGGGAGTTTTACCTATTGCTTTATTAGTGGTATTATTAATTCCCCATTGAATGGTACTCAAACATTCATCCCATACGTTCTCAGACTTGCCATGATTTGATGCAGTAAGTGACGCCAATATCGTTCGATTATATCGTTCAATTTGACCGTTGGCACGAGGTGTGGCAACGGCATTTAAAATATGTTTGACTCCAAGAGATTGCAAATATTCCTTAAAACGCTTGGATGTAAAAGAAGTTCCTCTATCTGACACAAGTCGCCGTGGTACACTGAATGTATGAAAATAATGTTTCATTGCTCTAATTGTATGAACGGTCTTAGTGCTCTTAACCGGTACCAAAACAATAAATTTTGTGAAAGCATCAATTATCAACAACAAATATGAATTTTTCTTTTTACTCCGCACAAATGGACCTAAATGGTCAATATGAATAGTGTCAAACGGGCTACTAATTTTTGGTATCGGATGTAATTCTCCGGCCTTTTTACCAGCTGGAATTTTACTATGAGCACACTCTAAACATGATTCTACATACTTCTTTATAAATTTACGCATTTTTGAAAACCAATATTGACTTTTGATTTTGTCATAAGTCTTATCGAAACCAAAATGACCGATTTCGTCATGATTAGACTTTAAAACCTGCCATCGAACTCCCTTAGGTACAACCCAATTAGAATCGATTACCCGGACATGTAAAAAATCTTGTGTTTGACATACAGGATTGCGACTTAGAGCGTCTACGTGCGACATAGAAAGACCTGGTCGGTAAACAATATTAAAATCATATTCCTGCATCATGTTCCACCATCGCGCGACCCTAGGCAACATGTCCCGTTTTTCAAACGTAGCTCTTAATGAGTTACAGTCAGTAACTATGGTAAAAGAAATTCCCAATAAATACACTCTAAAACGCTGTAAAGATGTAACAACTGCTAATGTCTCTAAGTCATAGGATGTAAAACGACTTTCTTCAGGTGTAGTTTGCCTACTATAATACGCTACAGCATTAAAAGGAGACTCTTTGTTAGGTCTTTGTAATAAAATACCAGCAACACCAATCTTTGATGCATCGGTATGCAATTGAGTCTCGTAGGATTGATTGAAGAATGCAAGTACGGGACGTTTAACCAGTTCATCTTTCAAAGTCAAAAATGCTTTACTCTCTTCTGTACCCCATTTCCACTGAGAATTCTTTTTTAAAAGTTGCGTAAGAGGTCTCGCGATAGTAGAAAATCCCTTTATAAACCTTCGGAAAAAACTAGCTAACCCAAGAAACTGTCTGACATTATGTTGATCGGCTGGTTCAGGAAATTTTTCCACAGCCTCTATTTTGGTTTTTCCAGGTCGCACGCCACCCTCACTTATTTCAAAGCCTAAATAGTTAACATTTTGCATGAGGAAACTACATTTGGCTAATTTCAAAGTCAACCCCGCTTGTTGGAACAACATTAAAGTAGAGCGCAATTTCTGAAATCCCTCGTCTATCGTTTTTGACGGAATTATGACGTCATCCATATATGCAAAAGCTTCTTTGAATCTGGCATTACCCAAAATATTGTTAATAGTCCTTTGAAAAGCGGAAGGTGCGTTAGCCAAACCAAACGGCATCCTATTAAATTCAAAATGGCCTTCTGGCGTTATAAACGCTGTTAAATGTTTTGAGGGTTCGGACACAGGTAGCTGATAATAGCCAGATGCAAGATCCAAAGAAGTAAAATATTTGAATCCTGATAAATTGTCTAATTGGTCATCTATTCTCGGTAACGGATAGTGTTCTTTTATAGTCTTTTTATTTAACGCCCTAAAATCTACACAAAGGCGATAATCACCAGTCTTCTTTTTAACGAGTAAAACGGGCGATGCATATTCAGATGTAGACGGCCTAACAATACCGGAATCTTCTAATTCTTTTACCATAACTCTAACTTGTTCTCGCTCTGGTTGGGACAAACGATACGGTCTATATACTACAGGTGTGTTATCATTCAATTTGATATTCATTTCTGAACCTTTGACGCATCCTATTTCTTTGGTCGAGAAAGCAAAACAATGTCTGAATTCATTTAAAAGATTTAAAAGATTTTGTTTGTTATCACAATCAATGCTTTCATTTATATTAAGCATTGAACTATCAATTACTGTAACAGTCGGGTCAGTATTATGTTCAATCCGATTCACATAAAGAGTCTGAATCTCTTGTAAAGGTATAGAACGTATAAGCAACGTACCCGCGTCTAGACCAAATCCATTTTGAGACAAGCATTTAATTACTACACGTCCCTTACTATTTGTCATTTGAACAACACTTTGTATAACCTCATACTGCTTTTGGGGTTGTTGGCAAAAACTAGATTCTATCAAAAGCTCCCCGTTAAAATTAGGACAAGAATATACATCTATCTCATTGTAACCAAAGGATGCAAACATAGATTCAGAAACATATAAAAGAACTTTATCGATATTTTTGTTTTCATCCGAAGCTATTCTCAAACTATCTTTGTTTTTATATACAATTACATGATCTTGTTCGGTAAACGTTTGACCCAACAGTAACGGAACCTGCAGTAGATTATCAGGCACAACGAGTGCCTGTACTTTAGCTTTAACAGAATCAACTTCAATATCTACATCACATTTACCAACACATTTAACTATAGAATCCCCGAAACCCCTCAAAACTGGTAAATCATCAATCGACCAAGAATCAACTAAACTTTTAGCTACAGATTCCTTCAACATCGTGCATTGACTACCAAAATCAATAAAACAGTCAAAAACGCGGTTATTAACCTTGGCTGATTTAAAGTACTTGATATCGTTGTCGAGTTTTTTGGATATATACAAAACAGTCTTGTTATCAGATGTTTCTCGCTTTCGACAATCATTAGCTAAATGACCTATCAGATGACATGTATCACATTTTTTTATTGGTTGTTTACACTTATAATATGGATGCCCTTCCTCACCGCAGTTATAACATTTAGCCATAATCTTAACGTCAGAACCACTTCGCATTGGCTTGTCAGATTTTGATCGTCTGTTATCAGAGATGCCCGCCCGCATAGGTGTCATGATCTTGTCAGGTCTTTTAACAAATTTAATGTTTCTCAGAAAAACTAATAATTTATCTGGCTCAGTAAATTGAGCTGCTTCTGCGCTTGTTCTAACGGACCGATCTTCAATGCCATATAAAATACAGTCTGTAGCATTTTTACCCGAAATAAAACACATGTTTAGTAATACCATTTTCTCATAGAAATACTCCTCTAATGAGTCACCGAATCGGGCCTTACAAGCAAGCATCTCCGTCAACAGACGACCGTAATTCTGACTACTTGGAAATGCTAATCTCAATTTATCCTGCCATTCTTTCCAGGAAAACATTACGCTTGGTAAACCTTGGTACCATTTTTGTGCTAATCCTACTAACTTTGGGAGAGCATAATGGATTATTTGGCGTTCCGACCAACCATAAATAGTGGCACACTCGTTCACTTTGGTAATCCAAGTGTCCATTGTTTGGTTACGCTTAGATGGATCAAACTCGGGAACGACATTCATGGTAGGATAACGATCGTTACACCCATCAGATTTCATAGCATTAATCAATTGTTTAAAAGTACCAATTAAATCATTCTGAGATATAGAACATGGAACATTCTCACCAGTTTGTATAGGCGGCGGAATCTGCTCCGGCTCTTCTGTCCGTAGACGTCGCGAGTCCCTGGACATGTTGCGGTCCCTGTGTGCAGTCCCCAAAATGACACTGGGATCACGCCGCGGACGCTTATGTCGGGAAGTACGGACCCGATGCGCACGGGACCGCGACCGCCGTAACCGCGACCGCCGCGACCGCGACCTCCGTGAACGCGACCGCGATCGACGCTCGTCACTCTGGGCTCCGCCCGATGATGCCGCGGAGAACTCAGACGAGGTAGAGCGACGCCTTATGCTCGCTCGCTTACGAGAGGATCGATCGTTTTCCATTTTAATCTCTGAAACATTTACAGTATACGAAAAAGTAAAATGTTAAAAAAAAAAAATAAAAAAAAAAAAAAAAAAAAAAAGTCGCACCAATACAGAAAAGTTTAGTAAGGTACATACTACATACAGAGAACAAAAAATAAAAGTTCACACTATTTTGGATAAAAATAAAATCTAAATGAAATTAAGTAATTCAATCGATTGCTTCTGCTTAAGATTAAAAACTGTTTTTATAACTCACTTAAGGTGGAAAAGGGGCCTACAGCCCGCTTCATAATGATCCAAAAACAACATTAAAATACACTGCTTAGCTAGGAAACTCACCAACATGAGGTTAAAAAGCTACTTAATAAAGCTTAACCATTGTTAAGTTTCACCAATGATTCGTAGAAAGAAAAAAAAATATAATAATATAAATCATAACAAAAAAAAATAACATACCTGAATATGGGCGCTGAGTCCTTGTCGAGAGTTTCCGTCTCGATTTTATCCCGCTTACTGATTTTGTAAGCAATAATACGAATTTATCACAACAAAATACTTTATTTAAATCTCACTTCACAGATAACTTATATTTATTAGTTTCACAATTATTTCACTTCACACTGTTACTCAGTACACTACTCGTAATAGAATGTACCGTCTCGTGTCGTAGCCATGTTAAATTACCTTTCAGAGTCAAAGTCAATAGTGACACTTTATGTCTCGGACACGAGAACGGATATCCGTTTTACAAAACACTCAAAATAACAAAGTTAAATAGTCATTTGATATACTAAATGAAGAAAAACAATTAAGAATAATAAAATGATTACACACGAGAACGGACATCCGTTTAATAAAACATTTAAAATAACGAGGTGAAAAATAGTCATTTGAGATACCAAATAAAGATATTCAATTTAGAATATTAAAATGATTACACCTGTGTGTATTTTCAGAGATGTACGTGCTATACAATTTTTATGAGCTTTCCATTCCGATTTTTCCTGTGCTAAGAGATAGGTTGTTTTAAAAGGGAACAACACCACCCTGCAATGTCTCTGGTAGGTATTGCTAATGTTCACAGGTGGCACCCCCTTACTATCAGGCGCTGCCTGCCTCTAAAGTTGAAATAAAAAAATGATACACTATTGGAAAATCTTAGTTTTTAGAATATTGAAGGGCTTAATCGATGCAGTTTATAAATTATCATGCACTGTTACAAAGGAGATTAAAATTGCAGAAGCACAGGTGGTGGAATGAGTTTCCGAAGGGAGAGCATGAGGTTCTTCATACAAAATATTAATACTTTTGACTGTGTATGCCTGTGTTTGATCGCAATCTCACCATGGTAAGTGATGATGCGGCCGAAGGTGGTAAACACACAAAGCCTAGAAGGAATTGGCTCTCAAGTGAATCTATCAGAACACACTGATTGGCGATAGATTTTCAACTTAAGGGTGGTAGCTATCCAGATGGATACTACAAAGTACCCTACCACCGTGCTATGGTTTCTACACGATGTTTTCCTTCACCGGATCTTCGTCGCGGCATCTGACGTCATTACCTATTATTGTCCCAGAAAGAGCACAAACAGTCACACATAGTCGTCAATTCAAATGGTTGTCCATCGACACGATAACCTATGGCGTGACGGTCAGAATATTTAACTTTCATGGCAACTGACCTGTCGTTCCATTAGCAGTATCCATTAATCATTCAATACTTAACTTGTGTCATGAAACCACTGTACTTGACAATTGAGTGACTGCTATTAGGCTTGGTCAAGTGAATGAAAGAGAATGAATGACTTAACCCTGAGTGTGAAGAGTGCGACTGAATCGTTCTCGTTTGCTTAGTGTGTACCCATCATTAGGCCTAGTATGACTAACGGTGTTACTAACACAATAATCATGAGTTCAGGGGAGGAGGGAAGGATCGGTAACACGTGAGTGATGGTCGCAAGGGTTGATAGGCGACGGTAACCGCTTATCATCGGGTGGGCCGTTTCTTTATTTGCATAAACTACATAATTTTTTGACCGACTTCAAAAAAAGGAGGTTCTCAATTCGGTTCTGTTTTTTTATGTTTGTTATCATAACTCCGTCATTAATTAACCGATTTGGAAAATTCTATTTTTGTATGCACGGGTACACTTCCCGTTTGGTCCCATTGTCATCAAGTCAGGGTTTGGAGTTTTTTTTATACCACTAAGTTGGCAAACAAGCATACGGCCCACCTGGTGGTAAACGGTTACCGTAGCCTTTGGACACTTGCAACACCAGGGGTATCGCGCGTTGCCGACCCAAAAATTTTTTTTTGTGATACAGTTTTCACTTAATTTTGTGACCTAAAAGTTCAACAAAACATTAATAACTTGGTTTCCCACGCGGTTTTACCTGCGTTCCCTGGATAAAATGGTTCCTGGCCTTAGCATTTGGGACATTGTCCCTTCCTATTAGGGACAGAATCGGATAAGTACTTCCAAACTTTACCGCTTTATAATGTTAAGGTAAATAGTAATTTTCTCCAGAGACGTAGGCTTATTTTACAATCCTGCCTCCTACACAGTTCTTCGCACAGTCCCAAATAAGTTAAATGGCGAATTGATGGAAACCCTCTCCTAACATAAGCCCTTGACCAACACCCCATAACCTGACATAAGCCCCAGTATTTTGTCTCAAGAAAAAACTTTATTTATTAAAATTACCTGGATATTTGGCACATTTATTTAACCATCATGATTTTCATTCAGATTTTACTTATCGATAAGGGTGAATGAGTTTTTAAATGAATATGTGTGGTTTTGTTCGGCTAGTCCTCTTAATTAAATAATCTAGGGAACTAGTATTTATAACGCTTGGTTTTTGCTTTTACTTTATGTTTGTAGGGTTCCGAACCAAAAAGGAACCCTAATGATGTTACTCCGTCTTTCTGTCCGCCTGTCACAGCGCTATATTTCAGCAAACACTAACGCTATTGATTTGAAATAGTTTGGTAGTAAATATCTTATTGTCAATGTTTTTTTTAATATTTTAGTTTCTTTGCAAAAGGGGCCGAAATTGGGGACCGAAATTTCAAAGTGGGGAAACATGTTTAAATGGGGTATCATATGAAAGGGGTTCATTTGTACATTCCAAAACATATTTTTATTTTGTTTAATATTGCTTAGTTTTTTTATTTCTGTGACAAAAAAATACCATTCCCTCCTTATCTCCGATGTTCGCACAGTCAAAAATCTTAAATAATTACAGTACATAGACATAGAAACAAAATACAATCAAATCAAACTCCAAAACAAAATATTACATAGGTATTTCATACAAAAAATAACGAAAAGAAATAAGCGTCATTTCATATAAACTGTACCCTTAAGAAACATAACTTAAGCACAACTGTTACGGAAAACTTAAGAGCTCGCACCACATTCTTAGTGCACATATTTTTTCCTCTCTACTGCTGGAGTTGCCAGCGGAACGACCCAGTTTTGTTATGTAAGTAGTTGATTGCGAACTATTCTGTTTTACCGTGGGTTTACTTTAAAATATTTTATTCACAATCGCTTTGATGGTTACTCATCCAACGACATACCGACAGTGGCCAAAAAAAATCATATTTTAAAATGATTGTGGGTCTACAACGTGTATCGTTATTTGGAGTAGACCCTCAGGTGGGGACGGAATTACGACTAATTAGGTACGGTCGGATTACACATAGCAGCTCCGCTTGAACGGGACGAGACTGGATGGGACGTCACGAGTGCACGGAATTACGACTAATTAGGTACGGTCGGATTATACATAGCAGCTCGGGCCGCTTGAACGGGACGAGACTGGATGGGACGTCACGACGCGCGTCCTCGCCGGCGAGGACAATATTGTGTTTATGTGTTGAGTTTGTGTGAGCTGCGATCTGAAATAAGGTTATTGGGTCGTCTGGCTCGCTGAGGGCAAGCTGAGGTCTGCGGATCTTGGATATAAGGGACCATTTGTTGTGAAAGTCTATTGAGATGTAAGAATACGGCCTGACTGATGATAACAGTCACCATTGTCTATAGACGCTGGTAATACCAGAGGTAGCACGCGTTGCCGACCCTGCAAAATCTCTTCACAACTTGTTTGAAGAACCCCATACTGTACCCTTTAGAGAAAACCGGGCGGGGAGCTTCAACGATCTATGTGGTGACCAAAAAGGGTCAGTTTTTTCTTAGCTTTACGTGATTACGTCTGGCATCATCACGATAATAATGTCCATAGTTCAAGATGTCAACATACATGCACAATAACATCAAAATGGTATATACGTAAAGACAATATGAAGAAAACTTTTGTAGACCTAAAAGAATTTGCATATATTTTGTGGGATAAAAATAAAGTTTGTTATAACATCACAAACAAGATATGAATACATTATTATATAATATCGCTGGCTAGCATATAATACTAGATGTCCCCGCGGTTTTACGCGCATTACCGGGATAAAAAGACTATACTCGGGCCCGTTTAAGGCGCGGACTGACTACGATTTTGACAGCACTCGTTCTTCACTGCAATAAGGTTGAAAATGGTCGACTCTATGAAATTGACTATTATTTACGGGTTTTCTTTAGATTATACAGAATATAAAGATTAAATTGAATAAGTGTCCGGTTAACATTCTAATATAATTCTGTACCTTATATATTCTTAAAAATAAAATTATTGTCATCGCTGAAAATACGGAGTATTTCGACGCGAAAGATTTTTTTAGATGTAACTTACGATTTTTTTTATTGAGAATATTAAATCACTTTTTAATATTCTATTCGGTTAACATTTTTCTCAAAACCCTCTTCTGTCCACATAATTTTTTTGTGTTAGGTATTTTCATTGCGTTACGTCATACTCGACTCTCAAAGAAACCCATTTTTGTGCATTTGAGCTTAGACCTGGCCTTAAACAAAAAATCTCTTCCGCTTTATTATATTAGTATAGATAAAGATAATTCCAAATGATTGGTAAAAATTTATTGAAACATTTCTATTAATTTCGGTAGTATATCACTTCAACTTATTAACCTGCCGTGAATGATAATTCTACAAAATATTCTGTATAGAGCGTGCAACGAATTTCATTTAGCTTTGATCTCCAAATAGTGGAACATTTCCATACAATCATTTGATAAATCTCACAGATATGAGGCGGTGCAGTAGTGTTATTTTATATGATGTAATGGATGTCAATTTATCTAATTAGTAGGTGATTTTGGCAAAATCCTATATGACATGAAACTGGGTACCTAACACTGGTTCTGGGTACATTTAAGAGAAGTATAGCATAGCGCTCGTGGTGTAGCATGATTAGCCGTTCTTAATCGATCGGCAAAGTTAAGCTACCATCGTCGTGGTCGGTACCTGGATGGGTGACCGCCTAGTGGTATTTCAAATAGAGCGTTTCCGTGCTTCGGAATGCACGTAAACCCGTTGGTCCCGGTTATCACTTAATTGTGATAGTCGTTAAGCTAGTTGGATGCCTCCAAGGCGGCTTTAAAAATTCCAACAGTAGGTTGACCACGAGCCTTCCTCCACCGATCCGCAGTGGGCATGCGTGGTGGAATATTGGCCATTCCCTTTCACCCTCATTTGTGAAAGGACGCATGTGCTCAGCAGTGGGACATTATAGGCTGATGATGATGATGATGATGATGATGATAGCATAGCATTTATTTGGTCAAAAAGCAGCTCGACTTAGGAAGTAGGTACGTCCACCTTGCAGAATACCGCAGCGAAATAACTTTATGTTGTGTTCCTGCGCATGAGTAAGGTCGCCAGAGCTCATTGGGGAGGGGGAAGGGTTCGGTAACGCGTGATTGATGCCTCGTGTGTTGCAAGCCTCCATATTAGGCTACGGTAAACGCGGGCAGGCGGTCTGTATACTTGTTTACCGACTTCGTAAACATGTATTAGAATTTCATTCTAGATATCTGTAGCGTCATCTATCAGTCATCTATCAGTAACACTGAGATAGTTCACTCACGGAAAGATAGATGGCGTGGCGCCACATTATCCTGCATCGCGCTTACGAAGTTTTCTCGAGAATCTGCATATATACAACTGTCCGACATATTCAGTTGGACTGCGGTCCCCAGGCACGATGACCCAGCCTGACGCAAGATCTTCCCTTTTAAATAGAAGTGTGATCAACGTTGCACCACAAAAAATCAAATAAACATTTTATCCCAGGGAAATATAAAATTCCTTGCTGACGCTGGTATAGTGCGGAGCGGAAAGCTTGAGATTTCGGTGAAGGCATACATCGTGAGACAACCATACATGGCTAGGTGCTAAAGAACTCACTTGGCTAGCTATCCCCTTCATAATCTGCTGCCAACCACTTACTCACCAGCAGGCATTGTATAATAATCAAGAATTGTCAGCCAAAAATCAGCCTTGATGAGTAATTTAAAATGTGTTATTGATCAAAATCTAATAGTGCGTCCATGCTACGCGAATCGATTACGAGCCGAGCCAAGAACTAACAGAATTCGTTCGCTGCTCGCGATGTCAAGTGTGGACGTACAACGAGCTTACAACGAGCATTCAACGAGCCTACAACGAGCGCGATGCGAATCCCTGTGTTCGTGAAAAAACTGTCAATCGGGCGGAGCGCAGTCGAGCGCGAGACGAATGCTCGTTCGAGGCTCGCAAGTCCATCCACGCTACGCGAACAACGAACGAATCCTGTTCGTTCGAGGCTCGGCTCGTGCTCGCTTCGCGTAGCATGGACGCACCATAACACGAAATAAAGCGCATAACATTTCTACGAAACAACATTTGGTCCATTGATACTTATGTAAAGGACTTGTGAAATGCAGATAGACGAAATCTGAAAGATTTCTGCATGCGTTATTTATGTCGGTAACACGAATAGCGTTACATTCTCTCTTTGTGTAACAAGACCTCCATGATAGTCATCGGCATTTATTTTTGACAAGCTATTATAGTTACCATGTTTACATGTAAAAAATTACGCTTATTTTGTCAAGGATGTGATCCCGACACCGATTTTAGTGTTATTTGCTTGTTAAATAATTTGTTAAAATTCCATATCAGCTTTTTTTACTGTGTTTGATCCCAATCTCACTATAGTAAATTATGATATGGCCGAAGGTGGTAAGCACACAAAGCCTATTAGAAACTGGCTCTCAAGTGCAACTGTCGGAACTAGCGACAGGTGCTAGGTGACAGTTTTCAACTTGAGGGTGGTAGCCAGCCAGGAGGGTACTACAAAATAGCCTAACACCGTGCTATGGTTTCCTCAGGATGTTTTCCTTCACGAAAGCTAATTTTTTTATGTTTAATGGGCTTACGTTTGACTTTCAACTGACCCCATGTGGAGTTATGACCAGGCCGAGGATGTAGCATGCTTATCCAGAAAAAGCCTATTCACTCTGGCCTTGAATACATCTAGGTTATAGGTGTTGGAAAACACAGACTCCGGAAGAGAGTTCCACTCCTTTGCTGTTCGTATAAGAAACGATGAAGCGAAACGTTGTGTCCGGGTACGCGGGATGTTGACAACGTATGGGTGGAAATTCTCCCGGCGTCTTGTGGTTCGATGGAGAAATGGGAATGGAGGAATTAGATTGAACAGTACTGTAGCACCATACTCTATATCCTATAGAAGACCGACAAACACGAAACTTTACTCCGATGTTCAAGGCTCATCAATTTCGCCTCAGTTAGCGAAATATCACCGACTAGTTTCCTAGCATGACGGTCTATTGAGTCAAGTGCCTCCAGCTGGTATTTGGCAGATCCATCCCAGAGGTGACAGCAGTACTCGATGCACGAACGGATTTGTGCTTTGTGACGTCATTGTAGGATTCTAACTCGCAAGTCAACGGGTTACAAACGAAAATTGTCTTTAAAGATATTTCCCAACGTAATAATAATTGAGTAAAATTCTAGGACCCTAAAGCCGAGATTCTATTGTAAATTGGAAGCGTACAAAAACGATTGTTTCATCGAATAGAAAGGGGGATGGGACCAGCAGATAATTGGAATCGTGACTCAATTATTCAGTATTTGTACCTAAATTTTCGTGGGATTCCCATGATATTTCTATAATCTCTGTGATTCGTTTAGATTGGTTCGGTATTAATTTTTATAAATTTCGATTTACTGAATTTTTCTGCACTGGTTATAATTTATGATTTTTGCTGGCTATCAACCTCCAATTGAAAATTTAGACTTTGTGATGTTTTGGCTTGTGTTTAATAATAATTTCACCATGATTAGTAATTATGTGGTCAAAGGTAGTAAGCACACATAGACTAGAAGAGAGCTGGTCCTCAAGAAAAGAGGACAGTAAAAATATTATTTACAGTCCACTTTTTTAATACAATTAAAATTGAGAAGAAGACATAAGAATGCATTCATTTTGATGTAAAACAGGATAAAGGATTAGTTACCTATAAAGGATTTTATTGACACTCGAAATTCAATACAACAGCGAACGAAACTCAGTAAAACAAAGTAATAATTCCTTTACTACCGAATAAAATAGTCGTCTGTCTGTCCTTCGATGCTCTGTAAAGTCTGTCTAGTTAAATAGATTCTACCCTTTGTTTTAAGGAATCGTAAATTCCGGATTTATTTCAGTGCTTTTGCACGGATCTCCCGCTTTCCTGGCTACCATTCTCATGTAGGAAATTTACAATCGGCCATTTGTCACACAACAACGCGCGACAAGCGATTCAGTAGCGACACAATCGCGTAGTATCGATTCAGCATCGCTTCTGCATGAATGTAAACGCACGAATGTATTGTATCAGCATCCACAGGCTTTCATAGTTCCACTACAGTGCTCAATTGTATCGATAGCTATAGTAGCAGCAGCATCGCCAGTCTATTACGGTATCTTTGTGATAAGCGGTCTTCTAAGAACGCTCCTTTCAATCAGCTGTCTCGTTGAATTTTTAGGCTGATCAGGAATAAACGGGCTAGCTGATTAGGCAGAAGTATAACCAGTTGTCAGTTACTTGCCAGTAATGATGCCACACAAGCTGATTGAATGTATATGCGAGTGTCCAATCATCATTTTAGGTCAAACGATCCATTCGTGTACGATCGTCCATTTCAACGAAGCATATAAATTTCAATGTCTGGGATACGGGGCTCATAAACCTTTTTGAAATTATTTCAATTTGTACAGTAGATAAAATTTCAACATTCCAGTGTAATATTTAGTTTATTTAGTCTGGATTCACACTATTGGGTCAGTTAATTTAATATGATTCTGCTTTTGTATTTTATCTGGGCGCCTATTATAAATTTGTTGTTTTTCCGATAAATGTCACGTTCTTCAAGTCTAGTTTGATCCTGTTTTCAGTTACATAAAATGCAATGTATCTCTATCCTCATCTGATCACGCGTGTTAAATAAGGATAGTGAGATGTTATGGCGGCCTGATAATACTATTGTTATTTAAATCCAATTATACTTAGATATTTATAGTCCAGTCATTTGGTGCTCAAAAGGGAAAACCTGGAAAGTTTTCCGGGAATTTTGATGTGCGAATTTTTATTTAACCGCTTGCGTCGCCATATTGTAAAAATGGTGCCCAAAAACAGTTTTTTGACGATATCTCTATATCAACCAATTTTACTAAAAACTAACAAATGACTGGACTATTAAGTTTTTATTACATTTAATATGAACTACGATAGTGTAAGAAGACTGTAAAATGATCTGAAAAGCTATGGAGCTAAAGTATAAACTCTTATTTGCCGGAAGGCTGTATTGCGTCAAGCGAGGTCGAGTATCTCAGAAGGATACTTAAGTGAGGCAAGTGTAAGCAAGTTACTTGACATTGTTAAGTTATCGGATTATTGTTTTACTCGTTAGTTATTCTAGTGTTTTGTATGACAAGTTATTTGCGACGTTTAAGCTTATAAAGCCCTTGGCAACGTACTCTACACGGTTCGTAATCGTCTCCAGCAAGAAAGTCAGCAAGGCCTTGCATAAAAAAATAGATTTGATTCTAAATGTTGGTCTATAGTCATTTTGGCCCACTGAAATTTAGAGTTTTCAATGTCCTTCTTTCACGCATCAACGGAGTAAAGAGTATAGGAGATATTTCTTATTTTCTACTAATATTTTTTTTAAATATGTTATTGTGTATGTATTTATTGTCTATTGTGTGCCTTATTATGTATGTAGAATAAATGGTTTAAATGGTTTTAATTATATAAATGTGAAAGTGTGTATATTGTCCTTCTTTCACGCATCAACGGAGCAACGGAGTTATTGGATAGATAGATTATGAGCCGGATAGTATCATAGGCTACATTTTATCTAGGGAACGCGGGTGAACCCACGGGTGAAAGCTACTTATTCATTCTGTCGATATTTGAACAATCTTACCGTATAATCATTGTGTCTTTGATAATACCTATTGTGAGGGTTTCCACAGGATAATTAACCGTTCCTTTAACGACAAAAGGCTGCACTGCTCGTTCATATAAAGCCTCTTTGAGGTAATAACGTAATGGATTACATTCGGCTGAATTCCGTATAGGTATCTGATTTTCAAATTGAATAAAGGTTCAAAGATTCCGTTTCAATTTTGTCAAAAAGGAAAATCTGTTTTGTGTTTTTTTTATTACAATTACATTACCTATATTATCTCTTGTTGTGTTCGATTAATAAATTAATAGTCAAGCAATAAAACAAAAATTGTATTTGATGGATAGATAGACAACACATACTAACTTGCAATTTTCAGGTACCAAGCATGAAAGGTATGTTATGGACATTTCGAATTTTCTTAAATTCTGCTAGGTGATTTTTATATAATGATGATACTCAAAGAACTATTTCAATACTTTTTGCAAGCAATTAAAATGTCGCTGGAGTATTTGCGCGAGGGCATTATTGTAATGCAAATAAGACGATAATTGTCATTTTTAATCCATAGAATAATAGGTGGATGTCAGATGATAAATCAATACAAAAAAATGAACCATCTATTGTTTCAAATCTAATGAATTATTAAAAATACGATACGATATAGATAGGATCACGTAGGTATGCCATTTTAAAAAGAAAATAGACAGTGGTGCTGATTCTGTTATTTACAACTAAACTAATTTAGTAGGTATGTCTCTTTCTAACAAAGAACATAAGAAAAGGGTGTAAGAAATGTAGTCCTGTCAAATTAGTCCAATGCTTGTTTTCGATATAAATTTAGTCGCCATCTATCGCGGTTACGCAATTTTTATGAACTAACTACTTATCTACAAATATATAATTACTTGTCCTGACTGACTGACTGAATGACTGACTGACTGGTTCATCAACGCTGGGCCTAAGCCGCTGGGGCTTTAAACGTCAAATTTTGCACACAGGTTCCATTTATAACGTAGGCATCCACTAAGGAAGGGTTTTTGGAAATTCAACCTATAAGTGGGTGAAAAGGAGGATTTGTTTCTAGGAAAAATCTTATTCCTTGGGTTTATAAATTTTAAACTTAGCACAATCGTGCTTAATTTATTTATATAAGTAATTACTTACCTAAATAAAAAATAAAGTTTATTACTACTTCAGATAGAATTTTTGGGTTTCCCGAAAATAGGCCCATAACAGGGCGAAAATGAGTACTAAAGTTTCAAGATATTAGAGTACTAGAGTCAGACTTTCATAAGTGCCTGCGAAGGTCTATTTGAATAAATGATTTTGAATTTTAATTTTAATTCAAGGGGAGGATTTGACTGGGTAGCTTGATTTACTCCAATTGTATTTAGGATACTTTTATGACGTTGGCATCCACTAAGGAAGGAGTTTGGAAAGTCCGCCCCTAAAAGGATGAAACAGGGAGCGCGGATGAAATAGCTAGTTTATAAGAAAAATATACAACAGCGAAATAAAACTAACTACATTACAGTAGTACCCAATTAATATGGCTTACCGATGTACCTGCGCAGAAGATACATTTTCAAAGCGCCGGAAACGCTATTGGCCGACAGCTTCCGTCATGTTAGCGCGCGCCTTGCGGAAGGGCGTGGCTTGCGAATGAGACGGAACTAAGAGCTGCAGTGTATTATGAACCTTATCTTAGTGATCTAAGGTTGATTTTAAGTTTTAAGCATTTTTCGTTAATCTTCGCGGCCGTACTTTCTTTTCTGTACGAACGAAGATTCACGACGCGCCATATAAGTTGGGTAATACTGTACTACATTATATACAATAATTGGACTGTTTTACAAAAAACTTAAACCACTTCAAAGTACACTAAGAAGTAATCAAATCCTGATCTGATGACAATGGGACCAAACGGGAAGTGTACCCTTTCAAATAAAAAAAAGAATTTTCCAAATCGGTTAATAAATGACGGAGTTATGAGGTAACAACAATGATATTATAATAAAAAGAGGGGTAACAAACATAAAAAAAAAACATTCGAATTGAGAACCTCCTCCTTTTTTTGAAGTCGGTTAAAAACCATCTCACTCTTTCTATAGTAGCAGAGCACCTACAATAATAATATTATATTCTTGACAAAGCTAACATATTTATAACATAGATATCAGAGACTGCCGCATTGCGTCATGCCCATAGATTTTTTTTTTTTTTTACTGTTTATAGCCCTGTATTTGACCCCAATCTCACCATGGTAAGTGATGATGCGGCCGAAGGTGGTAAGCACACAAAGCCTAGAAGGAACTGGCTCTCAAGTGCAGCTATCGGAACACACCGAAAGGTGCTTGGCGACAGATTTTTAACTTGAGGGTGGTAGCCAGCCAGGCGGGTACTACAAAGTACCCTACCACCGTGCTACGGTTTCCTCACGATGTTTTCCTTCACCGAAAGCTCAAGCTCATTGTAGGATTCGAACCCGGGACCTTCGTCTCGGTATCCGACGTCACTACCACTGAGCTATCATCGCCTTAAAATTTTGACACGTTTTGATTGTGTCCATATAGTTTAATATTGTGTGTGATGTGAGTGTAAAGAATTGTTCAAAATTCAAATTCAAAATCATTTATTCAAATAGACCTTCGCCGGCACTTATGAAAAGTCTGACTCTAATACCGGTTCGGAAGGTTGCATTTGCTGAGAAGAGCCGGCAATAAACTCAGCAATTACTCTATTCAAAACAAGCTCAGATTCATTACATAATATTTACATTCTAATCGCACTGACAACAATTGCGTGCCCCGGCGCGGCGGCAAAACTACAAAGTAGACTGAATCTATATAAATAAATAAATGGCAAACTTAAGCAGACCAGCCCCCACAAGTAGCACCTGTTCAGCAATTGTGATAGACAATTAAAGCTAAGTTGTATAAATATATACAACTTAGCTTTAATTATCTGTCTGTCTGTGTGATATCCTTTTGGATATCCTTGGATATTATCAAAGATTTGGATCAATGACATTCTTGGCCTCTACCGACATAACACGCCCAGTAATAAATCAACAACTTGAAATACTGAGTCAAAACACGTTTTCATCATAAATTGGAACAATTTGCCATCATTTAAAGATAAGTACTTAATTATTCAGCAAAATCGTCCTATTAATCAAAAGCTTTCGACGTTAATTAAAGTAATACGCTACGTAATTAAATAAAATATCTGTATAAAATACACAACTTTTTTACCCATGACGTAACGGAAAATGTTTGCGTTTGGTGTAAGAGATTTTTTTGTATGTGTCTGTTTGTCTGTTATAGGTTTTCTTAAAAATGAGTGGATTTTGATTATTATGTTTCTTTGCATTACCCATGGAACATTGAAAAATAACCATAATATGAAAGCGTGCGCGGGGGCGGCAATGTTTTACCAACAGACGACATAATATATCATACTAGCTTCTGCTAGCGGCTTCGTCCGCGTGGCCTACCGGAAACAAATGACATATTTTTCTACAACAATAAAACAAAACAACTTCATCCCGCTTCGAGGGTAGAATTATTAAAAACGCTGAGACACGTATAAATTAATTTTCAATCTTCAACCTAAACACAAAATTTGAAGATCCTAACTTCGAAACTGACGGACTTTCATACAAACTTTCATCCCCTATTTTACCCCCTTAGGGGTGGAATTTCAAAAAACCCTTTCTTAGTGGATACCTACTCTTCACAAAGAATATACCCTCTAAATTTCATGTCTCTAGGACCAGTGGTTTAGGCTGTGCATTGATATATCAGTCAATCAGTCAGTCAGTCAGTCAGGACTTTGAATTTTATATATATAGATAGAGTTATAGTCCCACAAACTTATCTGACCCGGTGAGAGAGTAATGGAGAGAAAAGGACAATGGGCATTCTGGCCCATGAGCGACCACTATTGAAACTAAATTAAGGTCAATGAGACGAGATAAAGAATGTAAAGAAACTTTTGCTTGCTGTATGTATATAATTACACCTTTTGGTAATGCTACTAGATACGTTTTAATTTTATAATATCTCCAATTATTTCTTAAATCTTCAATATTCTATAACTTTTTTTCCAAATAAACCACAGTTATACTATAGTTAGCTGTGTATTTTTGTTAATATATTATTGCCTAATAGAAAAAATAGAAATTTTTGCTGGCCACCAATGGGACAAGTTCCATACAAATTTGCCCATTTACCTTTAGAACTCTAGACTGCTCGCTCGCTGTGTTGACAATAGTGATCGCGGAACTCAGAAGTCTGAACTCGGAACTCTAGAATTCTTTTTGTGGGATCTGCGCCTTGTAAGTACCTTGTAGTAGTGTGGTTGACACATAGCGCTGTGGTATAGAGTCGATATTAGACTGACGTCCGCTCACCCTCGGCTATACGACTTTCACAATTCACGGGCAAAGCGTCTAGGAACGGGGGCGCGTTTTTTTTTTCCAATGCCGTCACAGACGTACCTATAATATATATTAATATGCTCAGCTATAATATAAATTACAGTACAGGTTGGCGAAGAAACAGAAATATATATTATAGCTGCGTGTGCGGTCACTCACAGATTAGTATGGAAAATATATCGTAATTATGCCTTGCTATGATTTATATTAATATATATTATAGCTACGTCTGTGTTGGGCTTTGTGCTTTTTTCCATACATCTTAACATTCTGTGACATAAAAATTATTCAGTGCAGTTCAAATTTTACTGCAATAAGAGGAAGTGTTACGGCCCCTGGGCGTTATTAATTCAGATTTTACTAAATAAATTTTATATGAAAAACATTCAAAAGTGCATTTCATTTTCCCATTTTACTGGATGTAAAGCACGTTTCACTTCGTTCTGTAAAGAGCTTTGGAGTAGGATTCATTTGCATATCCTATATAGAAGCGCTGTATATGATGTAATATTTTTCAGAAAATATTGCACCTGATTTGTTTAGAGTTATGTGCGTATTTTAATTTGTGAAATACACACATAAGCGCATATAGGCGACTTTTAAAGCTGCAGGGGCAGCTGCGGCCAGTGCATAATTCAAAATTCTAAAAATACGCATCGAATGGACCAAATTATATTTTTATGCCTTTTGCGGTCGAAACCATGGGACCGTGGGGGTCCGAAGCTCGCCGTTTTGCACGCACTTTGTCATCAAAATTGATCGAGACCTCCGGAGATCAGCGGGCGGGGAGCTTTTTTCGCCAACGCGTCAGCTTGGCTATCCAAAGAAGAAACGCTGCCAGCCTTCTGGGAACCTTGCTGTTAATCGGAAGCAGCGGCAGGCTTGAGGAAATTTTCTATATATAGATTGTATTTTGTATATATTTGTTGTAAATAAAGATATATTTAATAAATATTTGGAAAGGAATAGCCATGTAGTCAGATTGTCCAAAAAAATATTTTTACCCCTTGCTGAGTTTCTTGCCGATTCTTCTCAGCAAATGCAACCTCAACCGGTATTAGAATCAGACTATTTATGTGCTATAAAACTAATTGGTTGATGAGGCCTATCGTAGCTTCTCGTAGGTGTATTAGCTACGGCGTAGCTTATCTACGAGAAATTAAAATTGCCCAAAACAATAGAAACAACACGCAAGTACAAGGTTGTGAAAACAGTCCCTTCGTAAGTCGTGAGATGTATCAAACTTTTCCCATTTCGACTCGTTTCAAAGTACAAATATATGTCTCTTGGAAGAGTTAAAGCAGGATTTATCTTTTGTTGTCATATTTTGTTTGGGTCGGTCTTTGAAGTATATAAAAGTAAAGTTGACTACTATTATTCAGTATGATTATTTTTTGTGTAGTATTATTATTGTACTACCAAGGTACATACCCCCTTGTTAACTACTGAGATTTTCTATAGTGGCCACCTTCACCAATCTCTCGGTCATAAAAGACGGCACACTATACCAGGCATCCCCTTACGAGGCGTCTGGGACCATCTGCGGTAGGTCACGCCGCCAGAGTACTCGCCCCTGGTACTCAAGAGAAAATGTGAGTCGCACCGTGATCACAGCGAAAGCAATGTTTCACATTTATGACACTCACTCACTCACTCACTCACTCATGATCATCAAAATAGAACTAGTACTTCCCATAAACTCAGAGAGTTGAAATTTGGTACAGAGTTAGGGTTTAATGACCACATAAAGGGAAAACTATAAAAACTAGGATAATCGAAGATCTGGAGTACCTGATGACCCTGATTAGAGAACACAAAAGCCCAACCAAACTATTAGAGATCGACATACCGCCTTTACAAAATATATTCAACTTGGTGGGCCGCTTCATTTTCTACAAAAAGAAGTGAAATCCCATCAAAAACATTCTGTAAAAAACTAGCCAATTCTCGATGGAGCTGCTTGTTTATCTCTAAAAAGTAATGAAATCTAGACAAAGTCGTGCCAAGTCTAAGGTTCCTTACTGCGATTTCTTTATTATTATAGTTAATGTTGTGTGACTTGGCCGTTGAAGGGAACACAAGGGTACAAAACCAGGTGTTCCTTGACACCATTGCACCAATCTGTACTTGTACCTACTAACGTATAAAGAGTGTTTTTTTCGGTTATTTACACTGATTGTAGGTGGCGTTAAAAACGGACCACTTTGCATGAAGACGGTGAGATTGAGATCAGAAGATAGATAGGTAGCCATATTGTCTGTTTTATTTATTAATCAATAGTATACCTACATAAGTATACACATACATACCACTTACACATAAATAAAATTTAAGTGTCTGTTTGAATTGTAACCAGCTTTTTACTTAATGCATTTTACGCTAATTATATCTTAACACACTAAAGCCGCTCACAACACGCACCCCAGCACGCCAGCACTAGCACGAGCACTAACGCAGAACGCGCAGCGCAAGCACCGGCACCAGCACACCTTGTTGGTGCTAGCGGATTCAATCCCCGCTAGGGACGCCAGAGAAACTGGTTCCCGTTTCTCCAGAATGACTACCAAGGTACAGTAGTACCCAACTAATATGGCTTTCCGATGTACCTGCGCAGAAGATACATTTTCAAAGCGCGGAAAACGCTATTGGCCGACAGCTGCCGCCATGTTAGCGCGCGCCGTGCGGAGGGGCGTCCCTTGCGAGTGAGACGGAACTAACAGCTGCAGTATATTATGAACCTTATAGTAGTGATATAAGGTTGATTGTAAGTTTTAAGCATTCTTTCGTTAATCTTCGGGGCCATACTTTCTTTTCTGTGCGAACGAAGATTCACGACGCGCCATATCAGTTGGGTACTACCTACTGTCATCTGTGGGAAGCTCCCGCACATATTTTTTACCATGGTTTTACTTAAAATCCATTTCTAATGAGCCTAATTTGTTTCAAAGAGCTTTGTGCAACTTTTCTCGAGAATTGGGTCCATGTAATATAGTGAAACAGGAAAAACACTAATTTTGTATTCAAGCCACAATGTTGGCTAATGGACAGAATACTAAAGTTGTTTCATAAGAGGTTCGTGATAGAAATTTCTGTTTTAAATGGACGTTTTGAGATATTTTAAATATGACCTAATTATGTATCCGGGCTCTTAAGATTCGTAAGTAACGATGTTATTTTGATTATATTATATTTTTCACCCGACTACGGCGAAGCAAAAAGGAGGGTTATGATTTTGAACGGTATGTATGTTCATCTGTTCCCTCATAACTTCTAAACTACTTATCATAATTTGACAAATGAGGTATCTTTGGAAGTGTCTTGATTGTCCGCTGGTTATAGGCTATGTGACGTCACATTAAATTGAATATGGCGCCCTCTACATTGCAAAATGTCATGAACTAAAAAAAAGTATTTTTAATATATTTTTTTAACTTCATTTTTATTTAAATAACATTTATAATTTCTTTAACTATATTTTCCTTGTTTGTTATTTTTTATTAATTAAGAGATCATAAACAGTTATAATACAAAGTCTTACATATAAAAGTCTTTTAAAAGTAATAACAATATTGCATATTATCCACAAATTAAATTATGAAATTAGCTAAAATGTGCCATTAGAGGCATCAAGTGATTCTCAAAAGGTTGAAATAAAAGACAAGTAAAACATCATACAAAACCTAGTGCATAGATATTGAATAATCAAACACATAAATTATAATCTATTTAGTAATTTTGCTTGATTAATTAAAGTAAACGTTATTAAATATTGAGCAAAGTATAAACGTATGTGTTTTCATTTTAATTTCTTTATAAAAGGTTTTTTTTATACAACTGATTCGTAAGCGGTTACCGTAGCCATATGGACGCTTGCAACACATGAAGCATCGCCCACGCGTTACCGACCTTTCCCCCCTCCCCTATGAGCTCTGGCGACCTTACTCACGCGCAGGAACACAACTTTACACGACATAAAGTTATTTGGCTGCGGTATTCTGTAAGGTGGAGGTACTTCGCCAGTCGAGCTGCTCTTTGAGCGAATATTACGCTATGCTCTACCTCTCTCAAAAAAACGTGAAAATGTGACTGCTAAATCTAAATTTTGACATTTAGTTCACAGGTTCCTTGCTATGCTACGTACTAAAGAAGGGGTTTTCAACATCTTACACTTTATAATGTTATGATAAGGTAAGAGAAAAAAGTTTGTCCTAATATTTAAAATATCTAATTGAGAAAATTATAACGCGAAAACATTTATACGCAAATTAATTCTTGGCAGATTAAAAGTTTTCATTCTTACCAAATTCAATAAAAAATACGTATCACGTATCAAACATATTTGCGATTTATTTTCGTTGCCTTTCCAACCTCTTTAGAAATGATATTATAATAAAATTTCTTTGTACCAACATAACAGAACCAATTTCATACGATTCATTGTATTGAATTTTTTTATTTATGATAAACCTTTTTTTGTAGATATTGAATTGAAATATATATTGGAATAGAATAAATCTGATTGTTATTGTAATGTATATTTTAAATTGCTTTGACTGATAAATTACGTAATATTTATCTAGCAAGCTTGAAGAATTACGATATAAATTTAAAGTATTTACTATAAACGTATAAAAAATTATAACGGAGTGTCACCTCTACTAATTTCTTTAGATTTCATTTTAGAATAATTTAGTTTAAGTATGCATTAGTATATTCGATTGTGTTATTGTCAAATATAAAGTTATTCTATTATATTCACCTTATAAAAAAGTGAAGCCGAAAATGTCCTACGTTTGCGTGAGTAAAATCAGTACTGGCCCAAGCAGGCACAAGTGATAATACTGAGTCTCAATGCGGAATGACAACTGCCCCCCTAAAAAGGAAGCTAAAGCAATATTGCTAACGCAATTCATATTTTCGAATTTACGGCAGATCTTATGCAATTCATCAATTCCGAATCTTTTATTGAATTGAATTGTATATAATGACTGAATGAATGGTATACCAAAAAATATTGAAATTACGTAGGATCTGACGAGAATTCGAAAAAATGAATTGCGTAAGCAATTTTGCTTTAGCTTCCTTTTTAGGGGGGCTTATCACCAACTGATCGACTTCCTATGGTGTATATGTGTGCGTGAGGCATGTATTTACATACAAGAACGCCGGCTTCCTTTTGGTGCTTCACTCGTTTATTAGGCGATACTCCGATTCCATTTTTTTATGTCTATGAGTATTACTATGTTTAATGCCCGTGCTTGACCACAAAAGGCTAGTGGCCTGAAAAAATCGATTTAGTGCGTCATTTGCATTACCTTTAAAAAAATATTAGACACGTATTTTATCATTTGGCACCCAAAAAATTACGTAGATATGGTGTGTTGAAGTTCCGCGTAACGTTAAGCATTGATACATCTTTGTAATTTGTTATCTATATATATAAAATTCAAAGTCCTGACTGACTGACTGACTGATATATCAACGCACAGCCTAAACCGCTGGTCCTAGAGACATACAATTTAGAGGGTATATTCTTTGTGATGAGTAAGTATCCACTAAGAAAGGGTTTTTCGAAATTCCACCCCTAAGGGGGTAAAATAGGGGATGAAAGTTTGTATGAAAATTCCGTCAGTTTCGAAGTTAGGATCTTCAAATATTGTGTTTAGACTGAAGATTGAAAATTTATGTATACGTGTCGCAGCGTTTTTAATAATTCCACCCTCGAAGCGTGATGAAGTTGTTTTGTTTTGTTTTATTGTTATAGAAAAATATGTCATTTGTTTCCTGTAGGCCACGCGGGCGAAGCCGCGAGCAGAAGCTAGTTGATTTGATAAAACAAAAAAATCATGTCCAATATTTTTTGATAATCTGACTGACGGCCTAATAAAACATTTTTTTTACTCAGCCCACAACCCTATTTCAAGCAAGCACACAAAGTCTATAAGGGACTGGCTTTCAAGTGCACCTGCCTAAATACACAGGTATCTTTAACATGAGGGTAGCAGACCTTCCTTACCACCGTGATATGGTTTCCTCACGATTGAATTGTCTTTTTTCTCTTAAACTATACATCTGTCGGTCCTAAGATGTCGGTGCAACTGTTGTTTCAACCGTTTTTGAAGTCTGTCATAATTAAAGTCTGCTCCTGTAAGTGAAGTGATTATAACAAGTAACCTTTCCACCCTTTATTACGTGATATGGTTTAATGCAAGTCTAGCAAAACCCATGTTTATGTACATCTACATAGATATGCCGCGAGTGTATGTACGCGTGTCAAAATCTGTGCAAAAATGGGGCACAATGTTCTTCTTTTGAAACTGTTTCGCGCGGACAGGGAACTCGCATAAGGCTGCATGTCCACCAGAGATGTGTAGCGAGGGATATGTTTAGCTGACAAATAGTACCTATAGCATCATTTTCACTTTAAAAATCTAATGCCAGTCTAACTAAATCAATCTTGTGACATTATGGTAGGTACAAAAAAAGTTACACGCTTGGTTTTCATACGGATGGAGAGACTTGCGTTATTTATTTAGATTTATGTCTATGGTACTTATAAGTAAAAGAACCAGGAGTCTTAAAACTTGGGTTTTAATCATGTAATAAGACAGATTGGGGCTATGAGGAGTTTCTTGCGTCGCTTCTTCTCCTCATACAGGAGTTTTGAGAAGCGATAGTATAGCGATGGCTTACCGATGTACCTTCAAAGCGCGGGCAACCGCTATTGGTCGGCAGCTGCCGCCATGTTAGCGCGCGCCGTGCGGAGGGGCGTGACTTGCGAGTGAGACGGCACTAACAGTTGCAGTGTATTATGAACCTTATAGTAGTGATCTAGAAAGAAAGAAAGAAAGAAAAGAAAGAAAAGACATTTATTCCAAAGTAACACAACACAATTACATACACATAGAAATGGAGACAAAAAAAACAGATATAAAAAATATTAATAATTGTGTTGTGTGACATCAGAAATGGACAGCGACTCAGTTGCAAACTGTAAGCCCAGTACAGGTACCGGGCTACAGCACTGATTTTCAGTCGCTGCCAAAGGTGACGCCACGAACACCGTAATTGAACTAAATTAAAAACAAAGCAAAAAACAAAATAATACTAATACATAATTGAACATTTAAACTAATTTACAAACTAAAGTGTACGGCCCAAAAAGGAACAATACGTGGGTACCGTAAATTTAAAAATAAAAAAAACAAAATATAATAAAAATATTAATGTTGGCAACAAATATGCACCATAAACTATGACACGTGGCAAATATACAGGAAATACATGTAATTATTTCAATATAAAAATAGAACAAAATTGGCGGAGTAATGCATTAACTACAGTGAGTTTCTGCACCCAATTAGAAGTAGGCGGTCCAAATAGTGCTAAAATTTGGCTTCCCGTCAAGAAACCGCATGCATAACCTAAGGTATTTGAGTGAAATTAACTTTGTAATTGAATTTTTAAAAGGTATGTTTTTAAATGTTTATTAAACGTTTTGACACTTTTCAAGGCACGGATCGGCGGAGGCAGATCATTCCAGCATCGGGACGCTGCGAACTTAAAACTTCCACGAAATGCAGCGGACCTATGACGAGGCATACATAGTCGCGGAACGGAGCCTCTATTCCCGTACCTGCTTTGGTTCCAAGAAAGCTTATCAAAGAGATAACTCGGTTCGTTAGTTTTTATAATCCCAAACAGTAGAGTTGCAAGATGTAAACTTCTACGACATGACATCTTCATTAAATTTGCCTGATTTAAGTAAGGGGTGACATGGCTCCGAGGTGGTATATGAAAACAAAAGCGGGCACAGGCATTCTGGACACGCTGAATCAACTTATCAGTCCGTGAGAACAGGCACGGACCATAGACAATGTCTGCATAATTGAGCCTTGACAGTACTAGGGTTTCACATAACCTCACCCTTATGTCAACACTCAGGAAGGGGCGAACTTGGTACAAAAGCTTCAGGCGGTAGAAGCAGTTACGAACAACCTCCAAGACATGACTTTCGAAACGGAGGTGTGAGTCAAACACAATACCAAGGTTCCGAGCTTCAGATACACAGTCAATTGGTTCATTCATCACCAAGATATTAGGTCGACAATTATGTATTTCAGCCACTTGTTTTTTTGTTCCTAAAACCATGTACTTGGACTTGGTTGGGTTTAGTACCAAGCTATTGCTCTCTGACCAAACTGAGATGCGATCGAGATCCTCATTTAACCTTCTTACAGAGCCTGTGACATCACCAGAAGAAGAATTAATATAAATTTGCAAATCATCTGCATATATATGAAAGTGACAGTTCTGTATGCAGGCAGCAATATCAGAGCTGTACAGGATGAAGAGAAGTGGGCCAAGAATAGAGCCCTGCGGGACGCCTCTGGTAACATGGCAGTGCTCAGAGAAAGCTTTAGAGCCATCACTCTTCCTCACCTCAACTATCTATGATCTCAAATGCAAGTAACTATGAAACCAACGAACCGTGGAACTATCAAACCCGAAAAAAGTTAGCTTGGAGAGAAGTAGAGGGATATTAATCGCATCAAATGCACGTGAGAAATCCAGTAAAACCAGGATTGTTCCCAGACCTCCGTCCTGTGATGTCAAGATATTATCTACAACATCCAGTAAAGCCGTCGTTGTACTACGCTTCTTACGAAAGCCTGACTGAGCTTCAGGAAGAATTTTATTTTCCTCTATAAATTTTGTTAGCTGTAAGCAAATAACTTTTTCCAATATTTTTGAGAGACATGGCAAGATGCTGATAGGTCGTAGATCCTTGAAACCAGTAGGATGTATTTTTTTAGGGATTGGCTTTATGAGAGCTATTTTCCAGAGGTCAGGGAAAGTGGAAGTCAAAATAGATTTATTTATGATATTAGTTATAATACCAAGAGTGTTAGGAAGTGTCAACATTATCATTTCGAGATTTATATTATCAACACCTTCAGCATTTGATTTCAAAGCTCTCATAACATTAGCTACTATATCTTCATTAACTGGCACCAAGGAAAAGACAGCTGAGCCAGCTCTATGAAACTCATAATACGATAGCGTAGATATAGTGACATTGTTACTACCAGGTATCTCGAGAAAGTGTTTATTGATATCATCAGGGTTGCTACAGAAGTTAGGTAAGTCAGTGTCACGTGCATTTCCTATAACATTTGATTTTAAGTTTTTCCACAGTATTTTTGGATTATTTATATTTAAATTTATGTGATTCTCAAAGTAAGCTTTCTTTTCAAGGTCAATAGCCATAACTACCATAGCTTTAAGATTTTTATAATACTCCTTATGCGAATCCAAACCCGATGCTTTATACCTACTGTGACTCTTATCCCGAAGCTGCATCATATCCTTCACAGTTCGTGTAAGCCAAGGGTGAGAGTGTTCTTTAATGATAACTGTTTTCAATGGAGAGTGCAGGTCAAATAATCTCAAAACATAAGAACTAAACAAATCTACCATATTGTTAACATCCCCAGCTCTTCCTACAGAGCTCCAGTCAATACTTTCAAGGTCCCTATTAAAATATTCTGGCAAAATATCCTTGAACGGTCTGTATGTAACAAGGCGAGGAGCTGGTTTCTCCTTCTTAAGGCTCAACTGTACAGAAATAATTGCATGGTTGCCCAAGTCAGGGATATGAGACACTTCCACATGACGAGTACGAGCATCTGTGCACACTAAGTCAATAAGGGTCTCACTATGGTCCGTGAAATGGGTAGGTTCCTGCACTAGTTGCGTTAAATTTGAATACTGCAAACTTAGTATTCTGTAATCTGTGACTGCAAAAAATTCATTAAAAGTTTAGTCTTGCTGTCCACCAGATCTAACATATTTATATTAAAGTCACCCAAAAGTATAAGGTGATCATATCTTGAGAACTCAACACACGAAGCAGTCAGAGCATCAAGGAAAAGGTTTACGTCCATCCACGGGGGCCTATAAGCGGTACCAACAACGAGACTGACAGCATTCACACGTAGGTTCACCCAGAGCTGCTCAACACAGGGAGAAGCGGGATGCGGGCACACTCGTACATTAATCCCTCGCCTTATATAAAAACCAACACCTCCGCCACGACACTCGCGCCGGCGCACCACCCACACGCTCAGCATACACGATGTCCCGCTCGTCAAGGGAGACGCCCAGCTTGGTAGCTAAGAGAGTAACGGCGTGTATAATATTCTCGCCCTTCTCTTCGGGGAGGTGTCCGATCTCGAGATCTGATAGAAGGGCCTCTTGGTCCCGGTCATCGAGTTCCAGCCTGAGCTGTGCCACTGTACGCTCAAGGTCTTTGACCTCAGCCACAGGGGGCGGGGGCGGGGGCGCAGCTTCGCGCTGTACAAGTACTTCAAGCCTCTGCTCCAAAGCCTCTACGCGTGCATTGACGCCAGCGACGAGGACACGATGCTCCGCCATCTCCCGCCGGAAGTCACGCATTTCAGCTACGTACTCAGCTAGCTCATTGCGCATGAGCGAGATACCTTCCGCTGCAGTGGCGGAATTAGCGGCGACGATCGCGAGTGTCGCTTCAGACCGTGTCGGGCTCGCTTGATCGGCCGGGCGACTGGTGACCCTATCTTCATCACCAGAACCCTCACTATGGAGTCCTTTCACAGGTGTCTCTGCGTTATCTCCTTTCGGCTTATTGGGTTTGCAACGTGGGCAGCTCCATGAAGCCCCGGTCCTTGATCCCTCTTTCAGCCCTATACAGAGTCGATGGAAGGTCCCCGTACACTTGCTGCACCTAACGACCTCTCCCTTGCCAGGCGCGAACCGGCCGCAGGCTACACACTGAACCATTTTAGAACCTAATTGCGAGTATGATCCTAATTAAAACGTTTGTGAGTGGGCACACGATAGATGGCGCTAAACTCAGTAATGGTTCGAGTATAAACTGTATAATCTATATTATCTGTGCGCTATAATGTAAATAATTGCGGGTAAAAAACAATTTACCCTACGCAGTCATAACATAAAACACGAATTAAATCACCATTAAGCTATTGATAATGCAAAATCACAGCACAATTAATGTGAATAACACTAGATAAGAGGTATTATGTTAACACTATGACACACCACTGGACTTTGGAGGTAAATTTTACTTTATATTGCTTCGTAGAACAATGTGGATAGATGTTTCTGAGATTAGCGACCGTAGAAATTCATTTAGCATATTGTAGAATATTAAGGTGATCGAAAGAATGAGAAGGTGGACACTATAACACTGATTTAGCTATAAAGCCCTCTCTAAGGTTAGCAATCTAAGGTTGATTGTAAGTTTTAAGCATTCTTTCGTTAATCTTCGGGGCCATACTTTCTTTTCTGTGCGAATGAAGATTCACGACGCGCCTTATAGTTGGGTACTACTGTTTTCTTCTATAGGTATACCTAATAGACAGTAAATAGCTATCCGTAACCCAATATCGGCATCGGCACATATGAGGTCAAGTAATAAAATTTCAATATTTTCCCTGTAATGTCGCACAAGACTACGGGTCTGTGCTTACGGCCATTTTATAGGGGTTCTCGGTTCGATTCATCGTTGTGAGAATGTAAAATATCAGTTTAGCTTCGGTTAAGATTACCTTTTATTGAAAAAGGATTTTGAGTTAGTTTAGTGACTAGTTAAGGGTACAAAGTACATTTTTAGGTCACATAATTTTTTGTGAGGCTTAATATTTTTTATAGTAATAATGTAGCAAAGAAGCATACGGTTCATCTGATGATAAGTGGTCATAGTAGCCTATAGACTTAGATGTAGATGCTAGCAACACTAGGGGTATAAAGGTCATCGCTCACTATATCAGCAGCGCTCCATCACAGCAATGGCCCGGCACCGCCTCAACTCAATGCAATCAATAGCTGCCAGCGCGCCGCTTGCGAGGTGGCAGCTCACGGGCGGCGCGGCGCCGGTGAAATTGGTAGCGCGGCTATGGAAGATACCGCTTGCTGGCGTCACGCAGCAAGGGAGCAGACCGTCCGCTGGAATCCCATATAAAGGTTGATCGTTTACTAACGATGACGATTGTCGACCATCTTGTCTAGGGGGGCAGGGCTGTAAGCTTGTTTGCTACATGAGTAGTATAAAAACTACATTTGCCACGCGTCTACATTTTATATGACAGTTTTGCTATCCCGTATTTTATGTACTTAATTATGAAATAGGTCCCAGTTAATCTGACAGTGAACTGACACGTTCCAAATCTTGACCCAAATAAAACATACTATATCTTCCCTTCCGTTAACATCAGACCCAGGTCACGTACGAAGGGCACAATATTGTCAGAATCACAATTTCAACTTCTGTCCTCGTATAACTCCTAAAGTATATCATGTTATGGTTTCAAGCTCAATATTTCCGGAGTTATATGGCTAACCTTTGTTTATGTGGGGAAACGAAATCTTTTCATCTTTGCAAGTAAGAACTGTATTCTAAGAAACGGGAAAAAAACAAAAATAAATGGTTTGTTTTATTTGCAAATTAAATCCATCAACAGTCTTGATCGTGTTTTTTAAAATGTTTGCTATAATTAACCTCTCTTATGCTATAGAACTATTTAGTAATCTGTGGCTATAGGCTTAACCTGAATTGACAGAGTAAGCAGATATGGCTTAGGTATATTTTTTTATTGTTAATTTTATTTTTTTATTGGCCAGTTGGCGCAGTTGGTTAAGGTTCACCTTACGCGCCGCAGGTCGTGGGTTCGATTCCCACACAGGACATGCATTTGTGTGCATGAACATGTCTGTATGTCCTGAGTCTGGGTGTAATCTAATAATATATATAAAATGCTTTTGTGGGTACGTAAATACGCAGTTTTCTCAATCACCACCAACCCCAATCAACTTCCCGTTGGGGTGGTAAATACCCCTTGGTCTCCAGGTGGTAGTAAGGGAGTTTGGTCGCGGTGGGTGGAAGGGGGTGGTTGTGGGTGGCGAAAATGTTAAAACACATATTGCTGTCCTTTTCTAACGCATGAGGAATTCTGAAAAGATCTCAAAATTTCTGGAATGGAAAGTTCCAAAATGTGTAAAACGGTTATAATTTATCTGGAGTGTTCTAGAAAGTTCAACAAATATCTGGAATGATCTAGAAAATTCTAGAATGAATGCAAACTATTATAATCGATATAGAATGTTTGAGAAAGTTCTACTAATTTCTGGCTTCATCTAGAAAGTTCCAAAATGTCCCAAAACTGTTATTATCGAGTTAGAATGTTCGAGAACGTTCTAGAAATTTTCCGAATTATATGGGAAGTAATATTTATTTCATTTTACAGATTTAATAACAACCAAAAAAATTTAACTAATTAAAAATTAAAATAAAACTAAATTATAAATAAAAAACTTCCTCTAACTCATCCCCTGGTGGCAGAGTACCTAGGATACTGGCGGCATTGCCTCGCTGGATTGCTAAACTTATTCTTTGGGCTAAGTAGCCGCCAGCTCTGGGGTCCCGTGTGGCTTCCACCAACCGCTTAGATATTTCTTTAAATAGGTGGTGGGCTTGCTGACCCCAGGGTCCTAGGGTTTCAACTCCAAACGGCTCAAATATATAAGTGTTCGATAAACCGCTATATTTGCGCCGCTTGAGGTTCTCTGCGTTGTTGGCAGCTTTGCCGGCCTCAGTCGATGTACCATGGAGATGAGACGGAGCAAGTGTGTCAACACACGTAGCATCCCACACCAGTGCCCGTCCCAACCTCCATGGCACGAGCGTCAAACCATCCGGTCTCTTGCCATCGTCGCGCGCCAACCCACTTGGCTCTAGAATTGCGGGCACGCCGGCGGTGGCAAGAGACCGACGGATGACGTCATTTAGATTTTGGTGACGCGGAATAAATGAGAAGTTCATAAATGAGTGCAATTTATTATGATCGAGAATTTTTGGTTTGGTCTGGAAAGTTCCAAAATGTGTACGAGTGTTATTATTGATCTATAAAAACCAAATCGAAGTGATGTACATCTAAATATTCTAGAACGATCTGGTACTGGAAATTTCGGTATATAAATCGAAATTCAGTGACTTTTCGTCAGTTCAATTGTGATTGCAGTCGAGTAAAAAAAAGAACAAACTATTTGAATGTTCTGGAAAGTCTCTGAATATCGAAAATAGAAATCTATAATTTATGCTAAAAAATTTATCCTTATATATTTTTTATACCATTAAACATGCCATGTATTTTTACCCGAGCAACGCCGGGTTTCGCTGCTAGTCTTAATATATAAAATGATAAACTGATTGTTGATATATCAGCCCACAGCCCAAACCGCTGGACCTAGAGATTTGAAATTTTGCACAAAGATACCTTATACAGTGGAGGCATCCACTAAGGAAGGATTTTTGGAAATTCCACCCCTAAGCGAGTAAAATAGGGGATGACAGTTTGTATGCAAGTCCGTCAGTTTTGAAGTTAGGATCTTAAAATTTTGTGTTTAGGCTGACGATTGAAAATTAATGTGTAGTTATCTCACCGTTTGTGATAATTCCACCACCGAAGGGAGGAAAAGGGGGATGAAGTTGGGTATGCAAGTCCTTCAATTTCAAAGTAAACTTCACTAAATGTATTATTATATGGTGTAGACATTCACTAAGGAAGGATTTTTGGAAATTCCACCCCTAAGGGGGTAAAATAAGGGATGAAAGTTTGTATGCAAGTTCGTCAGTTTTGAAGTTAGGATCTTAAAATTTTGTGTTTAGGCTGACGATTGAAAATTAATATATAGTTATCTCAGCGTTTGTGATAATTCCACCACCGAAAGGAGGAAAAGGGGGATGAAGTTGTGTATTGCAAGTCCTTCAATTTCAAAGTAAACTTCACTAAATGTATTATTATACGGTGTAGGCATCCACTAAGGAAGGATTTTTGGAAATTCCAACCCTAAGGGGGTAAAATAAATGATGAAAGTTTGTATGCAAGTTCGTCAGTTTTGAAGTTAGGATCTTCAAATTTTGTGTTTAGGCTGACGATTGAAAATTAATATATAGTTATCTCAGCGTTTGTAATAATTCCACCGCCGAAGGGAGGAAAAGGGGATTGAGTTGTGTATGCAAGTCCTTCAATTTCAAAGTAAACTTCACTGAATGTATTATTATACGGTGTACCCACTAAGGAAGGATTTTCGGAAATTCCACCCCTAACAGGGTAAACTAAGGGATGAAACTTTGTATGCAAGTCCGTCAGTTTTGAAGTTAGGATCTTCAAATTCTGTGTTTAGGCTGACGATTGAAAATGAATATAGGTATAGTTATCTCAGCGTTTGTAATAATTCCACCGCCGAAGGGAGGAAAAGGGGGATGAAGTTGTGTATGCAAGTCATTCAATTTCAAAGTAAACTTCACTAAATGTATTATTATACGGTGTAGGCACCCACTAAGGAAGGATTTTCGGAAATTCCACCCCTAACAGGGTAAAATAAGGGATGAAAGTTTGTATGCAAGTCCGTCAGTTTTGAAGTTAGGATCTTAAAATTTTGTGTTTAGGCTGACGATTGAAAATGTATATATAGTTATCTCAGCGTTTGTAATAATTCCACCACCGAAGGGAGGAAAAGGGGGATGAGGTTGTGTATGCAAGTCCTTCAATTTCAAAGTAAACTTCACTAAATATATTATTATACGGTGTAGGCATCCACTAAGGAAGCATTTTCGGAAACTCCACCCCTAACAGGGTAAAATAAGGGATGAAAGTTTGTATGCAAGTCCGTCAGTTTTGAAGTTAGGATCTTCAAATTTTGTATTTAGGCTAACGATTGAAAATTAATTTATACATGTTTCAGCTTTTTTGAGAATTCCACCCCCGACAGGGTGAAAAGGTATGGGATGTATATGTAAGGTATGGTATGTAAGTCATTCAGTTTCAAAGTAAACGTCACTTAATATATTATTACATAGTGTAGGCAACCACTAAGGATTTTTGGACATTCCATCCGTAAGGGGGTAAAATAGGGGATGCAAGTTTATATGAAAGTCCATCAGTTTCGAAGTTAGGACCTTCAAATTTTGTGTTTAGGTTGACGATTGAAAAATAATTTATATGTGCCTCAACGTTTTTGATAATTCCAATCCCGAAAGGGTAAAAAGGGGGATGAATTTATGTATGGAAGTACACTAAATTTATTATTTAAGTTAAGCTTATGGTTATAGACTAACGCAACGAATATCGGTGTTGTTGGTATTTGAACCCTTAAGGAGTGAAAAGGGGGATTAAATTTAGTATATGAAGTTCTTTATTTTCGGAGTGAAAATTTCAAAATTTATTATTTCGGCATAATGGTATTGGCGTATTGAAATGACTTGCCTAAACAACATCAGGAAAAAGAGAGGAATCGGTATTAAAACAAAGATCCGGTTAATACGAGCATTGGTATTCCTCATTTTCATGTTTAGAGTGGAAGCGTGGACTATACTGGCCCGAGAAAGAAAAAGGATTGATGCATTCGAGATGTGGTGCTGGAGACGGATGTTGGGTGGACCGCTAAACGCAACAATGCATTAATCCTACCGCAGCTCTAAATTAAAATACGATTGTCCACCATATGCCACCAACGTATTTTTTCGTATTTCGGCCACATGGTGCGCAAAGGCGATGAAAGTTTGGAAATCTGATCATAGTTGGGAACACGGAAGGAAAACGACTACGTGGTCGTTAACCAACAAGATGGTTCGATCAAGTAAAAGACTCATCGTCCTCCAAGTTTTACAGAAACCAGAAGACAGAAACCATTGGAGGCAGATCATTCGCTCTAGAAGCAAACCCGATGTTGACCACGATCCTCAGACATGAGGGAAAGACTATAGAGAGAAAGAGAGATAAGGCCTCCAAAATTGTGCTGTGGAACTAGACTACAAGTAACAGCTCTCCGCCGCAATGTTATTGAGGCCAAAATATTTACAGTCTTCTTGCCGCGTATACCATTGATCCCAAATCTCCTTCCGTTTGAATTTAAAAGATAAATCCTAATTAAGGTTTGTAGTCACAGGGAAAAACTCTGAAATTAGCTAGAGTTGATTTGTGGCAGGACTGTTTCAGTTTTATGTGGCATCCTCGCATATGAGCTCTTAATCTACCTGAACTTTTGTCAATATCACACGTAGCGGCGGACAATAGCCATGAACAAAGCTCTATATTGTTACAATGATTCATATCTAGAAAAAAGAATTAATCTACGCGGACGAAGTCGCGGGCTATAAAGCTAGTTATGTATATTAAGTATGTATTTACAAACAAAAAGTAGTATATGTATTATATCAGTTATCTGGTTTCCATAGTACAAGCTCTGCTTAGTTTGGGATCAGATGACCGTGTGTGAGGAATGTCCCAGGATATTTATCATAATTATTTGAAAAAAAAAGAGTTTCTTGCCGGATTCTTCTCAGTTGAAGGCCGAGTTCCGAACCGGTGGTAACTTCAGTAAATGTGACCTTCATAAGTGCCCTTCTGGGCCTAAATTGAATAATGGCTTTCAAAAAATTCAAAATTCAAAATCATTTATTCAAATAGACCTTCGCAGGCACTTATGAAAAGTCTGACTCTAATACTCTAATACCGGTTCGGAAGGTTGCATTTGCTGAGAAGAGCCGGCAATAAACTCAGCAATTACTCTTTTCAAAACAAGCTTAGATTCATTACATAATATTTACATTCTAATCGCACTGACAACAATTGCGTGCCCCGGCGCGGCCGCAAAACTACAAAGTAGACTGAATCTATATTTAATAAGTAAATAAATAAATGGCAAACTTAAGCAGACCAACCCCCACAAGCAGCACCTGTTCACACTTTGACTTTGACTTTGATGGTTGGATGTTAGCACGCTAATGGGCTAGATGAAAACAAATTATATTTACCTAGTCCGTCTTTCACTTAATAAAAAAATATTAGACAAGATTTTTTTCTTTTGTCAATCAAATAAAAAAATACGAAAATATCGTGTGTTGAAGTTACGCGTGACGTCACGTCAGAGTACACTTTTTACTCTAAAGTGACGTCACGAGCCACCACTCCCGAAGTTTGACTCGCTTTATCTTTGTCCATTTTTAATTATGGAGGTGCAAGGTGGATGACACCTCCATTGAAAAGGGACATCGTGCCTGGGGACCGCGGTCACCACATAATGATTTGGTAAAGCAAAAAATACGTGTCCAATATTTTTTGATAATCTGACGGACTAATTAGAATTATTATTTTGTTACCTAGAAATAATCCCTATTTGCTAATGGCATTATTAATGTCCTTAGACCTAAGGCGTTCAAATCAAATGATAGTGTGGCCGACCATTTAGTGCATAGTTCAGTGCATCATTTATTACACGTTAATTGTTCCGATTGTAGATTTTTCATCGATATTTTTATATAGGTACTTCTTCCGAAGAGTTATACTTAGTTCAGTAACGAGGCGGAAAATTTGAATTTTTTCTAGATTTTTTTTTTTACCTTCGTAGAATAATATATGGATAGATGTTTCAGCGATTAGCGACAGTAGAAGTTCATTGCACATTGTGGCATGAATGTTTTTTGTATAATATGAGCCATATTTGAACGTTTCTCACGGTTTCTCTAAAAAGCGTAAAACTTACTATTTTGGGAAATGTACAAAAATAGTTAATCTTAAACAAAAAGTATCATGTCTACAATATGTTAAATGAACTACTATGGCCACGAATCACTGAAATATCTATCCCTATTGTTCTACGAAGGTAAAAAAAATAAAAACTCAAAAAAATTCAAATTTCCCGCCTCGGTACTGATGTTTAACTTTAATTATAAATAATGCGTTTGTAGCCCAGAAGAAGTGTGTAAGAGCCATCTGTGGTACAGGACCCTTAGAATCATGTAGGCCTCTTTTCAAAAAAATGAAGTTACTAACCCTGACTTCATTATACATATTGGAGATCGGAATTTTTGTGGGAAAACAATCGCACCTATTTCAGACATTAGGTGAAAATAGTTTATTTATAAAGAGGGATCCAAGTAAACTTAGAATGCCCAAATGTAAAAGTGCCTTTCATCAAAAAAACTGTGTAATTATGTCTGTAAAAGTTTATAATAACATTCCAAGGGCTATAAGAGAACTGCCTCTTAAAAAGTTTATATGTAAATTACGGGAATGGCTTATTGAAAAATGTTTCTATACAATTCAGGAATTTTTTAATCACTAAATTATTATTATGTACTATTGACATTTTCTTTTCTTTATTTCTGTACTGTCTTTTAATTCGAATTTATGATTTAATGTGAATATTTGAAATTTTATGGATGAATTTAGGAATAGGTATAGGCCTAACTTCAGCATTTTTAATATATAGGTATGTGTGTAATTGACATTTAATTTTTAATTTTTGTATTGTCATTTAATATAAATATAATGCTGATAGTAAATAATTATTTGTGAAATTTTAGTTAAGGATTATTTTTATTTATAAGAATTATGTGTATTTGCATGCCTGATAATAAGGCGGGATATATTCAGACCGATTCTAAATTGTAAGAAAGTATCCCTGCGAATAAATATTTCATTTCATTTCATTTCATTTCAATTTAAAAGATAAGATTCATGGTATTAACGTACCAATCTATTATTTTATTCAATACCTTAGCCTTAATGTACAGTTATATCTTAATTATAACTACCCCATAATTTAGTACGATAGTAAAGAACTTTCCATTTAAACCTCATTTACTTTCCCCACAAACTTTTGGATAATAATTCAACATTCAAAGATAAGTTTTATACTTAAAACGAGAGGATATTTTATACGAGCTAAGAAAACTGCCGCCATCATGATTTCCTTTAGCGGGATTTTTCTGTAGAAAACTTTTAAATCGGGTTCATCACCCTCGATGACATAGTAAAAAAATATGGATGTGGTATTTTAATTTTATTACCTCGCTATATCAGCACCGCTCCATCGCAGCCATAGCCCGAAACCGTCTCAACTCAATCCAACCGCTAGCTGCCAGCGCGCCGCCTGTGAGGTGGCAGCTAGCGGGCGGGCGCCGCGCCGTGTAAGTTGGTGGTGCGGCTCTGGCAAGATACCGCTTGCTGCAAGGGAGCGGGCCGCTCGCTGGAAGTGTGTAGTCAACAGGACTAGTGGCTTGTAGCGGCAAGCGCGTGGGCCGCGAGGCGTCAACTATTTCATCTATGTCATTGTAAAATACGATTTAAAGGCCTCACTTGCATGGCAAGGTAAATGCCGAGGCGTAGCCGTGCTGTTATACTGAGCAAATACCTTTAAGTATTATCCAGAAAGCTAACTAAACTAGGGCAATCTTAATAGTTCACTTTTGACAGCCCTTAAACATGTGCAAAAAAAGAGATAAAAATAGTGTGGTAGTAGACAAGTCATTTTATGGTAGGTACTGGATATTTTAAGTCTTAACGTCAAAACAAGCAGATAAAATACAACCGCATCCAAACCTCACATCATCTGGGTCCCATTGACCCGAACGGTAAAAATAATAAGGCACTCAACCCTCCCGGTTTCGTGACCGCTGCCCGCCACTAGTCACGCATGACCAAGGTCGCTTGGGACAATTCTCGACCTTTGAGGTCATTAATGGGTAGGCTTTCTAATATTGAACGCATTTATTTGGATTGTGAAAATATACCTTTTCTGTTGAGTAATAAGGTATATTGGATTTAGTAGGGTCAACTCATCAATTTAAATAAGCGCAAATACCTAGATTAATTAAAAAAATATACAAGCCTTTGAAACTTTACACGGTAAAAAGATATCATATTCCAAGACAAGATGCTTACAATCGTCATCGTTAGTAAACGATCAGCTTTTGTATGGGATTGACATTTCAAATCGAAATATCACGTGATTTTTTACAATCTCTTATGTCAATCTCATACAAAGGTTGATCGTTTACTAACGATGACGATTGTCGACAACCATCTTGTCTAGGGGGGCTGTTGTATGGCGATGATAGCTCAGTGGTAGTGAAGTCGGATGCCGAGAAGGTCCCGGGTTCGAATCCTACAATGAGCTTGAGCTTTCGGTGAAGGAAAACATCGTGAGGAAACCATAGCACGGTGGTAGGGTACTTTGTAGTACAGTTAAAAATCTGTCGCCAAGCACCTAGTGGTGTGTTACGACAGCTGCATTTGACAGCAAGTTGAATTGGCTTTGTGTGCGTACCACATTCGCCCACATTATTACTGATCACTGAGAATAGTCAATATTTCTAGCCCTACCGCGCTAAAAATACTTCGTCAACGACAGCGATTGTACCTTACTCGCTAATAGTGACATCTGTGGCCCAATTCTCGTAATATGAAACGATCCAAAAGTCGCTAGAGTTTAGAAATCGTCCAACTAAACATTAGTTTTAATTTCGTATTCCCGTGCTACTTCAATCGAACGATAACTCAATAGGATTGAAACTCAACGACAAGCAACCAATTTCCAACTACACATGGCAAAAAAATATATATTGCCATATTAATCCTAATTGATTTACCAATTACCCTTTATTTGAGAAAAAATATTTTTCGTTACTTTTTCGATTATTGAGTTCGATTTAATTACCGGAATACGCTTGCAACACGTTACTCGAACTTCGATAGGATCGTTCTTCAACCGTGCATAATGTGTTACGAGAATGCGAAAAGCAGTTTCGATTGCAATTCAATTCTAAAATCGTTGATGTTTTGTTACGAGAATCAGGAGGTCGCTACAGAAACGGTAGCCCTTATTGATGAAATCATGATCATTAAAATAACTGCACTATTAAAATTTTCGTCAACATTGCTAAAGAAATGTCTCTCATATTTAATTTCAAAGCATTATCATTTCTCCCTTTCACTCAGACGAAAATAATCAGGTTAATTACGTGGAGTGTCTGATATTAACGCTAAGTGGGGGTTCTATTCCAATTATTATCATCTTTGGTTCACGCCTCGGGTTGAGGGTACATAGATGTATGATGAGAAGTAGGTGCCATTGGAGATTTGTATTCTTTTTTTTATATTAGATACTGGCCTAAAGGTCTTCGCTCAGTATAACAGAACGGCTACGTATTGGCATTTACTTTGCCATGCAAGTGAGGCTTTTTAATCGTATGCGTTAAAGTAAATTTTACAGTTGACGTCTCGTGGCAAGCGCCCTTGCCTCTACAAGCCACTAGTCCTGCTGACTACACGCTTACAGCGAGCGGCCCGCTCCCTTGCTGCGTGACGCCAGCAATCGGTATCTTGCCAAAGCCGCGCCACTAATTTCACCGGCGCCGCGCCCCGCCCGCGAGCTGGTACCTCGCAGGCGGCGCGCTAGCAGCTAGTGGTTGGATTGAGTTGAGGCGGCGCTAGGCCTTTGCTGCGATGGAGCGGTGCTGATATAGTGAGCGATGATCCTTAAGGTCGGCATCCCACTTATACGCTTTGCATCCTTGTTCCTTATGCAAAGGAGTTGAACTCACTTTACTGTCTGTGTTTTCTGGTACCTAATAACCTAGATGTCTCTTAGGCCCGAGTGAATAAAAACCCAGATGTTGTCGACATCCCGCGTATCCGGACACAACGCTTCGCTTCTTCGTTCCTCATGCGAACAGCAAAGGAGTGCATCTCTCTTCCGGGGTCTGTGTTTCCCGATATCTTTAACCTAGATGTATTCAAGGCCAGAGTGAATAGGCATTTTCTTTCTGGGCAAGGGTGCTACATCTGCGGCGTCGTCATAGTTTCTTCTGCGGTCAGTCTGAAGCCATACGTAGGCTCGGGAAAGGTCTTTCGACGGCCGGTTTTGAGAGTAATTTTTACTAGGTTTTGTGTTTACCACTGAACGGTCTTGCACGGTCTGTCCTCGTATATTATCCTCGTAATACTCTCTCAAAGTCTAGTTTTCATCAGGTCATGTCATTTATGATATTGTTTTCCTTCAATGTCTTATTCATATTCAAAAAGTTATGTCTCGTTTAGTCAACCAGTTAGTCATGTCACAGCCACGGAGGTTGGACAGCCCTAACAACCACCTTTGATCACATAGTGAAATTGTGGTTAATAGCTTATATATGTCACCGTATTTTTGTGAAAACCGTTAGTTTGTAATCTATCTAGCGAGATTATAAACTCCCCGATAAATTGTGAACTGTATCATACTGCTTACAATATAATGTATTCATTTCCGATAGTTTATAATCTATCCGCAACAAACCGTTATATTGTGAACTGACATCATACATACTAGAACCCGACGGAATGCTCTTTGCGCGCTGATTGGTTGAACGTCATGTGTCCCGCGCCGCCATCTTTACCTAGCTGTCATTTGTTATCACCGAACGTAAACAAACATATTTTTGTGTGTTTTTAATAGATTTTGTGTTTAAAATAAGTGAATGTTATCATAAAGTTACAATTATTTCTGAAAATAAACTAGGATTTAAATAATAAGTCAAGTTTTTGTGAAAAATAACTGTTAGTAGTCGAAAATAACCTGAGTTATACTTTTCATGTTTTAATACAATTTCTGGTGTAAGTAAAGTGTTTTTGCTATATTTGTGAAACTATATCGAATTAAAAATGTCGGATATTGATTTTAGTATTCTACAAAACGCTCTACCGCCAAGACTGATCAATCAGGGACGGTTCACAATATTACGAGTGATAAAATCGGATAGATTGTGAACCCTGTCGGCAAGTGCAGATTCGTTTGCAATATGACGGTTTGACATGGATAGATTATAAACTATCGGAAATGAATACGTTATATTGTAAGCAGTATGGTACAGTTCACATTTTATCGGGGAGTTTACAATCTCGCTAGGTAGATTATAAACTAACGGTTTTCACAAAAATACGGTGACATATACAACGACGACGGTACTCAAGCATACTGCCCGCCTGATGGTAAGCAGTTACCGTAGCCATATGGACACTTGCAACACACGAGGCATCACTCACGCGTTACCGACCCTTCCCCCCTCCCCAATGAGCTTTTGCGACCTTACTCATCCGCAGGAACATTACAAAGTTATTTGGCCGCGGTATTCTGTAAGGTGGAGGTACTTCCCCAGTCGAGCTGCTCTTTGAGCGAATAAACGCTATTAACCACCTCTCTTAACAAGATCATATTTTGGTCCAAGGTTGTCCACTGAACATAGGCCTTCTCCATTGATTTTCGCATCGAAAGGTCGTTCGTAATTTTTTCCAGTCTTTGGTTTCTTTGATAATAATTCTAAATTGATGAAGTATCCATCTAAAAGATACCTCTTGACCCTGTTGAATGATGGGTATAAGTGCTGTTAACTTGAGTTTCCTTTTTATTATCCCTGTTTTTTTTTTCAAAATATCTATTTTAGCCAAATAGATCAAAAGTCTCTACAGGGTTATGGAGCCCGCACACGGTCTACTTTTTGTAGCTACGATAATCGCGGCGCATAGATAACAGTGAACGCGGAACGCAGAACTCTAGAACGTTCGCTGTGGGATCGGCGCCTTAGGTCACGCTTCTCCGTGTAATCAAGAATTACTTACGTCACGGAGAAGCGTAACCTAAGTGCGGGTTTAGGTCATACAGTGCTGTAAAGTAATTTTAAAATGCATATAGGTCTTATCTTCGTAATAGGCTGTTGGCCTGAAAAAATCTACTTAGTCCGTCATACAAAATAAATTAGGCACGTATTTTTTCTTTTGTCAATCAAACTAAAAATTGACGCGCTTAATTTTCGTAATTTTGAATTCATTGATAAAGCAAAAAATACACGTCCAATATTATTTGATAATCTGACTGACTGACTTATTATTTTTTTTTCACCCTGGTGACATCCCTATTGATCAGGTACTTAACATTTGAATGTAACACATCTTCATCGCCATTTTAGAATCTTATTGAGGTGTATGACTCCTTTGGTATTATTTCAAGCTGAAACTGAAAAATTCATCAATTCCAAGTCCTGGTAAGGCACTTATAAAAGTTACAATTGACTCTACCGCCGGTTCATAATACAATTACTGAGAAAACTCCGGCAAGAAACTCAGTAAAGCATTTGTGTTTTGTCAACCTTTCTTTAGTTTTTTTGTTATAATATTTTTTGTTTCAAATGTCCATTTACATACAGGTCAGTTAACTAAAGCTGGCACTAACACATACGCAATTTTTAGTAGTAATTCATAGTACTAACACATACGCAATTTCACGATACAGTATGTTTTATTACATTATTCCTTATCATTGTTTTATTATTTTATTATTACTCGCCACATACAGATAAACCCTAAGGTTATTAATATACGTTGTAGTGTTTATTTACTGTATTTTAAATAAATCATTTAAAAAAATTACTTCTATTCAGTCAGCTACTGCTCAATAAAAGCAAAACAATAACTGTTTCCTTCATACTCATAAGCTTGGCCGCGCGCGAGAGAGACGGACAGAGTTGTCACGATGCGCTTGCAGTGCGACGTGTCGCCGCGCGTTTATTCACAGACACTACACAAGCGTAACGTGTAAATATGTTGAACGTGCCAGATTTAGTTAACCGACGTGTACTACTAAAGTTTTACCTAGTTGTTTCACCCGCGTTTTCGAGGGAAAGAATATCATGCCTGAAAAAAAATATCCTGTCTGTTATTTCAGGCTATGATCTATCCGCGTGCGAATTTCATCATGATTGGATATGTCTTTGACCAGGTTTGCTATTTTAATTTAAAATTTAATTCTGACACGATTCCATTGCAACTCTGTGCCTACTAAACTCAACATAGTTTCCAATGCTGTTGATTTAGTGGAATACCAAAACTGTCAATTCAAATAATTTTGACACCACTGATAGTTCACTGGAACACGCGGTACTATAATTTACCCTACCCACATGGTATGGCTTACTTACATTTCTTTTCCTCGAAACGTTAATCTCAATGTAGTATTCGAACATACGCCTTCACCGCGCCATTCAGTGTTACTACCATTGATTTGATTGCCTAAGGTCTCACTCACAACGTAAAAAAACACGTAGATTGCTCCGTTTCTGCGTAATAGAATCGCGTCTATAAATATTAGAAGGGATAACGATACAAAAGATCGTCACAAAAATCTGAAAGATATTTTAATTTCTTTGATACCGTATCCAAATTACATGCTCTCCGCATGATATGTCCTTATTCACCACTATACCGTATACGTGAACGAAATAATTGTTTTTGCTTATGATACCCTTTTCGTAAGGGTTGCGTGGAGACAGCATTTATTTAATTAATTCTTAGCGTATGCCTGTATGTACAATTGCTTTTTGTCTTGATCATTAGAAATAATTATTATGATAATTAAAAACAATCAAAACTACAAAAATCTACAGTTGATGACCAAAGTAAAGCTAAATTCTTCTATAGTAGTTTGAAACAGCAAGGCAAGGATAGCTTAGTGGTCTTCTTCTTCTTCAGTCGGTCCCTCATTTCTGAGGATCGTGGTCACTGGAACCCCTTAAAAGGACAAACTGCCTCCATCGATTCCGGTCCGAAGTAGCCCTCACCACTTGGTAGAATTTAGAAGAGGAGGTTGCTTCTTTCACTTGGTCCGACCATCGTGTTGGCGACCGGCCTCGTGTTATAGGCTTGCGTTTGGCCTCAACTAGCAAGAGGAATGATGGCGAGGCCGAGGATGTAGGACACTTACTCAGAAAATGCCTATTCACTCTGGCCTTTAAGACATATAGAATAAAGGTGTCGGAAAACAGACTCTGATACTCCACTCATTTACAGATTGCATAAGGAGTGAAGAAGCGAAGAGCCATATGAACGGGATTTCGACGTGTGGCTGGGAATTCTCCCAGCGTCTTTTGGGTTCGATGGAGAAATGAGGCTGGATGAATTAAATTAAACAGTTTAATGGCACTCTCCAAACGTTCCATGAGCTTGAACATACGGTGAAGAAAAAAATCGTAAGTTATACCTATGGCATGGTGAAAGATTACTTTGTTATTCCCACTCACACTCACACTATTAGTTCGGTTATCACTTAATTGTGATTGTCGTTAAGCTAGTTGGAGGCCTACTATGCGGTTTGAAAACTCCAACAGTAGGTTGACCACTAGCCTACCTCCACCGATCCGCAGTGGATATGCGTGGTGGAGTATCTGCCCATTCCCTTTCACCCTCATATGTGAAGGCCTGTGCTCAGCAGTGGGACATTATAAGGCTGATGATGATGACCCACTCAGGTGTCGACTACCCTCAAAGCTTTAAGTTTGAGGATTATAGTCAACCAAGCGGGTACTACAAAGTACCTTACCACCTGGGGTTACAAGATATTTTGATGACTCTCTCCATAGATAATATCAACAATGCATACAACGTTCTAAACTTAAGACAATAAACACAATAGCCCTATCTGGGTCCTAATAAATTTTGCAATTATGCTCTGCCGGATTAAGGGAGGCAATTCGGACATTTTATGACTACAGCCTTAACAAGCCTTAATTGATAAACGGTTCGCGGGAAGGAATACATTTGAAGGCAAACAGGAGCCCAAGTCTGCTTCAATTGTGTTCCAGTGAACTATCAGTGGTGACAAAATTGACAGATTTGATAGTTTTAGCGTTAACCATGAATTGAGTAGACAACGCATAGGGTCGTGAATGTAGATAGATAGATAGATAACACTTTATTGTTACACCACATATGATTTACAATGTACAAAAAACAATATAAAAACGAAAGTGCTACAATGGGCGGCCTTATCACTAAAAGTGATCTCTACCAGGCAACTTTTGGATGGAGAGGCGTTAAAATAGTAATTTTTAGTTCAAATAGCAAGACTTGGCTCCCTGCTCCTAAACTTGGCTCTGATAGTCGAAGATCACTAATTAAATAGTGTCATCATCATATCAGCCCATGGATGTCCACTGCTGAACATAGGCCTCCCCCATTGATTTCCATTTCGAACGGTTCTGGGCCGCTTGCATCCAGCGGCGCCCAGCGACTAACCAGGTCGTTGGTCCACCTGGTGGGAGGTCGTCCCGCTCGGCACTTTCCAGTACGTGGTCGCCCTCGAGAACCTTTCTTCCCCAGCGGTTATCGGATCTTCGAGCGATGTGGCATGCTCATTGCCACTTCAGCTTACTAACTCTACGAGAGTGTACAGCGTCAAAAGTAAATAAATTTTAGTACCCTTTCATAATTATTATTTTGACGTTCTCTTGGCAGTTTGTATGAAACTATCAATTGCGTAATGTGAATAAAGTGAGTTAATGTTGACGGTGACTGCACTCACTGATGCTCGGCATACGTTGCAAAGTCTGTTACTATGACAGAAACTTTTACCCGAATGCCAACAACAACTATATAAAGTTTCAATAAAATCGGATGAACGATATACAAGCGCTTAGAAGACAACATTATTTTATAGCATACTAGCTGTCCCACGCGGATTCACCCGCATTCCCGAGGGATCGTATGTTTTCCCGGGATAAAAAGTATCCTATGTGTTAACCTAGAACATATTCTAAGTATTTTGCGGGATGTTTGGCTGCTACGATTGGTCTGGCTGCTTGCAAAAAGTATTGAAATAGTTCCCTGAGTATCATATATAAAAATCAGCTCGCAGAATTTAAGAAAAGTAGGTAATGTGCATAACATACCTTTCATGCCTGTACCTGTAAATTGGCCGACGCGGCGACGGGACAAGTTGGTATTCATACGTTTGAAGTTCGTACTAGTACAACTCAATTCTATACATTTTGGCCATCAGAAAATAAGTAAGGTGTAGCGGCCCTGGGATATCGGTACAAACTAAGCTCGCAGCAAGCTGAAGGAGTAATTGCTATCCAAGCTAAGCTAGACCCTACGGGACCCTATTACTAAGACTCCGCTGTCCGTCCGTTCGTCCGTCCATGCGTCCGTCTGTCTGTTAGTGGGCTGTATCTCATGAACGGTAATAGGTAGACAGCTGAAAATTTCAGAGAATATTAATATTGTACGGAACTCTCCGTGTGCGAGTCCGACTCGCAATTGTTTTTTTATTTGTATACTTGTTTCTTCCTTTCCAGTCTTTAAACTTGTACTCCACGCTATAATTTGTCGTAACACAATAACGATAACCCTCTCAGTTTTTATTACCTATTAAAAGTTAAACCCCTACAATAATTCACTCATTTTAGGTAGCCTTATCACCCTCCACAGTGGTAATATTAATGCGTAGGTGGCATACTCTAAGGCCTGTATCAAAACTCAGTCTCAAGAATAGATCGTGTTAATCTAAAACTAACCTAATATCATTGGTGCAGGTTCCAAATTCAATTGTTTTAATCACGTCTCAATACATGACCTGGGCCAAGTCTGCTAAAATGTCATTCATACTGACTGAGATGTGCGGCAGTCTACTAATCCATAATGGTCTCATAATGAATAAAAGGAATTTTAGTACAAACACTGTCAAAACTGACAACTACAATATTGTGGCACGATTGTAGTTTCAGTGGAGAATCATCGGAAAGCTATTATGACGCCATTATGACGCTATTGTGTTAGTAGACTACCGAAACTGTAAAATATGTCAATTTTGACACCACTGATAGTTGGAACACAATTGTAATAGCAGACCCAGATTGGTGGTCATACGTCAGGTTATTTTACCAGTTACCACTACCACACTACTTGGTTCACTTCCCACAAAGACCCTTATTCTATGTATTCTATGTACCCTACTTCTAGATTTTCAAAAAATATCGAACTATTGTGAGTACTGTGAACGTGCCAGCATTCGTTAACCAACCTTTACAGCCAATCCTTACTAATATAATGAAAAAAGTTTGTTAGAATGTCACGGTTAACCTATCGTACTTTTGATGAAATATATTTACAATATAAATTTTTGTTTTTGTTCCACAAAAAACGGTTAACTCAATGCACGTTCTCACCACTTGTCAGTCGGATATCATAAGTATTTCAAATAAACAAAACATTTCTTCTGTTTGTAAAATACATCTCAAAAAATAATCCTCGAAGCGGTGCGAAAAATTCATAATACATTCATTTCAGAGCTCGAGGCCGAGAAAACAAAACAGAAAGGGATGAAACAATCGTTTTTATACAAAAGTGTGCCTCCAAGAATGATCCGATTCGTTAAAACAACAAAGGTGTGGAAACGGCGCTCTTGCGTTTTTAAAACGAGGGCGGGTGGCACAATTGATTGACAATTGGTTAGTTAACTAGCTATTTGACTAACTAATAGCTAGCTGTTTGTCAATGTCAGAAGCAAACATAGTCAAAGATTTTAGGGCACTTATGAAGGCCAAAGCTACTTTGGACATCCGACTCTCCGTATGGCTGCTTGAATTTGAATAAAACTTAGTACCGTAATCAGACACATCAAGATTTTAATGACAGATTAAAGTATTTATATCTTGTTCATTCGGAATCATAACACTTAATTGACGTATCTGGCAAAGGAAGTTATACACACATAGAAATATCATAATTAGCGTAAAACAAACCTTAAGAGGACTCAATTCGTCATTATTTTCATACAAAACCTCTGTACTTATTATGGCGTTGTTAAACATTTTTCGTTAGATGTTTTGAACAAATTAGTATCTAGTGCGCTATATCTAGCCGTGTATCTAGGCGTAATTTAAAAAAAGTGTCAAACAAATTCAGTCAAAGCCTCCGAAAAACAGCGTTTTTGCCTGAACTTTGGCCATATCTAATGTACCTATAAATTGTAAAAGTAAAGAAAACATTTAGATACCAGGCTTGCAAATGTATTGGAGATTCTAAATAACTAACTTTTTTTTCACAAACTTGTAAGATTTTTTCACAAGAAGTATACTCCTGGAACAAGTTTTATGAATGCGAAATCATGAATGACGACCTAGCGATGCGGCCGCGAGTGATCAGCGGAATTTACCGACTGATAACCGACGGCCCTGATGCTGTCTCTCTTTTTTCGCAGTCAAACATTACGTTGGATGAAACAACAAGCTTTTAGACTATGCTTGCGTTGAAGTTGCGCCGGCCACAGAGGGCCACCTTAAGATACTACGTTCGATTATTATTAAAATTAAATTTTGACTAACCTCGACGTTTCGATCAAGTTGTACACAATATTACAATGAATTTAGTTCGCGAAAGCTTAAAAAGTTCTCTATTTTTTTAGCAGCATGTACCAATCACTATGTTTTTATATCAATATTTATAAAACTCATAATTAATAATAACAAAAAAACCTTAATCTAACATTCGATGGTATTTTTTTATCCATTGCTAACCATCAGTTAAAGACATGGTGTAACTAGCCCACGCAAATGCGTAAATCTTTTATTAAGCAGGGGACTATAAATATGGATTATATCCGTTCAGACCCCTGGTTCCCTTCTTACGGGCATTGTATTTTTATTGTGCTTTCAGTATTTATCGGGTACCTACATCGAAAATTATAGGGGTTAGCTGTTTTTGTATAATACCTATGGGGATTTTAAACGTTGTAAGCAGGAGAATAGCTGAAGTAACAAAAAATACCTTAAAACCAGGGGCCAAGTCTGCTAAGTACTGACACGATACTATTGCAATTCTATTTTAGTACAAAAACTGTCAAAACTGATAACTAAAAGATCATTGTGGCACGATTGTAGTTTCAGAGGAAAATCATCGGAAAGCTATTATGACGCCATTATGACGCTATTATGTTAATGGACTACCTGTAAAACTCTAAAATGTGTCAATTTTGACACCACTGATAGTTCATTGGAACACAGATTGGTGGTAGTCATACGAAGAACACGGTGCTATAATAAGTAATCCATGGTACGTAGTCCACTTTTACAGTGATATATCCAGGATAAAATGATGAGACGTGACACGGAACTGAATATACTTTAGATGGAAATAATCTTGCCTGCATAGTCGAGCTTTAGTATTCATGCTGCGTAGAGCTTTTGAATTCAAGTTCTGCATGTTTCGTAGAACGTAATTTCGTATGTTGAAGAAGTTTACCATGTGTCTTCTAGAAATCGGATAAAATGATTCTAGAATAATAAGAAGGGTCGGTAAAGCGTAAGTGATGCCTCTTGTGTTGCATGCGGCTATAATTATGGGAACCTCTTACCATCAGGCGGGATGTAGGCTTGTTTACTTCGTAGTATATAAAAAGAACTAGGCGCGTCGACGCTGCGTATGACTTGCATCCAATGTTAGGCCTTGTTCCTAAGAAAGTCTTAACAACTGTAGCTACCACTGGTTTGAAAGATCTTTAGCGTATCGACTCTGAAAGGGATCGTCACCGTATCGCCTTTCGCCTCGCAGTCAACCAGGCGTCAACCTAACGTAAGCACGTAACAAAAGCGACACAGTACTTGCGGCTCGCAACGTAATCGTAACGTAAACGCCTCGCCTAGCCGTCAACCAGGTGTCAACCTAACGTAAGCACGTAACAAAAGCGAATCAGCAGTTACTAGGCTATTGCTAGGGGCCGATTCCGCGCTTACGGCTCACCAACCGCTGGTTGACGGCTAGGCGAGGCGTTTACGTTACGATTCCGATTAGTGTGCTTTGACCCTACAAGAACCAGAAAAAAATATATTTTACTAGCGTGCAAATCATTTTAATACAATAAAAAACTTTGGATGATTTTGTTACTCATGGAAATGACTCATTGAGCCTAAATATATTATTTTAAGACCTATAAAGAATAAAAAAGGTCATAAAAACTCGCGACAAAGTCAAATAAAGCAAGCTGTAAAATTCTGAGTTTTCAACAATGAACGAGAAAACGTTAACCGCAGACATTTTCTGAGTAACTATTATCTAAGGAAACTCGCTGATTTCGTCAATGAAATTGCTTGTAATTTGATCTCACTTTTTGTTGTCATCTTTGACACAATATTAATGCCTGAACATTTCACACTTATAATTTGATTAATGCGCTAGTAGGGTTTGTAAATTAAAGTTGCTCTAATTTTTTCTTCATTAAAAAAAGCAACAAATGACCAATATACCTTCTTCAGTTAATAATATAATCATGTGGCTTAGGTTCTATTTAGTATTTTTTTTATTATTAATGATGAGATTATCCAAAATTTCATCATTAAGTTTCTTTCAGCCTTCATCAGCCTACGTTGCTGTGTCTTACCGTCAACTCGTGTCCGTCAGGGAAGCGCGCCCACTACCTGTGATTGGCCAGTTGCATGGTCCCCGCTCTACATGTACACATTTTCACTAGCAGTAACGGCGCGCAATTTAAAACGCATACCCGTTTTAGGCGGGCTACCCGTTTTAGGCTTACCTCCCCTATTGCAGTTGGTCCTATAATTCATCATTCATTCATCAAGTCATTTTATAACATACGGGTGAAATGAAATATTTTATTATTAAAAGTTGTTCTATCAGTCACTCCAAAAAGCACTCTCTTCCATTACGAAATAAGTCATATATTATCTATACTATCTATACTATACTATCTATCTATATCAGTACCGGCGTTTCTATCCTCGGTATACAGTGTGGGCAACCTCGTCAGTTCTGTTTTGGACCCTTCTATTGGATCTGTTGAGGTTTCTTACCTGTCCGATGCTAGAGACGCCTGGCAGGCAGCTTGTCCAGGCACAAATATTCCGACCTTGAGTCACTCTCAGAGAGCGTGGGACAAGCCTCTTTGTGAAAAAACCTGGCAAAAATTATTTTCTAACTTTTCTATAGATACAGACCGCGCGCGCTTGTTAGCTGTCTCTCAGAGTGACTCAGGTCACTGGCTACAAGCTATTCCATCAACAAATACTGGAACAATGTTAGACCGTATAACATTAAGTCTGTGTATTTGTCTTCGTCTTGGTTGCAGGACCAATCAACCTCATCGCTGCCGCTGCGGAGATCTCGTCAACGAGCTCGGCCACCATGGGCTTTCGTGCTCTCTAAGTGCTGGTCGAATATCACGGCACTCGGCTATTAACGACATTATCCGCAGGGCTCTTGTTGTCGCTAACGTGCCTTCCGTACTGGAACCAGTCGGTATTGCGCGGGGCGATGGCAAGAGACCGGATGGTATGTCTTTGATCCCTTGGAGTGTCGGCAAGTCGCTGGTGTGGGATGCCACATGTGTCGATACACTCGCGCCATCTCACTTACCGGCGACTTGTAAAGCTGCAGGGGCAGCTGCGGCCAGTGCGGAAAATTCAAAAAATACGCATCGATTGGACCCAACTATATTTTTGTGCCTTTTGCGGTCGAGACCATGGGACCGTGGGGGTCCGAAGCTCGCCGTTTTGCTCGCACCTTGTCATCAAAATTGATCGAGACCTCCGGAGACCAGCGGGCGGGGAGCTTTTTCCGCCAACGCGTCAGCTTGGCTATCCAAAGAGGAAACGCTGCCAGCCTTCTGGGAACCCTGCCGTTAATCGGAAGCAGCGGCAGGCTTGAGGAAATTTTCTATATATAGATTGTATTTTGTACATATTTGTTGTAAATATAATATAATAAAGCTATCTATACTAATATAATAAAGCGGAAGAGTTTTTTTGTTTGTTTGTTTAAACGGGCTAATCTCTGGAACTACCAGTCAGATTTGTTAAAATCTTTTACTAATAGAAAGCTACACTATCCTCGAGTATTATAGGCTACTTTATATCCCAGGAACGCGAGTGAAACCGCGGGGAACAGCTAGTTATTAATAACTGTCACCCTTTCCGAAATTACGGGTGAAAATAAATATTGCATTATTAAAAGTTCTATCTGTCACCCCAAAAAGCACTCTCTTCCATTACGAAATAAGTCATATGTTATTATTAATAACTGTCACCCTTTCTGAAATTACGGGTGAAAAAAAATATTGCATTATTAAAAGTTGTTCTATCAGTCACCCCAAAAAGCACTCTCTTCCATTACGAAATAAGTCATATTAATAACTGTCAACCTTCCCGACTTTTCCGGGCAAAAACAAATGACAGAAACCCGCTTCAAGAATAACACCGTAAAAGTTTCGGCACGAGTCAACGCAATCATACTTTCAAATAGCTATCAAAACAAAATATTTTCATGAAACCGCAACTTTTGTCTCGATACAAAGTCAAAGTGAATAATAAACCGCTGTTTTTGCTTTAAGGATTAAACAATAGAGCTGTGGTTGTTGCTGTTTGAGTAGACTTTGATTCTTCTGAAAGCCTTTGACTTGGTATTTTTAAATCTATTGAACTAGTTGCGGTTGCGGTTGCGGTGTAGGAATTGAAGTTCATGTTTGTCATCATCATGTATTGAGGAAAAGATATTTTATCTCTGCTTAGTTTGGGATCAGATAACCGTGTGTGAGGAATGTCCCAGAATTTGACAATCATCTAAATAGTTTGACTCAAAATTTTATTTAGTTTCATCTTTGAGTATGGAACAAAAAATTCTCCATGGGAGCCAGTTGGAAGGAAAACTATAAAAGAACCATTCTTAAGGTAGAATACTACTTTGGTTCATATAAAAAAGCAGTTCATGTATGTAAGTCCTGACTGACTGACAACTCACAGCCTAAACCACTGTTTCTAGAGACTTGAAATTTAGATTACTTTTTAGGTATATTCTTTGTGAAGAGTAGGTATCCTAAGAAAGGGTTTTTCGAAATTCCACCCCTAAGGGGGTAAAATAGGGGATGAAAGTTTGTTTGAAAGTCCGTCAGTTTGCAAGCCGCGAGCAGAAGCTAGTTGAATATATTGTTTATAATTTTAATGCTGAAAGATTTTGCATCAAAAAAAAAATTACATATCTGACATCGTTTTGGAGTTTCTGTATCCCATTTTGTTGACAATAACAAAAATACAATCTTCATACCGAAAGTCTTGTTTCAAACTTTTACTCGTGTTCTGCAAAAGTTGGCAACATTGTCAAACTCCTGTCGTATGGTTGTAGAAGTTCTGCTTAAGTAAAACTTGGGTAAGTAAAATAAATTAGACACCAAAGTGTTTCCTCCAATATTCATTAATTAACTTTCATCTTTATTACTTTGGTAATATTATGAACTAACTTGATTACACATTTTGTTACTTTCATGAAAAGACTTCAGATACCGTGACGAAGTTAATGGATTCGAATCCTTAATGTACTTAAGATTTTGGTAAAGAAATACATCGTGTCTGTGTACAAAAAAAAACTCACCCCTCCTAAAGACTTGCTCAACAGATTCCAAAAAATTCAAGCGTGTCAGTGGGCGGCACCGGTTTACCTACAGATGACATATTTGTATTGTCTTATCAATTAGTACTGTTGACACATATTGCTGTGGTATAGAGTCGATATTAGACTGGCGAAAAACACTTTTTCTTGAAATAAAATAACTTAAAAACACTTTGTTATTTCATAAAAACATCAATTCATTCCATTGAAAACTATTTTATCTTCACTACATTCTCCCATTGTCCATTTACAAATATATTTTCTCCAACATTTTTAATTTGAAGTTATGAAAAAGATTCACAATGGAATAAACGTAAACACATTGAATACGCACAGACTCGTATATAAAATAAAATGTGCAGTCAATCGATTCATCCAGTGATAGCAGAGCTCACTTGGGAAATCACGGAATTGGTGTAAAAACGTTGCAGACTTTCCTACGTTTACTGTGTACGATGGTTCAATCTGTAAACTCCGAGCTTAAGGCTGCATATAAAGCAAAATAACAATCGTAGAATTGAAATTTAACCAAGTAAATAGTATTTAAATGAAAAAATATTTTTATATGGGTATTTTCATTATATACGCGAGGGTTCTCTCTGAGCAAAAACATAATGGAATGAAATTTCCTCGATAGAAAAAAATCACAAAGCTACCTCTAATAATAATGAATTTTCGGTTTTATTCGTTCATGGTGTATCTAATTAAGACAAAAATTCGATAAATAATATCACTAACATATGAGCTAGGGCTGCTACTAACGATTTTTTAAAATATTCTATACTTTACGAGTTATTTAAATAAAAAGCGCTTAGTTCATTTTTGTTACGCGGAACACGCTATCTCACACGTTAGACATAAGTTTGTTTCATCTGACATTGCCATATTTTTCTGGCTTGGTACGCACTCTTAATACATTTTTACTTGCGTGAAGGTTTGAGTTTCCCCATCATCATCATCAACCTATATTTGTATTATAAATAAATGATGTAAATACTAATATAACTAAAAATTAACTTTAATTCAGAATTTATAAAAATTATGTAACTACTAACCATATCTACTAATAACTCTTGCAATGCCCTTGCAAGGCTCATGTTGTGGACTAATTTAATATCATAACATCTTAAAATGTAACATGAAACAATGAATAAATGAATTATGAATTATAATGTCTCACTGCTGACCACAGGCCTCCTTTCACAAATGAGTGTGAAAGGGAAAATACGCCACCATGCATGCCCACTGCGGATTGGTAGAGGTTAGTGGACAAACTACTGTTGTAGCCGCGAGGCCTTTAACTAGCTTAACGACTGTCACAATTGAGGGATAACCAGGACCAACGGCCAGTCTTACTCACGCACCGGAACACAACATAAAGTTATTTGGCTACGGTATTCAGTAAGGTAGAGGTACCAGTCGAGCTGCTCATTCAGCGAATAAACTCTATGCCTTACCTCTCTAAATAAACTCACTGTATTTCCTTCACTGTATCTGTAGGATTCCAAACCACGACCATGAATGAGCTACCCTTAGATGTAGGACAGTAGAGTTCTAATTCCTGAATCGCTTCTGTCTCCATTTTGTACCGTGTCAATAAACGCCACCGGCGGCATAGTCAACGGAGCTTTCTATATTAGCTTTGACCGAAGCGCTACTCAGGTGCCTTCACTGTACAGCCTTATTTATTACGTCTTCAGTCCTGACGTTACTTTGTCTATGCGGTGTTAGGAAGATGAGGAAATTGTATAGAATTATAGGATGTTTAATAAAATGTACCGGGGTGACCTAGCTTGCGTTATCATAGAGATGAGACCTATCTAGATCGAATTTCCACCTCTAAAACCCCCATATAAAAAACATATGCGATATTGGCCCTGATTCTGTTGTTCACAACTAAACTAATTTTAATGTCTCTTTTTAACAAAGAACATAAGAAAAGGATGTAAGAAATTTAGTCCTGTCAAATTAGTCCAATGCTTGTTTTCAATATAAATTTAGTCGCCATCTATCGCGGTCACGCCTAAATACGCGCAAAATAAGACGGCAAAGATTAATTTGACAACTTAAGGCGGCCCTCTGTGGCCGGCGCAACTTCGACGCAAGCATAGTCTAAAAGCTTGTTGTTTCATCCAACGTAATGTTTGACTGCGAAAAAAGAGAGACAGCATCATAGCCGTAGATTATCAGTCGGTAAATTCCGCTGATCACTCGCGCCCGCTTCGCTAGGTCGTCATTCATGATTTCGCATTCATAAAACTTGTTCCAGGAGTATACTTCTTGTGAAAAAATCTTACAAGTTTGTGAAAAAAAAGTTAGTTATTTAGAATCTCCAATACATTTGCAAGCCTGGTATCTTAACCTTTTCATTACTTTTACAATTTATAGGTACATTAGATATGGCCAAAGTACAGGCAAAAACGCTGTTTTTCGGAGGCTTTGACTGAATTTGTTTAACACTTTTTTTAAATAACGCCTAGATACACGGCTAGATATAGTGCACAAGATACTAATTTGTTCAAAACATCTAACGAAAAATGTTTAACAACGCCATAATAAGTACAGAGGTTTTGTATGAAAAGTATGACGAATTGAGTCCTCTTAAAATATGTTCTATCCTTTTTCAATCATGTTCGTAAGAAAGAGATGAGATGTGACTAAAATTAGTTTAGTACGATTTACAACAGAATCGGCACCATTGGCTTAGTAGTATTTTCACACGAAATTAGCGTCATTGCGTTTCTTTGGATAATAGTAAACAATTGCAGAAAAAAATAGCCAGTATAGCTAGATTGTCCAAAATGTCCAAAAAAAAAAAAATCTTTGCTAAGTTTCTGGCCAGTTCTTCACAGTTGAAGGCTGACTTACGAACTGGTGGTAACGTTTAGCTTTGACCTTCATAAGTGCGCTACTAGGACCAAAATTAAACCATCATATCGGCCTATGGATGTCCACTGCTGAACATAGGCCTCCTCCATTGATATCCACTTCGAACGGTTTTGGGCCGCTTGCATCCAGCGGCGCCCAGCGACTCTGAGCAGGTCAGTCCACCTGGTGGGATGTCGTCTTGCTCGGCGCTGTCCAGTACGTGGTCGCCACTCGAGAACCTTTCTTCCCCATCGGTTATCGGCTCTTCGAGCGATGTGGCCCGCCCATTGCCACTTCAGCTTACTAACTCTACGAGCTATGTCCGTCGTTTTCGTTCTCCTACGAATGTCCTCATTTCGGACCTTGTCGCGTAGAGAAATTCTTAGCATAGCTCGTTCCATAGTTCGCTGAAGCGTAGTTTTAGCTCACAAAATTAAATAAATGGCTTAAACTATGACATTGTAGGATTCGATTAAAAATGTCAAAGAAGATTATAATGATAAAACTCTTCAACATTGTCCAACATCAGTTTAAGAGCACTCAAGTCGCCATACTTTTCATACAAAACCTCTGTACTTATTATGGCGTTGTTAAACATTTTTCGTTAGATGTTTTGAACAAATTAGTATCTTGTGCACTATATCTAGCCGTGTATCTAGGCGAAATTAAAAAAAAGTGTGAAACAAATTCAGTAAAACCTCCGAAAAACAGCGTTTTTGCTAAAATTTTACCTGAACTTTGGCCATATCTAATGTAACCTATAAATTTTAAAAGTTAAGAAAACATTTAGATACCAGGCTTGCAAATGTATTGGAGATTCTAAATAACTAACTTTTTTTTCACAAACTTGTAAGATTTTTTCACAAGAAGTATACGCCTGGAACAAGTTTTATGATATGTGAAATCATGAATGACGACCTAGCGAAGCGGCCGCGAGTGATCAGCGGAATTTACCGACTGATAACCGACGGCTCTGATGCTGTCTCTCTTTTTTCGCAGTCAAACATTACGTTGGATGAAAAAACAAGCTTTTAGACTATGCTTGCGTTGAAGTTGCGCCGGCCACAGAGGGCCGCCTTAAATCCCTCAAAGAAAACAGTAAAGCCTCCATGGAAATCTAGCCATTGTTTTCTTCCATTTTGCAAGACAAAGCTCAGACCTGAATGAACCATTAGGTCACTAATTGACTTATTGAAGTGACTTGTTGGCTCTTTTACGTTTGTGAGATAAGAAATGTCTTTATCTCAACGATTCTGTTTTGTATTGTTGGAGATTGATTGTCTAGGTCTATTCTTGTTAGTTTTTTTTAGTGTGATGGTAGAATTATCAATTTAATAGATATTTAATGTAAGAAATAATATTATAGTACGCATAAATGTTGATAATGCTGCTGCGACTACCAAAGTTCTGTAGTGCATCAGGAATGTTCGCGGAGACGCGGACAACGGGCTTTCATGCAGTATTACGAAACAGAGTTACGTCCCTCATGCGTTGGATGCGAACTTTTTTTTTATATACGACTAAGTTGGTAAACAAGCATACGGCCCGCCTAATGGTAAGCGGTTACCGTAGCCATATGGACGCTTGCAACACACGAAGTATCGCTCACGCGTTACCGACCCTTCCCCCCACCCCAATAAGCTCTGGTGACCTTACTCACGCGCAGGAACACAATTTTACACAACATAAAGTTACTTGGCTGCGGTATTCTATAAGGTGGCGGTACTTCTCCAGTCGAGGTGCTCTTTGAGCGAAAAAACGCTACGCTCTACCTCTCTTAAGGCGGCCCTCTGTGGCCGGCGCAACTTCAACGCAAGCATAGTCTAAAAGCTTGTTGTTTCATCCAACGTAATATTTGACTGCGAAAAAAGACAGACAGCGTCATCGCCGTCGGTTATCAGTCGGTAAATTCCGCTGATCACTCGCGGCCGCTTCGCTAGGTCGTCATTAATGATTTCGCATTCATAAAACTTGTTCCAGGAGTATACTTCTTGTGAAAAAATCTTACAAGTTTGTGAAAAAAAAGTTAGTTATTTAGAATCTCCAATACATTTGCAAGCCTGGTATCTAAATGTTTTCTTTACTTTTACAATTTATAGGTACATTAGATATGGCCAAAGTTCAGGCAAAAACGCTGTTTTTCGGAGGCTTTGACTGAATTTGTTTCACACTTTTTTTAAATTACGCCTAGATACACGGCTAGATATAGTGCACAAGATACTAATTTGTTCAAAACATCTATCGAAAAATGTTTAACAACGCCATAATAAGTACAGAGGTTTTGTATAAAAAGTATGACGAAGTGAGTCCTCTTAAGATTATCAATTGAATATATTTTACTAAGGGAATTTTAACAATGATTTGTATTGTACTAACATCTATACTATATATGTATAATAAAGCGGAAGAGTTTTTTTGTTTGTTTGTTTAAACGGGCTAATCTCTGGAACTACCAGTCGGATTAAAAAAATTCTTTCACTAATAGGAAGCTACATTATCCCCGAGTATTATAGTCTACTTTTTAGCACGGGAACACGAGTGAAACCGCGCGAGACAGCTAGTATTATTATAAGATTAACTTACAAATATATGGAACAAGTATTCTGGAATAAATACATTGAATTGAATTGAATAAAGATGCATTTCCTATGGAATAAAATAGCGACAAAGGGTAATAATTGTAAAATCTCCTATTAACTCTTTAAAAATCAGCTTTGTTAGAACAATTTTAGGAGACTCTTTAACAGTCAGCTTTGTTAGAACAATTTTCGTTTCGATGTCTATCTTCATATCAGTATGGTATAAATAATAAACTGAAGCGGTTGCGATTTTACAAATATGTAATTTTGTCAACACAAAAAACGCCAAAAATATTTTTCTAATTTAATAAAGACAGACATAATTATAAAGCCTCAAAAGTAATGTGACAGCTATTTAGGTAATATTATTACAGGAGCACACGGTGGAGCACGGATTCGCGTAGCGTGGACGGACTTGCGAGCCTCGAACGAGCGTTCGGCTCGCGATTGACTGCGCTCCGCCGATTGTCAGTTTTTTGACGAACATAGGGGTTCGCATCGCGCTCGTACTGTAGACTTGTTGTACGTCTTCACTTGAAATCGCGAGCAACGAATGAATAGAGGCGCGGCTCGTGCACGGTGCGTCCATGTTGGACGCACCATAAGAATTGATTTCCTAAAATTCTACCCTTAAGGTTATAAAATAAGTCATCGCTGATGAACCCGAATAAAATATGTAACCTCCAAAAGCATGGAATTCTTTAAGAAGGGTGTGATGAGATTTTTGTAGGCCCAGCAATTCAGGTCTGATACCTCTGGTGTTGCAAGCGCCAATTGGCTTCGATAACAGCTTTCCATCATGTGGGCTTTTAGATTGTTTGCTACCTTAGTAGTATAAAGAAACGGCCAAGTGCGAGTCGGGTCCGTACAGACGTTTTTTTTACGGGGGCCCCTTTAATTTTATTTAAATTTAATTATTTGTTGTTATAGCGGCATTAGAAATACATATTCTGTGAAAATTTCAACTCTCTACCTATTATGGTTCATTAGATACAGCCCACTGAAACATACGGACTGACAGTAGATGCTTAGTAATAGGGTTGGAACCTTTGTGTACGGAACCCTAAAAAACATGCTCTTTTTTAGCAGAATAATATCATTTCTCTAGAACGACATAAAGAAGATAGAATTAAACCCTCAACTTGGACCATATCCCATAACGTCACATCTGCCGCTCAGCGGGGTGACCTAAATTTGAAGCAGAAAGCCTGTTGAGGCATCTGCCAACGAGGCTTGTACAGGCAAACTTCAACTTTTGTGCTTGCATTTAAAATTCAATATTCCCAAACGAGTTAGCGATATGGCTCTTTGTTTTAGCGTTAGCGTAAGTGGGGACATGTTTCAACACGAGTCACTTTGTATTTGCTTAGTTCTAATTAATTTTTCAGTGGGGACATTATTTGTGCAATAGATATTCTTAAATAAGCTTCTCGTGAGTATATAGCTCTTTTAGTAGTAATAGCTAGTAAAAGAGCACTTGATCAATGCACTGATTGGCTCAGTCAAGGACACATGCGCTTTGATTGGCAAAGTCAAGGACACATGCGCTCTGATTGGCTAAGTCAAGGACACACTAAGGCACCGATCCTACAGAGAGAGTTCTACGTTCAGAGTTCTGCGTTTCGAGTTCACTGTAATCTATGCAGCGCCATTAAAAGTAAAAAAAAGCTTCTCGTGAGTATGTAGTAGTAGTAGCTACTAAAAGAGTACTTGATCAATGCGCTGATTGGCTCAGTCAAGGACACATGCGCTCTGATTGGCTAAGCCAAGGACACACTAAGGCACCGATCCCACAGAGAGAGTTCTAGAGTAATGCGTTCAGAGTTCTGTAATCTATGCGGCCCCATTAAAAGTAAGAAAAATGTATGACGTGTGATCGGTAGCGGATATTGCAGAACTCTAGAATTCTAGATTGCTGGCTGTGTGCACAATAGTGAATGCGGAACGCAGAAATCTAGAACTCTCTCTGTGGGTTCGACGCCTTAACATTTAGATTTAGTGGATTGGTTGTTACTGTTAAATAAAACTAGTTGCGGAATTAGATTACTACTCTAAAGGGATTTTCCTCGACGGCTTGATAATACACTGGGCACTTCATAAAAGCGAACTAATTTAATTAACAAGGCTTTGAATCACCCACACACGCAGCGAGGGATGTGGCCAATTTTCGATACGGGGTAATACTGTCTGACACTGTTTTATACCTCTCACCACATTAGTGATACCCCATTTCACTTCCTTAAAGATAATAATAATGTATAGGTACTCTATTTACATAAAGTTATGCTCCTAACAATATTTTCGCCGAGTTTTGTATTCCACATCCTTCCCATAAAAAGTTTTAACCATATTTCGCCTTTCTCCTGAGGGCAGAATTTTCAAAAATTCATAAATTTCATATTTCTGTCTATATCAGTATTGTAGCTTCATTATGTAGTAGCTACCCAAGTTTTACCTGAGTTCCCGTTGATGCGTCATAAGGAAAATTAAATCCACTGTTATATTTATAATAACTATAGTATTTTTTATACAACGAAGTTGGTGAACAAGCTGAAGAAGAACGAATCCTGTTCGTACGTGGCTCGGCTCGTGCTCGCTTCGCGTAGCATGGACGCACCATATTTGCCTACAGCACATCGATATCTGGGTAATGAGCTTAATGTAAACTAGGCCACAGTTATTTAAAATGCAATCGATTGCCTTTGACTATTAATAGATACACAACAATGCGATATGGATGTCTAAAAGCTATGAACTGTACTAGATAGCGATGGAGAAAATTCTACTATTATAATGTCAGAGAAAGATGAGACGAAGAAAGATATATTTTTGACTCTATCACGCATACACGGGCGAACGGATTTAGATATCGAATAATAAATTAGCCCAAAGAAGCACAAAGACGTTCATTTTGTTGGGTACTAATCCACCAATTTCCCACCACCGACTGTGATTAGCTAAGTCTAGCTGTGATTGGCTAAGTCAAGGACACATGCGCTGTGATTGGCTAAGTCAAGGACACATTGCAGTCTTATTGGCTAAGTCAAGGACACGCCAAACATTTAATTGTAGTGATTGGTCGGTACTGTTATTAATAATTTCAAAAGCAGTTACTAGCGGGAGTGGATTGCTCGGTTTTGTCTAAAGGGATTTTTCTATGGATTTAGATGATATTTTGGCACATAGATAGGATTAAGTTTTGGCTTAATATTTATGAAACTTATATCACGGGAATGCAGGTGAAACCTGTAAATGTGATATTTAGCATATACTTCGTTCGGTGAACAGCTCGACGGGAGAAGTACCTCTACCTTACACAATACCGCAGACAAATAACTGAATCTTATGTTCCTGCGCGTCAGATCAAGTATCGCAAATGGAACTGGATTGGCTACACTCTCCGACGGGACCCCGACCTAGCCAAGCAGTCAATGGACAGGAATCCCCAGGGGAAGCGAAAGCGTGGCCATCCCAAACAAACCTGGCGACGCACTGTGCGAAGTGAAGAAGATCGGGAAGTCTTGGAGTGTGAACAAGCGCGAAGCTCAAGACCGATCGGGGACACAGGATCATAAGTCAAGTAAGTCATGTTCATGCGCGTGAGCTAGGTCACCAGAGCTCATTTAGGAGGAGGGAAGAGTCGATAAAGCGATGAGTGATGACCTCTGTGCTACAAGCGTCCATAGGCTACGATAAGTGATAACCATCAGGCGGGCCTTATGCTTGTTTACCAACTTCGTGGTATAAAATAATACAGAGGGCGAACCACAAGCTCTTTTGTCCTTCTTTGACATCCGACGTCAAAACGGGACAAAATACAAATAAGGTTATAATAATATTATTTTAAGGGCGTGGTTGGCCCCCAAGCCATAATAATGATTACACTCATTGTTTACTGCACAACAAATTGATCAATATATGACAATAAAATTGGTTTCTCGGTACGCGACACAAGCATTTCACTATTCATTGATTGAAATGTATTGTTCTAACATCCGTGTCATGGCTTGCTATTGTTGGCGTATTGCTATTATTAGATATCATATGGACTGGAACTCGAAATTGGTATTTCATTGAATCATTAATTAATTCTTAACCTAGTCGTGTTGGGAGAGTGCAAATCCTGTGCAGTTAATTATAGAAATACTAAGAAATAATTCGTTGATAATTAGTGCATATTTTGTTGAAAATACACTTATATAAATAATATATTATGTATACAATACAATACAAAAATTCTTTATTGTTTACACGATTATAAAAACAGTACAAAAATAAGTGCGAACAATTCAGGCGGCCATCCATCTTCCAGGCAACCTAGGGCAATAGGATAGAATTAAAATAGGTGGTACAGTATATGAATACCTATAATCTCTTTGAGATCTTCAATATACCTAGAAATAATTTTGTACCCCCTTATTCATAATAAAGTTATCAAACGTTGATTAGCTAAAATTCCGAACTCTTTGTCTGACAGGTGACATTTGGTGATCGAAAGAGTGAGACGGGGCACACTATTACACTGATTTAGTTAAAAAGCGATTATGAATAAGGGGGCTAGATTCTAATAAGTTAAAGTTTCGATTACTAACATCGATATTATCTTTTGATTAACTCTTTGATAAAGAACAAATTAATAAAAAACTTAATTAAGTTTATCAAAGATATACTTAAGAGTAAGCATCTCTAAACAAAGTACGTGCTGTTATTGCAAGTACTTTGTTCAGCCGATTAAATGAATTAACTATTTCAATTTGTAAATTTTCATTAAGTACAGATAAAGGATTTGTTTCTGTATCAAATTTAAATAAATTAAAAAGCTATTTGATCCTTTTATTAAAGCTATAAAATTCCTATTAAGTGTTTGATTAATATCTTCGTACTTAATATTGATTTTGTTTTTTTTTTTTTTATACCACTAAGGTGGCAAACAAGCATACGGCCCGCCTGATGGTAAGCGGTTACCGTAGCCTATGGACGCTTGCAACACCAGGGGTATCACTCGCGCGTTGCCGACCCTGGAGAAACCTCTTCACACCCTTCTTGAAGAACCCCATGCTGTACTCCTTTGGGAAAACCACGGCGGGAAGCTCATTCCACAATCTGAGCGTCCGCGGAAGAAAACTCCTTTGAGCCCGCACAGTTCGAAACAATTCTGGTTTCAATGTGTGAGGATGGATTCCCCGTCGATGGCGAGAGTTGCGATGGTAGAAGGTAGCCGTGGGCATCATTTGATATGCTTACTTAACTTAGTCACTTAATAAATTTAATTTTGTTTGTGTTTCATTGAGTAAGTACTTTCAAATTAAATGTTTTCAAATCTGGAAGAAATATAGGAAAAATAGAATTTCACTATAATTATATTACAAAGTAAAATCAATAAAACATTTTTATTTATATCATCATCATCATCATCATATCAGCCCATGGATGTCCACTGCTGAACATAGGCCTCCCCCATTGATTTCCACTTCGAACGGTTCTGGGCCGCTTGCATCCAGCGGCACCCAGCGACAGGTTGTCGCTCCACCTGGTGGGAGGTCGTCACGCTCGGCACTTTCCAATACGTGGTCGCCACTCGAGAACCTTTCTTTGCCATCGGTTATCGTTTAATTAAATATTACACTTTAATATAATATCAACTATTATATGTACAAATTATATGTATTAAATGTTTTTGTTGCAACAAGATAAGCGGAATTATATAAATGTAGGTAGGTACCAATGTTATGTAATTTTATAGCCTATAAGAACGAGGGCTGTTCTGTCGACAAATCGTTCTGCGATTTGACGGAATATAAATTTTTGTTAACGCTGTAATTATGTATTGGTAAATAAATAAACAAAAAAACAAAAAAAAAACAAAAAAAATATCAAGTAAGTATAGGTAGCTTTTTGTCCCGTTTTTTTCCTGGCGATCCTCTATTTGCCCCCTTACGCCCCTACCCTATAAATCCTTCCGCCTTCTTCTTCTCAGTCGTACTTCTGGCGGAGTGGTCATGGTTATGGATCTTCTGACGAATTTGCAACGGCTTTTGCGAATCATCTTTATTCATGGCACGCAGTGTACCTACATTCTAAGGGACAACTTGATAGATGATTTTATGAGGTCTGTCCATCTTGTGGGTGATCGGCCGCGGGAACTTTGACCTTCTACTCTTCCTTATACCAGTAATCGTGCCAATGAGCTTTCGATGCGGATGATATGTTCAAACATCTTAAGAAAAAGAAACAAGTACTTTGTTAAAAATGTCATTTTTAATACAAGCTTTTTTTTAGTGACTGTACTTTTTGTTAACTGTACTCGATGGGGACATGTGATTTTATTACGGAGTTCATATGGCCACCTTCCAGCTCCATCATCAGATCAGCTCCACGTCATCATTAAATTACATTGTCACGCGATTTGCATATTCGTGCAAGATTTCAGCTCAATCGGAAACCAGAAAGTGTGTCAAATTTAACTTGCAAAATTCCATTACAGACAACGGGACAGGTGAAACTAAATAAAAGCTTGTAAAAGAAGATAATACCTTTCAAATTCAATGTTCTTTTATCAGTTTGCAGTGGCTCTGCGTTGAACTGTCATCACCAATCTGCCAGGTTTTGTAATTTATCCTAATATTGCATTTTGATTTCGAAATGCGAATAGTAAATGGATTATTTCCTCCTAACTTTAATATTACCACGAATAATTCTAGATTAAAATATGAATATAGTACAATATTGACTCACGGCTGAAATAACCTGAGGTCAGACTTGATAATAGACAGTCTACAGAGCTATTTCGAACCTGATTCAATGCGATCCCTCTAACAAAAGGAGGGCTTGACTGCATAATACATTGAGTTTATATGTTAAGATAGGGCTAACGGAATATATTATTGGTACTGTTTGTCTGGCCCTAAAATAGAAGACAAATAGAATCTACATAACAAGTACTTAGCACAGACCATATTTTATAACCGACTTAAAAAAAGTGGATGTTCTCGATTAGTCTGTATACAGGTGGATACGACAATAAATTAAACCACATAAAGTACTCATAAATACCAACAACTTTTACTGAGGAAACACCTTCGAAATGACAAAAAAACAATATAGTTATTTGATAAGAATTGTCGAGAGAGCAGAGTTTAGTATATTCGTAAGTGGATTTAACTACGGAGCTCTAAGATAATATCTTATACATGTTATGATATATATCTCATATTATGAGTGCTCAGTTCATGGCATGAGCATCATAATTTATGGTTTTTACTAATTATTGTCGACAAACTCCAAAAACAACAATAACAAAATTCAAAATCATTTATTCAAATAGACCTTCGCAGGCACTTATGAAAAGTCTGACTCTAATATTCTAACACCGGTTCGGAAGGTTGCATTTGCTGAGAAGAGCCGGCAATAAACTCAGCAATTACTCTTTTCAAAACAAGCTTAGATTCATTACATAATATTTAAATCTAATCGCACTGACAACAATTGCGTGTACCGGCGCGGCGGCAAAACTACAAAGTAGACTGAATCTATATTTAATAAGTAAATAAATAAATGGCAAACTTAAGCAGACCAGCCCCCACAAGCAGCACCTGTTCATACCATTTACATATTTTACATACCTACTTTATTTTGTAAAAAAAATAAAAACTATATTTTCCAGTTTGTTACATAACTTAAGTTTTAATATACTGAATAAGTAGAAACTCATTTATTTTCATAGGCTAGCAACTTATTTTAGGAACTCTCGAGGGGATTTGGCACTGCTTGTCGAAATACAAGAATTCTATTCTTAGTTCGGCAGCAGATGTTTCATAATCTAGTAACCATGATTGTATCTAGTCTTACTTAGTAAATAAGAAAAATTGTAAACTAAAAGTATATGATATGCATATTAATAGTTTTAACGTCAACCCATTTCTGTATCGTTATTTTTTTAAAGTTATTTCTTGTGAGAATTAGAATCGAAGCATAATATTTTAGGTTGGACTTATCTGTACATTTTAGATCAATGGCAGAATAGAGTTATTTAAATCCTTGCATGAGGTGAAGGGCGTTGCACTGTGAGTATTGTCTGGTGGATAAATGAGGCTTAAGTGTAAAATCACGTGGCAATGCATTAAAAAAAAAAAACTGTCTTAATAATGTTATTTTCAGTTAAGTTTTTTTGGTGATGATTGCTACAGAGCGGAGTTTTTTGTTATACCACTAAGGTGGCAAACAAGCCTGCCTGATCGTAAGCGGTTACCGTAGCCTATGGACGCTTGCAACACCAGGGGTATCACTCGCTTGCTGCCGACCCTGAAGAAACCTCTTCACACCCTTCTTGAAGAACCTCATGCTGTACTCCATTGGGAAAACCACGGCGGGGAGCTCATTCCACAGTCTGAGCGTCCCCGGAAGAAAACTCCTTTGAGCCCGCACAGTTCGAAACAATTCTGGTTTCAATGCAGTGTTTGTTAGTGTAAAAGTAGGCCAACTTCCTAATGTTTCCAAGATGACTCGATATCGAGTGAGTGTGGGTGTGAGAAATGACAATAAGACCTGGCAGAAACATAATTTACTTCATGCAATATGAAAAATAGAGTAATACACTGGAAAATTGTCTGAATAGCAAAAAACAGATATGGGAATGCAATGCTGTTAGGGTTCACACACTACACTTTTCTAACTTTAGATGATAGGATCAGAGGAGAGCTTTGGTTTGTAAATTGGAACTTGATGGAAAAGTAATAATAATTTTAGTGTGTAGGTTTTAATAGGGAATTAAGAAGGAAGAGATTTTGATTATCGCGGATAGAACGCGAGTCCTAAAACTTGAAAAAATAATCTAGCAACTACTATTCATGTAATTAATTAATAAATACGCATTTCAATCTGATGAGGTTAATTAAGTCAATGTTAGTTACAGAAGAATTATTTTATTTGTTTGTTTTATATTTTGTTTTTTTTTTAAAAACGTTGCACCCCCTTTGTATAGAAATTTAAAAATTAAAATATAACTTTTAGTAATTGATTACAATAAAGTAAGTAAATAATTATTTTTGGACGTTTACACACCACTCACCACAGACAAAAATCTAAATAGATAACGCAGGTCCCTCCATCCATATGAAAACCAAGCGTGTGTTTTTTTGTACCTACCATAATGTCACAAGATTGATTCAGTTAGGCTGGCATTCGATTTTTAACATGAAAATGAAGCTATCCTATTTGTCAGCTAAACACATCCCTCGCTACACATCTCTGATGGACATGCAGCCTTCTGCAAGTTCCCTGTCACAATTTCAAAGGAAGAGCATTGCTCTCCCATTTTGCACAGATTTTGATACGCGAAGTACATACACTCGCGTCATCTATTTAGATGAATATCTGTGCCACTAACTAATAATATAAATATGAAGGTTAGGATAGTTGTATATTTGTAGCTCAATCACGCATCTAAACAGATTTGAATGAAATTTGGCCCACACACAAAATATAGTTTGGATTAACATATAGGATTCTTTTATCCCGGCAAACAAAAAGAGAACGCGGGTGAAATACGCAAAAACTAGTTAGTAATAAAAACAAGGTGTGCCATCCCTGGCAGGTATAATAACCACTCTATGCGACTCCGCACACAATTGGAAGCAGCCATTGTGCAGGCGAGTATTCTCCGCTGTTTTCAGAGGTACTGAATCGTGAAATTAGTTGGTGTTGGTCACAAGATTAATGTGGGATGCGTAGATTTCATTTTGCGATTGTTATGAAAGTTTAATGTAAATTATGTGGCCGCAATTTTGTATTGGTAAGGTTGTGCCATTGAAAGACAGGTGAACGATATTGGAAATTCATTTATTTTTTATTTTTACAAGCTTTTCTTGACTCATGTGCACAGCTAAACAGCAGAGTCTAAGTACTTTTTAGTTTTGCGGCCGCGCCGGGGCTCGCAATTGTTGTCAGTGCGATTAGAATGTAAATATTATGTAATCTAAGCTTGTTTTGAAAAGAGTAATTGCTGAGTTTATTGCCGGCTGTTCTCAGCAAAGGCAACCTTCCGAACCGGTATTAGAGTCAGACTTTTCATAAGTGCCTGCGAAAGTCTATTTGAATAAATTATTTTGAATTTAGAAATTTAAACAAAATTACCTTGAGCGAAGCACTATGCTCGGAGTTTGAAAGATACAACCCGCAATGAAGTCATCCAACAAAAAACCAAAGTATCCGACATAGCTCAACGAATTAGCAAGCTGAAGTGGCAACTGGCAATGGGCCGGTCACATCTGCCGCAGAACCGACGGTCGATGGAGCAGACGAGTCTTAGAGTGGAGATCGCGTCTTGGCAAAAGTAATGAGGGGCGCCTCCCAGCCCGATGGACTGACGACTTCAAAAAAGTGGCCGGACTGGGCTGGATGCGGGTGGCAAGAAACTGGAAGGAGTGGCGCGCTCTGGGAGAGGCCTATGTCCAGCAGTGGACTTAAAAAAAGGCTGATGATGATGATGACCTTGAGTGAAGGACTACTGTACACACTCAGGTTCGTGAAGTACATTTGTTAAAGTCGAAAGTGTTAGTCTGCAGCTGCTATGACCGTACTGGTGTTCACATACTCTAGTAAAATCACTCTACTCATATTCTATCTTTATGACTCATAAAAGCTACGATACTTTTAGCATCGATTTACACGTACAGCAACCTCACCACAGCGTATTGAAAAAAATTGGTCAAGCTGTGGTTACGCGTAAATAGTTTCGCTGCAGCCTTTTGCGGTTGCGTTGCGGCTTTTTGTGGTACCTACAAAATGTTAAAATGTTTGTACCGCTAGTTCCCGGTGTTGCTGGTGGTTGCGTTGTGGTTGCGAAGTGGCTGCGGTGTGGTCGGTATCACACACGCGGTCGATAGTGACGGCAAAATGTGATCCGTGTGAATTTCCATCATCAGCCTATAATGTCCCACTGCTGAGCACAGGCCTCCTTTCACAAATGAGGATGAAAGGGAATGGGCAATACTCCACCACGCGTGTCCACTGCGGATCGGTGGAAGTAGGCTAGTGGCTAGTGTTCAACCTACTGTTGGCATTTTTCAAGCCGCTTAGGAGGCATCCAACTAGCTTAACGACTAGGTATCATCAATTAAGTGATAACCGAGACCAACGGCTTTACGTGCCTTTCGAAGCACGGAAACGCTTGTGCGTGTGAATTTAACTATTAATATTCATACAAATTGGCGTCCCACACGATGCAGTTGTGATGTGGTTGCAGTTGTAGTGTGGTACGTGTGAATTGAGACTAGAAGGCAATGATAGCTCAGTGGTAGTGACGTCGGATACCGAGATGAAGGTCCCGGGTTCGAATCCTACAATGAGCTTGAGCTTTCGGTGAAGGAAAACATCGTGAGGAAACCATAGCACGGTGGTAGGGTACTTTGTAGTAGTACCCGCCTGGCTGGCTACCACCCTCAAGTTTAAAAATCTGTCGCCAAGCACCTCTTGGTGTGTTCCGATAGCTGCACTTGAGAGCCAGTTCCTTCTAGGCTTTGTGTGCTTACCACCTTCGGCCGCATCATCACTTATCATGGTGAGATTGCGGTCAAACACAGGCCTTTAAACAGTAAAAAAAAAGAACGCGGACGCAAACGCTCATAATCTTTATTTTTAACTAACTACCAAAGTTTTATTTTGAAACCCATTTTTTTCATACAGATAAAATTCTAATCAGTTATCCTTTAGAGCTTTATCCATCAAATGTTAAACAGAAAATCTCTCAAAGCAACAATCTCTCAGGTAGGAAAGTATTTTAATTTTGTTACCTTCCAGGAATCCACAATTGATGTAAAAAGTAAACGATATTCTAATTTGAACACTAAACTAAAACTCTTGTAATGAAAATTCCATCGAACCCTCTTCAGCGGTTTTCACATGAGACTCACGTAGTAATTTAATTAAATATAGGCATTTTCAATTTGTTTTATATGTGAAACGTTTAAAACTTGAACGATAGTCAAAATTTAAAATAGGAGTACCTTCCTTTTTTTTCTTGGGGAAATCCTCATAGGATACCCGACCGCCCCGGGGGTAGCGGCCAGGTTATGCCGGACTTGTACCGGCTAAAACCCCACGGTGGTCGCCATCTGCGCTGTAGAGGGGGGCGGGCTCTCGTGTTGAACGCGTACCTGGGGCTCTACCGCGTAACTTTGGTGGTAATCGTAACGAACACCATTAATAAATTTCATCCAATCAGAGCCCGCGAATAGTCATCGTCGCGTCATATCACATGCGCGTCATTGGATGAAATAATTAATGGTTTTCGTTACGATTACCACCAAAGATACGCAATAGCCCGGCTGCTCACCCTTCCAAGCGCGGCGCTAAGATAGCTCAAAGGACAAAGGAGTACCTAATAGAAATAAAAAGTAGATGTCAAATTGTATGTATTTTTTATTCTCTAGTGATTTTGTTTAAAAAATCGTACCATTATGTATCATTAGCAAGTCATACAACAAAAAGACTTGGATTAAACCAAAGAATTTAAAACGTCCAGAAGGATAGTCGCCTCTATGGGAACACGAAATAAACAAGCCATAATTGACAGTATTTAAAAGTAATAAGTTTAGGTAATTAAAAGTGACTAAATCGCAATACTTACACATGGAAGGATAGTTTTTTAGTTTTTCCTTGGTTTTTATAAGTTTTGACAGTATTTCAATATGCTAGTTGGCATTTTTTATTTAATCAGTACAGCGAGTATGACGCGATGACAGCCGTGCGCAGTACGAACTGAGTGCGATTTGCTCAGGAGCCCCTCAAGCGGAGTGATATTAAATGTCATGCTTTAGTAAGGCTGACTATCCATCTGGGTAGAGGCACGATGCCCTATGAAAATCTTTGGATTAAACCATCCCATGTAGTAACCTTGTTACGTGAAAAGTTTATTACTGTGTATAGGCCTGTGTTTTACCGTAATCTCACCATGGTGATAGATGATGTGGCCGAAGGTGGTAAGCACACAAAGCCTAGAAGGAGCTGGTTCTCAAGTGCAGCTGTCAGACAGAACCAGTTAATGAACACACCATCTATCTGAAGAATTAAGAAATCAGCAGCTTCCCAACATAGAAAAGTACCATACAACTAACGCCATCTGTTATTTATATTCGATACTAAAACAACGAGTTAGTGCTGAGGTTTCATATTTGCAAAGTTACTACTTACTTATAGAATATTTTAATAGATGGCGCTAGGTACTTAGAAAATTCCACTTGAATACGAGAACATTTTCACCACAGACAATATATTTAGATATTATGTCTGTGATTTTCATTTTATGGTTTTATTACGAATGAATGCAAATAATTTTCAGCTCTTCTATTCTGAAAATATAAATCAGCTCCACAGACTTTTCATCTCAATGTTAAAATCGAATACGCATTTTAAAAATTTGAAATTATCATGGATTCAGGAGAGTGAAAATACTGATTCCTTTAGTAAATTATAGTATAGTAAAGTCCTTAAAACTTTCATTGCAAAGAATGAAAATGGTAGATAAGGTTCAAAGTACAGACAGAAAACCTTTGTCAGCGCATACTCAGCAATGCTGACAAAGCCTCAGTAGTAACGTATCTGCATTTTTGCATTATGTCTGAGACACACCTGTCTCTAGTTTGTTAATAAGCCTTTTACTACCCATCGAGAAAAAATCCTTTTAGGGTAGTTTCCCGAGGTATCTATTGTATTCCCGGGATTAAAGCTTCTTAAATATTAATCCAAAACTTAATCTATTTGTGTGACAAAATGGTGCCGATTCTGTTGTAAATCGCACTATACTAATTTTAGTCACATCTCATCTCTTTCTTACGAACATGATTGAAAAAGGATAGAACATATTTTAAGTTGTCAAATTAATCTTTGCCGTCTTATTTTGCGTGTATTTAGGCGTGACCGCGATAGATGGCGACTAAATTTATATTGAAAACAAGCATTGGACTAATTTGACAGGACTAAATTTCTTACATCCTTTTCTTATGTTCTTTGTTAGAAAGAGACATAGTGACATTAAAATTAGTTTAGTTGTGAACAACAGAATCAGGGCCAATATCATCTAAATCCATGAGGAATAATCCCTTTAGACAATACCGAGCAATCTAATTCCGCAACTAGTAAGTGTTTTTGCACTGATTAATAACAGGACCGACCAATCACTGCATCTAAATTTTAATGTTTTGTGTGTCCTTGACTTAGCCAATTAAAGCGGATTCATCCCTGCGATTCATATTTTATTATATTCCCGGAATAAAAATGTATGTGATAATCCAGAATAATATTGGGTCATGTATTGTACCTATGGACATTTCAGAATACCTGAACTTCCTAGCCACTTCACGCAGTGTATAATCAAGGTATCTATATGGCAAAGCTTTTATGTTGTACGTTATATGGTCTAGAATTACTGTATTTTTTGTGGTAGCTCGACTGTTGCCAGTTTTTGATTTAAGAAACAAACATTTAAGTGAGCTGTTTTGTCCAATGGTACGTTACACGTTTCTACCTTTGGACAACCTTGTTTGTACCTTAGGACAAAATAAAACATAACATTTTATTATGAAATCAGTCTTGTAATAATCTTAAGTAAACTCTTATTATTAAGGTAACGCGTGAAATTAATGAACATAAAACTTAGAGTTTTATGTTCATTAATTTCACGCGAGTAACAATATATTCATAAATAATCTTTAGTATTCATGTAGGAGCTTTTTAATTAATTAGGCCTACTAAATATTCAAACAAAAGCTTTTCTTCTTCTTCAGAAAATACCTATTTTACTGCGTAATTCAGTGTGAAAGTTATTAAATTTGGTGCAGAACTGCTTCGAATAGTTTTAGTACCTGTGGACACGTCCACAGGTACAAACGAAGCCCTGTCCCAAGGTACAAACAATACAACTTTGAAAAAAAACTTAAATAAATTGATTTTTAGGTTAGAAACTCTTTTCTTTACTTGTTGAATTGTAAATAGAACTAGCTATAGATAAGTTACTGATATAAATTTGTAAAATATAAGCATGCATTATTCAAGTAAAAGTAATCAGAAAAATCATGCTAAACTTACTTTTTAACACAAAAATGTTCAAAACTACCTCACGCTACAAACAACACCGGTTGGGTCACGCCACTCACTGGTGTTACATACTAATAAAAACGCTACCCAAATGGTACGATGTTATATTTTTAATGCTGTCAGTTTTTTTATTATGATGAACGTCCAAAGGTAAAAGCGTCCATAGGTACGATACATGACCCTTCTATGTGTGCCAAATTTCATCCACATCGGATGAAGCGTTTAAGCGTGATTGATTCCCAAACATCCAAACATTCACATTTAGAATTTTTTGTGTCATGAGATTATACTTACAAAAACATACAGGACTTTATTTTACAAACACAAAAACATAATGTATTCTTAAAGTGCTCCGTGTGTATCACACGCCTTAAGAAGAAGACCTCATATTTTTATCTGAAAATAAGTTAATGTCTCGGAATAAAGATACCCCTTCCAGGTTTACTGCATGAGGGATTTAAGGGATCCAGTTTGTGAAAAGTATGATATTAAATCGATTAAAATGAAAGATAGTTTCTACTGATCCTTAGAACAGTCTGGTACATTTTTTTACGTACTTTAAGGTCAACGTCTATTCGGAGATGTTACTGGATCATCAATTTAGAATAGAATATAGAATAGAAAACATTTATTCAGCTCAGAATCGTCTCAGAAACTGTCTTAAGACGGGAGTTGGGCTGCAATTATTCCATACAAATGTATTCCGCTGTTTTCTTCCTGAATAATGCCTCTATAGTCATAATTTTTTTTTCATATAATCAAGTTCTGCTTTGGACACGTCCCTGTTACTTCCTTTTTTCAGCAACTAATTATTAAAGAAATTATGGCCCTTCAAAAATTACAATAAATGCCCTATTTTTCCGCCGTGATTAAAAGGACTGCCAGACAAATTCGAAAAGATTTTAACATAAAAGAAAATAATAGGGACCTAGATAACCCCTTACTTAAAATTTTAATGTAAAAAATAATTGAATCGGCTCAGTTTTCAAGGAGGAAAATGGGGAAAAGAGTTGTTTTCACATTTACCCAACAGGGATTCTAAAACTTTTACGTCAAAAAACCCTATTTATTTAATTTTGTGAAAAAAAATTGGATTAAAAAAAAATGTAAGCCCTACGTGAATGAAACCGCGGGGTCAGCTAGTGCTTTTATAATTTCTAAAAAATAAGATAATAAATTTATTTTGTACTGTGGCAAGTCCCTTAGGGGGACGCCAACAGATAGGTGGGTAGGGTTCGATTAAATGAAACAATGGAAACTAGTCCAATGAAACATTTAATTGCCTAAAATTCTGTGGCCGCCTCACGTCCAGATTTCACAGGGGGTACAGTTTTTAACAGGGGGAACACTGGCCTGAACTAAGGTAGAAGTAGCAGCTTCAGTTTTCGCTTCGGTCTGGTCCAGCTCCCAGGATGTCAGCGGGAGTAGGTAGTCCAGGCAGGCAGTACAGGAGGTAGGTCCCTCAGCGTTCCACAGCTAGTTATCAAGCTGCATAGGTAGATGCAAGGTAGGCGTAAATGTAGACGTAAATGTAGACGTAAATCCTGGAAGGCCAGAAACAAAAAGGCTAAAGCGTTTGCTGCGCAACTGTGTAGGTAGGTTTGAATCTAGGTTACAGTGTCCCTGACAAACAATAAAAAGGAAGCAGCGCTAGCATGGATAGGAAAGATAGAAAGCTAGAACACCTTACAATGGAGAATCAGATAGATAATACATGGGAACTTACCCTAGCGGGATTCCACGTGATATTAAACTAGATACAAAATTCGAAGCAAGTGACGCAGCCGTCACCTGTGAAGTCTCAAAGCGCACTGGCCGTGGAGAATTCTCGAACTGAACGACTGGGCGTTGGCCGCCGCGCCGGCGCAGCTCGCAAACCCGTTAGATTTGTTAGGGATGCGTAGGTGCGGGAACCATTATCATTAATACGTACTTGTAGATTCCGTACAATAATATTTATTAAGTATTTAGATTTTTAGGTTTTATTAGTTTAATAGGTTATATTTAATTATGTTTTAGAATAAGTTGTAAATATTATTTTAATTTAAGTGTAATTAAGTTTTATTAAAGGTTTTCTAACTATACTTATATTTATTTATGTAACTTGCAAGTGCAACGTTACAGTACATAAAACTTGTCAATACAAATATTTATTTGACAATACATTAAAACAAAACTGAACTAAATAATAAAATACTAATAACTAAAACTTAAGAAAGCTAAAAAAAAATACCTACAAAAAAACTTATAAATAGGCTAGCCTATCAAGGTCAATAAATTGTTACTGTGTGTTAAATACAAACGAAAACTTACACACAATAATTTGCCACTAAGACTTTTAATTTTGGGCTGGCAAGACTGTGGTCATGACAGACAGATTTTATTCAAAAGAAAAATCATTGGACTCAAAATGAAGAGTGTGGTCTGGCAAGCAGTATCGTGTAGAATTAGAAATATATTTGTAATTATACCGGATCGTCATCCTTTTCGGTCACCGCTCAGACTAATTTCCTCATATTTTTTTTCATAAATGAAAAATGCTTTCAATTCAAGAATTGCAACTGGAACTCGTCCATATATTTTGAAAATTCAAAAAAAATTAGAAGTATAGACTCTGTGTAATATTGTCCAAAGAATAGGATAGGTCAGCTTAGACGATTGTGTCCAAGACTATTAGAGATTATAATAATTAGCTTATTGCTAACATTAAAACATCCGGTGTCATGGTAACCATTATATTATCCAAAACAGTGTATAATGTTGTACTGAATTTCATTATGCAACTCTTTTTTTTTGCTTTTTCGGTCCATTCCTTACTCATCAAACAGCCACATTCTCCGTGGTATCCTTATGAATTTCAAAAAAAGAACATTTTCGTATCACTTGCTCAAAAAAGTGACATTCTATGCCACAAAAAGCGAACATAACAATAGTTATTTTTAATCTGTTAAAAACAGGGAAAGAAAATTGTACTGAATTTCATTCATCCTCTAGAGGATGAATGAAATTCCCTCTAGAGGGAGAATGTGATTTAAATTTGGAATACTTACTGAAATTTATACTGAACTACATCTGTGTTTACACCATTGAGTTTGTATATAAAGCATTATACATCTTTTTGAAAAAGGAATACGCAAATCAACTCATCAACAATAAATGTACCGAACAAAAATGTAACTCTATCAATAATTGGACCAATGTTTCGAATGTTAACTTTTACTTTTAATTGTCATTATTTTTAATAAATGCTTATCTCATATTATTATTGTATTAATTTTTTCGCAAATGGTACGAAAAGTAGAGTATTTTCCTCGGTGATAAAGCTGTCTTAGTCTTAGGTGAACATAAATCCCTCGCTACACTCAGGACTCGTTTTTAACACCCTCGCTACGCTCGGGAGTAAACCTCCTTCCTTCGTTACGCTCGCGATTTAAATCGTCACCCGCGACAGAAGACACTGCTTTATCCCCTTGGTTAATAATCTACTATTTCATGCAGGCGCGTTTCATAACTACAGCGCCGCCGCGCCGTAATAAAAAAAACTTACAGGTTATTCGAATTCACGTCGTATCCCGCCATTTTGGTTCGATATTAGAATTGCAGAAATTTATTACTTTGTTGTTTACAAAAATGAACATAGGTGTAGATAAAGTCTTGTATGCAACTGTACATAATTAATTAGTTATTAAAACCCTCATGTGATACTATTATCACCACATTCGTGTTTTAATACCCCTTATTATACAACAGTTACATAAATAACTATTATGGAGAGAACAAGAGTAACCTAAAGTTCTTGTTATACGATTCATGTGAGGAACAAAATAAAAACCAAATCATAATTGAAAAATAATAATAACTTTTAATTTATAAAACATGCAATAGATTGATACAAAATATTATATAAATGTCTATTGGCTATTTTTCTTTTCTCCATTTTGGTATTCCGCCTTTTTAAATTGAAGTTACCAATCAAAAGTGTCATAAAATGGTATTACATATATTTTCTTGCCGTGACTAAACCATACAACGAAAATGGCATCCACTGACAGAGCAGAAGGTCTATCAACAATATCGTAGGCTAATTTAATACTTGTGCCCTTTGAAGAGATCTTATAAAGTTCATTATCAATAAATACTAGAACTTCATGCCTAAAGCTTTTAGATGGTTTCACAAATTTTATATATGATGGGTTCTCTGGAAGACCATTGATTTTTCTCGCAACATCTCCAATAAGAACCCATGGCTTTTTATCCGACGAATAATAATATAAATTATTAGCTCTATCCAAAACGATTTCATTGGCATCTACTACACTGGTCACTTCAATCTTCCTTGTGCCATTTTGTGTGACTTTAAACAGTTGATTGTTCTCATTTAGTATAAAAATTATATCACTGCCTTTTACTTTTGCTATGCATCTTATATCTTCTGTTACTGTACCAAACTTTTCAGATTTAACTTCTTTGTCATTATACGTATAAATACCGTTTGTAGCTGCAAAATATACTGTTCTCCCATCGCATGTTATGTCTTTTCCATCATCGAGTACTTTTTTGACCAATGTAAATGTATCTCCGTCTAAACGAGTCGCTGCGTATAATCCCTTGAATGTAGTCATGCCGTTTGCCACGTCGGCTTCAATGAAGAACATATTTCCTGTACACGACATATCGTAGTAAATGTTAATAACATCATGTTGTCTTGTGAACATGAGTTTGGATTTATTATAGAAGTCATTATCTAAAATAACAGCGGCAGTAGCTGCAGAGCCAGCTGTGAGGAACCACAGGACCGTAGACAGTCTCATTATCATCTGAAATTGAACACATATGTGTAGTAAGGTCTTAAACTGTCACTTGAACCCTGTAGGGCACAGCAATTAGAGATAGACACATAGTAATCTATACTAATATTATAAAGCTGAAGAGTTTGTTTGTTTGAACGCGCTAATCTCAGGAACTACTGGTTCGATTTGAAAAAGTCTTTCATTGTTGGATAGCCCATATATCGAGGAAGGCTATAGGCTACTTTTTATCCCGGGAAAACAGAACATCCCTCGGGAACGCGGGTGAAACCGCATGGCGGAAGCTAGTAATAATATAAATTTAAGAGTAAGTAGCCTAGTTTTAAAAGTTAGAATAAAAAAACAATACAATAAATTAAGTACTTAATTCCAAGTCAATCTTTATTTTTTTTTACCAAAAAAATAATATGAGATGTTAAATATCCCTTTAACGAAATAGGGGAAAAATAACTAAGCTGCTTTTGGGATAACTTTAATTTATTTTGAGGCAAAAATAAATAAAAAAATGTTCTTACCAAATATAACTTTCACTTCGGAATATTAGAATGTGTTGAACTGACTGTGAAACAACTGGAACTGATTAACAATCTAGATAAAGATTCACTTTATATAGGGTGACTGGTAATTAGTGACCGATACGTAAACACATGACTGTACTAATGATAATAAACAACTCGTCCAAAGAAACGATACTATTTTTATTTACTAAGCGCATAACCTAATCACCTCAATAGAATATTGAGTAGACTAGCAAGAATAACACACAATCAAGTTACTTATTCCTCGATTAATCGGGGGCAAGTTTCGCGTCAGCAGTATTGTCTTCGCCGACACCGATGAACGCTGAGCCTGCAGCATCGAGCACGCCCCGCTGCCCCGCTCCTGCCCCTGTTGCTCCTCAGTGCACCACTCGCGCAGCACCACCTACCCAACCCGCTGATCCACTGCCTGTATCAGCGTTGCCAGACGTCCTGATTTTGGCGGGACGTCCCGATTTTTAGCCCATAATTAAATGTCCCGCGCGGGACAGGCTCAGTCCCGCTTTTCGAGGATTACTCGACGATAAAATCATCGTTGGACGTAGAAGTGGCAAATTATAGACACCACTGCACAGAAATGACACCAGCTTTTCCGTAAGGTGTCTTAACATAGCAGTGGTATATGGAGAACTGCGCCAAAGTACGCTATTTGTCACAGTGACATACAAAAATCAAACTTCTAGTGAAGGCAATCAAAAGATATGGCCGTATATAAGATTTTGTAGTTACATGAAGTTACATCACAAACACGTTTGCGATTATATTAGGTACAACATAATTGAAAAAATGGAAAAAATCTTCGAGATTCGATTTCCGTGATGAATGAACTATTTACCTACCTACAAGTTTCTACGGAACCCTCAGTGCGCGAGTCCGTCTCGCACTTGGCCGGTTTTTTAGGATGTCCCGCTTTTGGCGATAGAATCCCGCTTTTTTTACTCAAGAGGCGACAAAATCCCGCTTAGCCCGGCATATCTGGCAACGCTGGCCTGTATCTACAATGTCAGCACCTTCTACGAAGCCCGTGCTTGAAAAGGAAATGAAACGAACGAGAACCGATGCGGCACAGCTCCTGTGGAGCCCAAGCAAACCATTTGTGCCGCGAAGCCAAACACTCCGGTGTATATTTCCCGTCTGCACTATACCACTAAGGCGGAGGATATCGTGGAGTACATGCGCCAAAGATACAGTACACGCCGAGGATACAGCTGCTGGAATCGATCCGCAACGTTAAGTTCAAGGCGTTCGTGGTGCGAGTTCCAACGTGTTTTCTGCACCTTGTCATGGAAGAGGACCTTTGGCCGCAGGGCGTGGTGTTCCATCGCTTTCGCGGACAAGTGCCATACGAAGACAGAGTGCAGTAGTGTTAACTAACATAGGCGTAAGTGTTTTATACTAACAAAATTGTTTTATTAAATTGTTTATGTTAGTTTGTATCTATGGGCCACGAGAAGCCTGATAATAAAGATTTCTTATTATTATTATTGCATAACATTTACATTCTGATCTCACTGAAAACAATACATTTGTTACTTTACCTAAAGTAAACATTATTTTTAAATAGTAGGGATTACTAATCTTTATGGTGGGTTATTAACTAAGATTAATTATCATTAACTAATAGGGATTACTAAATTTTATTGTGACATTATTTAACTAGGGATTAATCATCATTAACTAATAGTTTTTATGTATTGTAGACACAGTAGGTATGTTTACATAGAACATAATAATATTAGCGTGCCAAATATTTACCTAATCCGTGGAACTCTTTACGAGTGATTGATGCCGGGTTTCAATAAACAAAAACGAATCGTTTTGCTTACCAATGGTAGGTTTTTTTATTGCCAAACTGGGCATATAGATCATTTCGTAAGCTAATTTTACCTGTGATAGCTACTTCCATATAGGAGGGTCTGCTATGCAAAGCTTTGAGGTATTTGCTTCATTATTAGTAAAGATATAAGAGTCTTAATTTTAATAAATCTTAACCGATACCGATCCGTTAATTATTAAAACTGGGCCTGAGTGACAAAAATTGAAATATTTTTCACAATTGTAATTTTAGTGCGATGAGATGAAATTATTACTTTACAAATTTATGTATACATTATAATAAAATGATAAGGGAGCCAAATTAGAACAAAGAATTGGGAAAAGATTAAGCATTGCCATACAACGTGGCAATGCAACTATTATTTTGGGAACGTTACCTAATGGTAGCGGGTAATTTAAGTTAGTATTAGTTAGTAAAGGGGTCGCGAAATCAATAAGATTGAAAAACACTGTCATAGGGGATAAGACATTTGAGCAGCTGATAAATCATTAATAAAAGCAATATGCAAGTGCCTATTAATATGCAAAAAATAAATATATGCAAAATATGCACATTATATGAAAGAAAGAAAGAAAGAAAGAAAATACATTTATTCATCAAAAATCGACGCACATAACATAAAACTGTAGTTAACATTAAAATAATAAAAACAATAAAACAAACGCTTAAATTAAAAACATAATAGTACTTAAACTAAAAAATCAAAATAAAAACTAAAACTGATTAGGGAAACTGTACGCCGCATTTCTAACAAATGAGGTTGACAACTCAGCATTTTGCTGCAATGGAAGTCAATTCCATCACAGCACTGATTTTCAGTGTCAACCCCCGTGACATTCCGATGCAAATAGGACCCAAACTTACATATTTACAAAGTTACCTTCATCATTTTATAAAATAACTCTAACATAAAAGAATATGCACACATATAAGAGCAATATTACACCCAAAACAATGTATTGTTTAATCTTTCCAATAAAATAAAAGTATGCTAAAAATAACACTTATTCAGCTAAAAAACCTTTTTAACCCGTCCCGTTTATTTTATTCAACGGTAAACATTATTTACCCTGAAATTATATTAAATAGTCTGACAAAGCGCATGCGTCGCATACAAAGGCCTACTGGAACAGTATCTAACTAACCGTACAAAACTTTTGCTGTCTCTACCTGAATACAAATAGCGAGTAAAAGCCTTTATGCCATTCTTATGATGTTCATGATCTTTTATGTTATGGGAAAAGCTATAGTGCGCATGTTTACCTCGTTAAGAGTGCGTATAAAGCAAAATAATATCTTAGAATTGAAATTACTCAAGTAAATAGTATTTAAATGAAAAAATATTTTTATATTGGTATGTTCATTATATACGCGAGGGTTCTATCTGAGCAAAAACATAATGGAATGAAATTTCCTCGATGGAAAAAAATCACGAAGTTACCTACTAATAATAATGAATTTTCGGTTTTATTCGTTCATGGTGTTTCTAATTAAGACAAAAATTCGATAAATAATATCACTAACATATGACTAGGGCTGCTACTAATATTCTATATTTTACGAGTTATTTAGATAAAAAGCGCTTAGTTCATTTTTGTTCCGCGAAACACGCTATCTCCATCTCATCTCCACGCGAAGATTAGACATAAGTTTGTTTCATCTGACATTGCCATATTTTTCTGGCTTGGTACGCGCTCTTAAGGCATTTGGAATTGTATTTTCTTTCATCATATAGCTTGTGTTTTCTTATTACTGTACCTGTATTTGCAATATACTGACTATAAACATATTCCGTATTTTAAAAGTAGGTAAATATGTTTTTGTCAAAAAAATACATTTTTATTTGTATAAACTTTTTGGTAACTGTACTTTTTGTTGACTGTACTTGCATTGTTTTCTAATATGCTACTATATACCAAATATCAAGTCAATCCGACCACTGGAAGTGGGTGAAGATTTGACTCAAACATACCTACATACATTGCAAGTTTTATTTACAAAAAATATGTAGAAAAAGTTAATAAAAATATTGTAAAATACAATTCGAATGAACGAATATTTATTGAAAGGGAAAAGAAAAATGTCACAAACATGAAATAATTTCCTTACATATTTACTACCTAGTTTATTTTCAATTTAATTGAAAAGGAAAGGAATGGGATACAAAATAACTAACTGCTGAAAGGTGTAGCGTCAGAAAAAAAGTTACGCTACTGACATAAAATACCAACTTACCAGCCCACTGATGTTTACGGTGTTTCGCACTCTCAGACCCTGTCCAGAAGGTGCGATTTCGCCGCGATTCTCTTGCGCGTATTACGAGTCAAAGTATGGGAGAAGTGCACGCGATTTACGCGAAAATTTTTAATGGCGCCGAAATCGCCCCTTTTGGACAGGGTTCATAGCTGCGGAAACCAACATATTCCACTGTGCTCTGAGTGAATTCACGAGAATAGCTATCAAAATTATATGATACATGGGAATGATAAGTAGTACGACACTACTGTATTAGGGTAGATCCCTGTAAAATTAACTGTAAGCAAATAAATAAATTCTACTTTTTTACCACAGGGTTCTGAAGCTCGACGTTTTGCTCTCACTTTGTCATCAAAATTGATCGAGATCTCCGGAGACCAGCGGGCGGGGAGTTTTTTCCGCCAACGCGTCAGCTTGGCTATCCAAAGAGGAAACGCTGCCAGCCTTCTGGAAACCTTGCCGTTAATTGAAAGCAGTGGCTGACTTGAGGAAATTTTCTATAAATAGACTGTAATTTGTACATATTTGTTGTATATAAAAAAAAAAATTAACAAAAAAAACATTTTACTAAATTGGTAGCTGTCTGGTACCTTCAGTTCTTTTTTGATACCTTTAAATTCTACTAAATAATAAATTTTATTTAAAGTTTTGACCATTATAAGGTAGAAGAAATTGCTTAGTACTTAGTGATAATAATTATAAAGTAATTTAAAAAAAAAAAACTTTAAAGAACTACCTACTAATTCCGAAAGTAATAAGAACTCTGGATATCAAGCAGGTAGGGTGCTAAAATTTTAGATTAATATTTGATTACTAAATAAATATTTTTTCTTGCAAACTATACTTTAAGGTACGGTATTTTTATACTTACGGTATTTTTTTTTCTTTTTCAACTCTTTGAGATAGAGTGGAGGTGCGAAAGTGAAGCGAATTTACTTCACAGGATGTGATTACTACTGCTCTTACTTATCGCTTTAGAGATATTAATGTAATGATAGTTAAACATTCGAAGAATAACAATGTTTAAGTTACTTTATTAGACTTTAAACATTGAAAAAATAATGAGATATTTAAATTTGTAAATAGATAGAGGAATAATTAGTCATCAGCCTGTCTTATTCCTAACTAGCTGACCCGCGCGGTTTCACCCGCGTTCCCGGGATAAAAAGTAGCCTATGTCCTTCTCCATACCATAGGCTATATGCATGCCAAATTTCATCGCGATCGGTTCAGCGGTTTAAGCGGGAAAGCGTAACAGACAGACAGACAGAGTTACTTTCGCATTTATAATATTAGTTAGGATAGTTAGGATTATTTGGGATCACTGCAAAGTACGTTTCATCAATTAATATAAATCATTTGCAGAATCTATCCACGTATTCTTTGTTATTCGTCTACATTCATTATGATGGTGAATAAATTTACTTTTTACCAAAAAAAAAAAAGAAACATACGCGTCGAACGTAGAACCTTCTCCTAATTTTAATTCTGTTAAAAAATCTGATTCGTTGTACATTAGATCCCTGGCTTCACAGGAATCCTCGGTAAGTAATGAAAATAAACTTACCGAGGACTTACTTAAGTAGGAGCTACTTACATGTAAACTCTTACATCGATTCCAGGAACTAGTCTTATAGAATAATAAATAAATAATAAATATCCTGGGACATTCCTCACACACGGCTAACTGATCCCAAACTAAGCAGAGCTTGTACTACGGAAACCAGATAACTGATAAATTACTTTTTGTTAACAGTGAGAATATATCTTTATTTACAACAAATATGTACAAAATACAATCTATATACATATAGAAAATTTCCTCAAGCCTGCCGCTGCTTCCGATTAACGGCAGGGTTCCCAGAAGGCTGGCAGCGTTTCCTCTTTGGATAGCCAAGCTGACGCGTTGGCGGAAAAAGCTGGTCTCCGGAGGTCTCGATCAATTTTGATGACAAGGGTGATTTGATTTGATGATTTTTCAACTTTTTGTTTGTAAATACATACATACTTAATATACATAATTACACCCAGACTCGGGACATACAGACATGTTCAAACCGACGACCTGTGGTGTGATAGGTGGAATTTTAACCAACCGCGCCAACTGGCCCGTCAAAAACCACTGTTAGGCACTTATGAGGCCTTAGATCCAGAGAAACCATTTTTGCGTTCCCGGGAGTTTACTAATGGATAGTAATGTGTGGATTAAACAAGCATCTGTTTTGATTAACAACGCAACACGAAAGCTGATTACATTCGTGATTTCGTGACATGGTCAGATTCTCCTGTGAGGATTCTCCGGATGAAGTAAATTCAAAAGATGAGATCAAAAGTACAACCCAAAAGTACAATCAAATAAAAAAGGACAATGCTTAATAAGTTTCAACAACAAATATAATGCACAAAAAAGTATAAAGACAACTTTTAAATTAAACGAGCGCGATGAAAACAAAACTTTTAACTGTTCTTTTAACAATACTTGAGTTTGTTCTTTTGGTAATTCTCTTTAAGTTGATAAAAGGAGCTTCTGCCCCAATACTTAAGGCGTGCTTGAAACCTGCCCCTTTTATTTTCTCTCGTGAATGTAGGATTTAATTCTGGGGTCATTCGTTATTAAAATTATCTCACTTAATTTTTTTTGCGAAATGACGCTTTGCCTATCTGAAATATTTCGTACAAGCTAGCTGCTTCAAAATGTCACTTGGAATTATGAAATTAAACATGTGATAATGAAAATGTAAGTAGGTATAGTGCTAAATTCAAATTCAAAAAGCATTTATTCAATTTAGGCCCTGATAAGGCACTTATGAACGTTAACAAATGGCTCTACGCCGGTTCTAAGATGAGTCTTGGCACAGCACGTGTTTGACGTCTGACGTCATTGAAAGAAGAAGAAAAAAGAAGAAGAAAACACATTTATTTGACGAAAACATTAACATCCTACAATATTTTATTTGAAAATAAACCAGTAGGTCTGTGCCGGGAAGGTGTGAAGGGAACGGACGTCATTATAAAAAATAGATACCGCTAAAGAGAAGTCATCATCAACGACGTCAAACACGTGGTGTGTCTCATCTTTAGTGGCACGTATTATAGTTGCTTCTCTTTTCCTAATATTCTACTGTCTCATTGACTTTAGGATAAAATATTATAGTATTTTCGCGCTTAAACTAAAAAAATACGATATTTTTACTGCTCGTAAAATTTCCGACTGCTTCGAAAATACATCTAAACGAATTAAAGTCAGGGGGCAAGAGAATTTTTAACATTCAGCATTGTCTGTAAAAGATATTTGTGCAACTCGTCGGTTCTCTTTCCACTTGTGCCTTCAGATTTTTCATTCAAAGCTTCAGTTCTTAAAGGAACAGTTTCTGTTAAAGCAGTATTTTAATGAGAAGTTTTTGTAACTTCCCTTTTTTGCATACGCAAAGTTTATCTTTGTAGCTGCTATCCAGTTGAAATTGCGTTGAAATGTTGTACATTGCTTCCAGCTAGGTTTTGCTGAGTTGATGCAGTAAGTAGTGTTCTACATTGTGATGATTTCTTTAATGTCGTTTTAATCTTTACTTATGCATTTCCAGATGTGATCTTTTCTAAGCATAAGTTGGATTTGTCATGCTGAACAACTTTTACTATAATTTCAATTTATTTTATAGCATCATCGGTTAATGGTGGAATAGTACCCAAACACACGAAAAGCACCAAACGTGACATGATTGTTTTTTAAATTTAAATAGATTCACTACTTTTTACCGTCTGTGAAATAGATAAACAAATGGCAAGAAAGCTAGGTAATATTGCATTGTCATCCAGGTCTGAGCTAAGTTTTAAGTATATAGCGTTTTTTCGCTCGACTGGGGAAGTACCTCCACCTTACAGAATACCGCAGCCAAATATCAATGTAGTATTCCTGCACGTGAGGTTGCCAGAGATCATTGGGGATGGTGAAAGGGAGGGAGGGTCGGTAACGCGTGAGTGATGCCCCGGGGGTTGCAATCAAATAAAAAGACAGATACAAAAGCGAGTTAATCCATTGGCTCGTGGAGAGGATGCACGTTCTATAACTACATGAAGAAAAAAAACAATGGTAAATAGAGAAAGTGGTAAAAACATGGTAAAAAGATTAAGTGGTAAAAAAAGTGTTAAAAAAGTGGTAAATAATAATATAGAATTAAATATTAAAGACAACAAAATAGACAGTTTATCTAATAGATTTACTACAAAACTTCAGGTAACAAGAGAAAATAATCTTCAGGGCACTTGGACATACAGATAAACTACTATATTGATATTCTATGAACAAACTCTACCTCGGATAGTGCTTTGTTGTTGTTCTTGCGAAGTAATGGGACGTGAAAAGAAGGTATCCTAGTTACTTGTTACAATAGATAGACAATAGTTCAAGTTTTAGTATCTTTGCCTTGCTCCACGCGTGTGTAGTTTAGTTTTAGTTTAGTGGTCCAATAAGGCACAGGTAGGTACCACAGCGTCCGGTCTTGAGTTCTGCGATCACAGATCTGCGTTCCGCGGTTACTATTGTCCATACAGCAAGCATCTGATTTCTTCAATATTCGCTAATGATCACACGTCATATTCTCTTTTAGTATAAAACAAAAAAAAATACTCTTGTGACACAATTTTTTTTCAATAGCTCACATAAGTTGCGACCTGCCAGCTTTCAATAATGAAATTACAATAGAATATGAGTTCTTCTTGAACGCCGCGATTACAGTTCGTGAACGCAAAACTCTAGCTAGACCGTTTGCTGTGGGATCAGCGCCTACGAGATCGAAATTCCGTAATTCATAAAAAATCTATCTAAAAAAATACTTGCAGGTCACTAGATCGAATTACCAAGACCATAACGTTACGTTTTATTACATGAATGTCGTTGTGTGTAGGCGAAAAACATTAATATCTTGAATTTATCAAAACATATGAATGAGACTATCACGCTCATGAAGCGTTGTTAATATGATCAATTTCGCAATAATACACTTGATGAATTACGATTACTTTTATTTAATATTTTAGACTAGGTACAAAATACATTGAGACCCGACAGACGACATAGGAGGAAGTAGTCATAGAGCCTACCATAGACAGCATTTACATGTATGTAACATCTTCCTTTTTTTTTTTTTTTTTTTTTTTTTAACATATTAACTTATAAATATTTTACATTTCCGAATGCACTCACAAAACTCAATGTCACTGTCTCACTGAGTGACACTGACATTGACAGAGAAATAAAGTACTTACATAGGTAAATCAAATCTTACATAGGTACAATATAAAATAAATTAGTTTACTGTTAATAGAGTTTACAATATTTTTTAAAGAAGTTTTTATTTTACACATTAAATCTCTTCAATATATCTATTGACTGGTTTATAGACACGACCATATCTCGACATTTCTTTGGATGGTGCAGGTGTAGAATGCTGCTGTTGTAATTGTGATTGTAATGTTACATTTTTATTTTCAGGTTTCTGTTGAGGTGTTTGTTTCACAGTGTGTTGAGTGTTTTGAGTATGTTTCAAAATAAACTGGCGATTACGACGAAATTGACCTACTTGACTATCAATAATGTAGCTTCTAGGTTCAGGGCCAATTTTAGATATAACACCAGGGACCCACCAACTATCCTCAGGTTTGTGTTTAAACAAGACTTTTTCACCGATATTCAACGGTTTAAGTGTTTGTGTGTGTTTATTATAATAAAAAGTTGAATATGACTGTTGTTTTTCTTTACTTTCCTGTACTTTCTGTAAATCACATAAATTAGGTTTTAATGTTTCTTCTGAAGATGGAATGATTGTACGCAACCTTCTAGACATACTAAGCTCAGCTGGTGAGTATTGATTTAGCTTAGGTGTATTTCTATAAAGTAATAAAGCTAAATACATATCAGACTTATCTTCTTTACACTTTTTTAGTAAGTTTTTTATTGTTCCTATAGATCTCTCTACCAACCCATTTGATCTACTTAAATATGGACTTGATGTTATGTGTTGTATGTCCCACTCTATAATGAATGTATGGAATTCTTTACTATTGAACGGTGGTCCATTATCTGAAATTATAGTTTTAGGAATACCAAATCTAGCAAATATGGATTTTAACTGAATTATGACTAAACTAGCTGTAAACCCTGACTTTAACATTGCAATTTCTATATATTTAGAAAAATAGTCGACAACCATTAAATACTTAACACCCTCAAATTCAAATATATCTATACCTACTTTGTACCATGGTAAGTTCTCATACTCATGATGAATAATAGGCTCTTTACTGTTATTTCTACGATAAGTTAGGCAAACATTACATTGATTAATGTATTTTTCTATATCAGTTTTCATGTTTGGCCAAAAAACTGTTGATTTTGCTAGTCTAATAGAACTATTCATGCCTTGGTGACCATGGTGAATAAGCTTTAATATGTATTCTCGCATTGATTCTGGTATTATAATGTGATTTCCTTTAAATACAACATTATCTATGACATGAATTTCACTTTTAAAATTGAAGTAACATTTGACTGACTGACTGACAGAACTTTTATGCTCAGGCCATCCATTCTTACAATATTGCATTATTTGGAATAATGTAGGATCTTTAATTGTAAACTCTTGAATCTCTTTTAATTTTTCAGAACTAACTGATAAATTCGACATAATTGAATTTACATGCAAGTCAATGTCTTGGTCTACCTCTGACAAACAAGTATTACTTAATGCTGCTCGTGATAATGTATCTGCAATGTATAAGTAACGACCCGGCTTATATATTACATGTAAATCATATGGTTGTAATCTTAACATGATTCTTTGTAGTCTTGGCGGTATGTCAAATAGAGCTTTCTTAAATAATGTTATAAGTGGTTTATGATCAGTTTCAACTATCACCTGGTGTGCATATATATATTGGTGAAACTTAGTGCACCCAAAAAGTACTGCTAATAGTTCTTTTTCGATTTGAGAGTATGATTGTTGACATTTTGTTAATGAAGCTGATGCATATGCAATAGGTTGTTTGTCATGCAATAAGACTGCTCCCATAGCATCTTTGGATGAATCTACGGACATATTAATCTCTCTTTGGGGATCATAGAATGTTAAGACTGGTGTAGAGCTAATTATTTTTTTGATATTATTGTATTCTATTTCGTGATGATCAGACCAATACCATGCAGTGTCTTTTGATAAAAGTTTTCGCAACTGACTTATTTCTTGTGCTAAGTTTTTTATAAATGGACTAAGATAGTTGACCATACCAAGGAATCTTTGTAATTCTGTGACATTTTTAGGACTAGGCATTCCACAAATTGCCTCGACTTTTGACTTGTCAACTTCAATACCTTCCTTACTAAAAATATGACCTAAGTATTTGACTTTTTGTTGACAAAATACAGACTTTTCTTTATTAAATTTTAGGTTAATTTGACGTGCCCTATTTAGAACTTCTTGTAAACGCTCGTTATGTTCCTGAATACTTTTTCCATATATAAGGAAATCGTCCATCATTATTTTAACACCTTCTATATCCCCAAACCTTTTCATCATTTCCCTCTGAAAAATTTCAGGAGCTGCATTTATTCCAAAAGGTAACCTAGTATATTTAAAACGACCATAAGGAGTAATAAATGTACATAGCTTTGAAGAAGCTTCAGATAATTTAAGCATCCAATAACCTTTATTTGCGTCAAGAGTGGAGAAATATTGGGCACCCGACAGACTGGATTTTATTTCATCTATTGTAGGGAATTGAAAATGCGATCTTAAGATTGACTGGTTCAGTTTCCTAGGATCTAAACACAGACGTAATTTACCATTCTTTTTAGAGGTAATAACTAGTGCACTTACCCATTCTGTAGGTTCCTCAACTCGTTTTATGACTTCACACTTCTCCATGTTCTCAAGCTCTACCTTTAACATCTTTTGTAAACGAAATGGTACTCTTCTGCATGCCTCAATTGATGGTGTAGCATTTGGTTTGAGTTTTAAGTCACACTCAAAATCAGTAATACAGCCCAAACCTTCAAATAAATCTGTGTTAGACTCAACTATATTTTGCCAACATTTTTTTTTTTCAGAGTTTTCCTGAAATGACACTGTACTAACTTTTTTTACCAAATTTAGCTGCCTACATGTGTCCCTACCAATAATGTTCTGGCAATTCATGTCTACTATATGAAAGTTAATTTGAAAAGTGTTGTTTCTATATGACACAGGTAAATCACATTTACCTACTATTGGTATAACCTCACCACTAAATGTTGATAATGTGTACTGACTTCTTTGAATATTTTGACTTGTCAAGTTTAATTTCTGAAAAGTTTTTAATGACAATATATTTGTGTCTGCACCAGTATCTAAAATAAATGAAACATTAATACTGTTCATCAATAAATCAACTTTCCATGCTCCAGACATATTATTATCACTGTTTACACAATATATAGAACCAATATATAATGATTCTGAATCATTTTCACTTGACTGAGAACAATTTATGTCTGATTTTAGTAATTTTACATTTTTGAAGCGACACATTTGAGAAAAGTGATTAAACTTATTGCAATTATGACATTTAACTCCTATGGCTGGACATTTGAATCTGTGCACTTGTCCACATCTACCACAAGTTATCTTCTTATCCTTCGAGGTTGATCTTGAACTGTATGACTGTTGTTGTTGGTGAAATGACTTGTTTCCCACCTGAGACTGGTCCCGACGTATTGGTGACCTGGATACTCTACCGACAAAGTGTAGTGACGAATCTTCTAATGCTTTTGCCTGTTGTTTAGTTGATTCATGATGTTTTGCAATATCTATAGCCTCATCTAAACTTTTGGGTTGTTTCATCAAGATTTTTTCTTTTATTTTAGGATTTGAACAATTCCAGCTGAAAATATCCTTGAGTAAGTCCTCTCGAAGGTCTCCAAACTCACAATTGTAACTTATATTTTGTAGATCTGTGACATAAGTATTTAATTGTTCTTCAGGACCTTGTTTTCGATTAAACAATTTATGGCGTTCCATAGTAATATTTATTTTGGGAGTGAAGTGCTTCTCAAATTGTTGACAAATATCCTCAAACGTTATCTTGTCTATATCAGCATTAAACGAATAAAAAACATTTAAAGCCTCTGTGCCAATGAATTGTAATAGGATTGCTACTTTCCGACTATCTGCTTCATCTTCTAGGGCATTTGCACGCAGGTATATTTTTAGTTTTGTCTTCCAGTTCTTCCATTCCAATGGCATGTTATTACTGTTGAAATTCAATGCCTCTATACCTATTACTGGCATAACTTTATGCAGCTTAGACTTACTTTGACTCTTTGAAAGAGTATTAATGTTTCTGGAGTCATTTTCTTCCGACATGGCTGCCGATATTCAGGCTTCAGGATACACGGCACGTTTTACAATTGGAATATGTCAATGCAATTGGATTATTATTTCCGAGCCACTTCTGACACCATATCACGCTCATGAAGCGTTGTTAATATGATCAATTTCGCAATAATACACTTGATGAATTACGATTACTTTTATTTAATATTTTAGACTAGGTACAAAATACATTGAGACCCGACAGACGACATAGGAGGAAGTAGTCATAGAGCCTACCATAGACAGCATTTACATGTATGTAACAGAGACCAGCATTTAGGATATTTAATCTTAGCTCTATAATTCGCAGGGGATATTTGTTAAAAGGAATATTATTAAGTTACAGAATATTTCTAAACTGTATTTTCTTCTTCTTAGAAAGAAGAAAAAAACCAGGCCTTAGAAGCTAGTAAAATATAAAAGAACTACAACAAACCAGGTAAATAAACATAACATAACAGCAACGTTACGGTCCCAAGCGATAACAGGACCTAATTAAAACAATACATTTGGGTCGGACCCAACACGAAAATCCCAACGAAATTTAACTCGTTCAAGTAATAAAACATTGGCATAAAACAACGGTTATACATTTCGAAACATAAAAACAAGGAGATGTGTACCAGCAATACCAAAGGTATAAAGATGTAGCGATATCTAGCAGTTACACAACATAGTTAACACTTCCATGGATAGATAGCGCTATAATAATGCTACTTTGTAACGTGGGGCCCGAATAGTAGTATAGTAGTCGGATTTTGCAGTCTAGTATGCAAAATCCTTCGTTTTTTGGCGGGGTACTGTAACGTTGCACTTGCAAATTACATAAATAAATATAAGTATAGTTAGAAAACCTTTAATAAAACTTAATTACACTTAAATTAAAATAATATTTACAACTTATTCTAAAACATAATTAAATATAACCTATTAAACTAATAAAACCTAAAAATCTTAATACTTAATAAATATTATTGTACGGAATCTACAAGTACGTATTAATGATAATGGTTCCCGCACCTACGCATCCCTAACAAAACTAACGGGTTTGCGAGCTGCGCCGGCGCGGCGGCCAACGCCCAGTCGTTCAATTCGAGAATTCTCCACGCTCAGTGCGCTTTGAGACTTCACAGGTGACGGCTGCGTCACTTGCGTCGAATTTTTAACTAGTTTATTTTGTAACTCATACCTACGTGAGTGTTGGAATCCCGCTAGGGTAAGTTCCCATGTATTACTTTGATAAATCCTCCATTGTAAGGTGTTCTAGCTTTCTATCTTTCCTATCTATGCTAGCGCTGCTTCCTTTTTATTGTTTGTCAGGGACACTGTAACCTAGAATCAAACCTACCTACACAGTTGCGCAGCAAACGCTTTAGCCTTTTTGTTTCTGGCCTTCCAGGATTTACGTCTACCTTTGCAAATACCTGCGCAGCTTGATACCTAGCTGTGGGGAACGCTGTGGAACCTACCTCCATCCCTGCTGGCTGACAATACTTCCGCTGACTCCTGGGAGCTGGACCAGACCGAAACGAAAACTGAAGCTGCCACTTCTACCTTAGTTCAGGCCAGTGTTCCCTACTAAAAATTGTACCCCCTGTGAAATCTGGACGTGAGGCGGCCACAGAATTTTAGGCAATTAAATGTTTCATTGGACTAATTTCCATTGTTTCATTTAATCGAACCCTACCTACCTACACACCGCGACAATAGTATAACCCACTCCCCTCATTTTGTGATATCTGATAAATAATTATAGTTATATTAATGTATTACTAATACATACAATTGGCATGTTAGTATGTTTATTATATTATACATACATCATTTCTTAAATAAAAAAATAACTGAATTCAGATAATATTGAGTTTTGCGGTGCGACAAAAGTATAACCCAGGCAATTAAACGTAAATAAAAACTCGAGAGAAATATATCAAGAACAATTATTTATTTAAATTAATATTTAGTAGATCCACCACTTTTACTTATCACTTCAATCAATCGATTTGGTAAACTGTCATAAAGCTTTTTAATTGTGTCTTGATTCATATTCTGCCATTCGTTAATGATCACCTTCTTCAACTCTTCAACTGTACTAAATTGTCTTGATCCGCGATAGACAGCTCGTGATAAATCTCCCCAGCAAATTAGCTTTTTTTCAGCAAAATAGTCTTTGACTACCTGTGCTCGGTGAACACTGGCATTATCTTGTTGAAAAATAAAATTATTGCCAGCAATTCGCGTTGCATGGGAAGTAATCTGTTCATTTATTACTTCTATATATCGTTTACTATTTATTTTTCCAGTACAGAACTTAATATCCATTTTCCCCGAGTATCCAATACCAGACCATATCATTACACTACCACCCCCAGCTTGTCGACGACTCAGTATAAAATTGTCTTTTCTTAAATCGTGATAATAGTAATTAAAACCATCGGGTCCATCTAAATAAATTTTTTTTTTCGTCAGTAAAAATAACTTTTCTCCATTTTTTTTTTCCATTGAACATGATCTTTGGCAAATTGTAATCTTACTAATTTATGTTTATCCGACAACGGTGGTTTTCTTTGTAATTTCTTACGTTTTAGATATTCACAATCATGTATAATACGTTGAACATTTCTTAAATTAGTATTAACACCAGCCTCCGCTGCAATTTGTCTTGCTGTAAGCGCAGAATTGGACGCAACTCTTAGAATTGACCTTCTTTCTTGTGTTGTTGTTGCTTTTGGTCGACCAGTCCTCTTTTTTTTCCCATAGTTTTCGGGATCTTTTAAATAATTTCGCACAACACGATGACTTCTATTAATGATTTTTGCGATTTTGACCTTAGAATAATTTTCAGAATGCAATTTTTTTATTATATTAATTTCAGTTTCGTTTAAGTATTTTCCTCGTGGCATTATATTTCAAAAATAGACAGAAATGAACCAAAACAATTAATTTATGCGTAGTAAATTACGAGATACACCAAACAAGTATAAACACGAACTGACACGTCCAGTGCACCGAGCCGCTTGAGCCAAAATGACAAATGGGTTATACTTTTGTCGCACTATCAAACTAACGATCTCGCTCGCTCATAACAATGCAGCGTCGGAACGTAGCTAAGTATATACCATAATATTAGAATCAAGTCATCAATGCTGGTGCATTAGTAATATATTTACTTATATTTAGTTTTACAGTAGATATGAAAAAATTAGGGGGGTGGGTTAAACTATTGTCGCGGAGTGTATCTGTTGACGTCCCCCTAAGGGACTTGCCACAACTTCGTGCTAATGAAATTCAGATTATAGCAACTGTCAAACATCTACAGATGCATCGGGGATCTTTCCTTTTTAATCGAGATGCAAACTTGCCCCTCCATAAATGGATTTTAATAAAAAATGGCCGATTGAGAAGACAAGATTTGAGACCGCTATATATTGATGATTGCATCTACATAAGATTGTGGGAATACAGATTAAAATGTACGAGGAAAAAAACTGTTATGAAAAAAATAATAGATAAAATATGCGTGCGTAAAAAGAGATATATCATGTTCAAAGGATGTAGATTGAGCCAGATTGAAAGAAAAAAGAAAATACCTTTATTTATTAAAAATCGATGCAGATAACATAAAAATATAGTTAAAATAAAAATATTTAAAAAATTAAAACAGATTAGGCAAACTGTACGCCGCATTTCTGACAAATGAGGTTGACAGCTCAGCATTTTGCTGCGTCAATTCCGTAAAAGCACTGATTTTTAGTGTCAACCCCCTGCATTGATTGGGCCTGCATAATCTTCTACTGTTTATTAGGTGGTTTTTATCTAAAATATATGCTCCTCCCAGTATTACTGTTATAAATATTATGATGATTGCAATTTAATAACTTTATGTGACTTGTTAATGTTTAGGTATACAGCAGTTATTAAAAAAAATATGCATCGATATTATGGACTGCAATGGTCACGCACTGTTTGGTTTCAAAGGAGCTTTCAACAGTGGATGCTCAGGTTGTGAAATGATCTCTCTGTGGTTATTCCAAGGGAGTATAGCATCGGGTTATTCAAGAAGTTATTTACACTAATATAAAGAGAGATTTGGATTTTTGTATTTTTGTTTGTAATTAATAAACTCAATAAGTACTGCCGAGTACTGCCCCAATTTTCAAAAATTCTTTCACCAGAAGAAATCTAAATTATCACTGAGTAACATAGGCTATTATTTAAAAAAAATAAGGATTCTTAGGAAAACCCCAATAATGTAACCTAAATTTCACCCGCGTGAACGCCGGCCACGAACAGCTAGTATACACATATCGTAATTTTTATGATCAGTGGTCACATGTACAATTAAAACGATATAAAGTTGCCGTCATTTGAGCAATAAAGTCTGAAACGACACTGTAAAATTGTTCGCATTGAAACAATGGGTGGAGGGGGAAAACTAAGTGGAAAAATATCCAATCAAAATTTCCTATTGAATTGAATTCTGATGTATGTGCCTTTGTTTTTGCATATTTTTTAAGAGAAGTGGAGATCAGCATTATTTCGCTCTAAGAGCAGCTCGACTGGGGAAGTAAGGTCGCCAGAGCTCGCCGGGGAGAGGTGTGCGGTAACCGGTTACCACCAGGTGGGTCGTATGCTTGTTTGCCGACTTAGAAGTCTAAAAAATGCCGCATCCTCACTAATATTATAAATGTGAAAGTGAGTTTGTTTGTTACGCCTTCACGCCTTAACTACTCAACGGATCATCATGAAATTTGGTATGCATATAGCCTATGGTACGGAGAAGGACATAGGCTACTTTTTATCCTGAGAACGTGGGTGAAACCGCGGGGGACAGCTAGTTTATTATATTACTAGCAGTCCTCCGCAATCCCCAGATAAAAAGTAGCCTATGTGCTTCTCCAAACCAAATTTAGTAGTTAAGGCGTGAAAGTATAACAAACAAATAAACAAACAAACTCACACATAATAAATATAAGTTAATATTAGTTAGGATTAAGATTTCATTGGCCCTGATTCTGTTGTTTACAACTAAACTAATTTTAATCTCACTATGTCTCTTTCTAACAAAGAACATAAAAAAGGATGTATGAAATTTAGTCCTGTCAAATTAGTCCAATGCTTGTTTCCGATATAAATTTAGTCGCCATCTATCGCGGTTACGCCTAAATACACGCAAAATAATAATAATATATTCTATCCTTTGTCATTAAAAACGCACAAGAAACCTTGCACTATCACAGAGTAAATGAAATGGTAAAATTATGTTGCGATCCAAGAAACAACACTTAGAATGTAATGTAAAACAAAGCCTGGAATGATCCCTTTCATGGATGAATCCCTTTGTGCTAGCCCGGTAGTGTCTGTGGATGTAGGTCTTGTAGAGAGGAACATTATTGTTCTAGATATTTTCTTAGGAGAATTTACTTTTTATTTAAAATGATTTTAAAGTAATTATTTTCTTGGAAATGGACCACAAGTAATTGGAGTAGTATGAATTAATTTGAAATTGGACGATATACAGGGTTATTGGAAAAACATTAACAACCTTGCAGGACTGTATTACTTACATCATAAACAACAATTCCATGACTTTTTACATAACTATACAAAATTAAACTTTCAAGATTATCAGTGTTCTATCTCACACATTTCAATTGTATATTTAGTTATAGCTATGCCTCCCATGCACCGTTATACAGTATTTTTAACCGACTTCAAAAAAGGAGGAGGTTCTCAATTCAAATGTATTTTTTTATGTTTGTTACCTCTTATCTCCGTCATTTATTAACCGATTTGGAAAATTCTTTTTTTTTTTTTTTTTTTTTTTTTTTTTTTATTTATTTTATTTCCAAAAAAACCTTACATGTTTTGCTTATTTAATAGTCGCCAAACTACTATTGCAGTTTGTAGGCGTGCTCTCTTTCACAGTTTTGGTTTTGTACGTACATTATTTAGTTTATTAACAATCACATGCATTATACCTATATTATTCTAGTCTAGTCCAGTTACTTAAGAAATAAACATAATATATCATTTATTTCTTAAGCAACTAGACTGCTTTTCTAATAAATTCTCTTTCACTTTTCTTTTTAAAGTTATTTTACATTTAATTTTATTTTCATTTAATAGCAGATTAGGATACATATTACATAATTTTGGGGTTACATATTTGCGAGTTCTTTTACCATAATAGTTATGAATGTTAGGTACAACTAATGTCCCCTTAGTTTTAGCTCTGGTATTACATTTACTGTGACTCACACTCTTATACTTATCACTATAATACGTTTCTATGGCATGTAAAAAGCTTATTTTTTCTTCTACAGGCAATATTTTACAATGGGAAAAGAGTTTATTGTAGTCATCTTTGCATTTATTTTTAACTTTAGTATCTACTAATATTTTTAAAAACCTAATTTGTAATTTCTTGATTTCCTGTAAGTACGTCTTAAATGTAAGACCATAACAACTAAGTCCATATGTTACTAATGACTCAGCTAATGCATAATAGACCATATACAGACAGCTACAGTTCAATATATTTTTCAGATGATAAAATCTGCTAAGGATTGATCTTAATCTATTACAAACACTATTTACTTGTAGTTTCCAATTGAATCTATTATCTATAATCAATCCCAAATACCTGACATTTGTTACATATTCTAAACTTTGGCAGCTACATGTTACTTTATTTTTATGTAAACATTCATAGGAGTGACTGACAATTTGCAAATCATGCAGGTCAACACTTCTTGCTTTTTTATTGTAGGGTGAATATATATGCATACATTTTGTTTTGCAAGTGTTAAGTATGATGCCATTATCGTGAGCCCATTTTGTGATGTTATCAAAATCTGCTTGCAATTGATGTTTTATTTTAGTCACGTCTTTACCGGAGATTACTAAACACGTATCGTCCGCATACATAAACACCCCACAATTTTGTACAACGTTGGGCATACTATTGACATGCATGATATAGCCAACCGGCCCATACACTGACCCAGTGGGCACGCCGAGAGAGATGTTCGCGACCGCACCAGTCGTGCCCGACACGGCCGTGCACAGCGTCCGGTTGCTTAGATAGCTGCGGAAGAACCTGTTGGTAGGACCACCAATACCACACTCATCCATAGCTTCGAGCAGCTGACAATGGTCAAGGGTGTCAAACGCTTTTTTGAAATCAATAAACAGAGCTATGACCTGTTTCCCTTCGTTCAGCTCGTTATTCACAAAGTCGGTAAATTGCGTGAGTGCCGTATTTGTGCTCCTACCAGTCCGAAACCCATCCTGGCTGTTTGACAAAATATCATTATTTTCCAAAAAAAAAGCTAACCTGATTCACAATAACCTTTTCAACTATTTTGTTAACTACAGACAATATCGCAATTGGTCTGTAGTTAGTGTAGTCCAGGTGACATCCCTGCTTGTAAATTGGCCTAATTATAGATTTTTTTAACTCATCAGGGTAAGTACCTGTTGCTACACACATGTTTATAAATTTCGCTATTACTTTACTGACATTTTCCTTCACATATTTTAAATCCTGAACTCTTATCTGGTCACATCCAGGTGCTTTACTACATTCTAAACTATCTATTATTTTTATAATTTTTTTATAATCTACTTTTACAAATTTAAATGAAATATTACTCTTATTAACATACTTATCTCTTTCTAGAAATTTTATGGTACAGTTATGCTTTATTTTTTCTATTTCCTGCGTGAATGTATTGGCAAATTGAGAACATATATTATACATATTATCTGTCTTCCCCAAATATCTCTCTATAGTACTGTCAATTGTTGTCTTTTTTTTACCCATCCAATCATTAATGTTAGCCCAAATTTGTCTAAAATCTCCCTTACAATGCTTTATTTGGTTTTTCCTAAATGTATTTCTTGCTAAATTGATTGCTTTATTTACTTTATTACGATATTTTGTATATTCTAACCTGCTATTCATATTATTAGGATCGTTTTTCCACAACCTGAATAATTCTGTTTTTTTTTCTATCATACGATTCAACTTTTTACTTACCCAGGGTTGTGTATCTCGTTTATTACCAACAGACTTTTCTGCCATACATTCAGCATAAATAGAACTAAACACTACACTCAATCCATGATACAATAACATAGGGCAGTTTAATTGTAATAAATCCGACCACTGAACATTATCAAGACTTTCTTGCACTAGTTTATTATTTAACACTTTTCGCATCGTAGTATTGTTTTTGCACTCGCGCATTCCACAATGTAGCCGAATACCGATCATACGATGATCCGACAGGTGACATTCGAATGTGTGCGAAGCTATGCACTGCGTCGCACGCGCCGCCGCTCGTACCCACACATGGTCGATACACGATGACTGTAGCCGACCGCTCACTATAGCCTCACGGGTTATCGCCGAGGCAGGTATAACACACTGTAGGCCGTGATCACACAGGGTGGTTTTATAGTTGCTTATAATTAAATTTGCGTTCGCGTCCATTATATCCAAATTAGTATCACCGATGACTATTACATCCTCTTGACATGGGATATTTCCTAGTAATTGATTAAGTTGTTCTATAAAGTGCATCTTGTTTAGATTCGGGGGTCTGTACAGCGCAACTATATTCACCACAATAGATCCTAGTTTGAGCCTTCCGTATATCAATTCTGCATCCGAAATTATTATCTGTTCTTTTTCAAAAACTAATTCTTTACTAACATATACCAATATACCCCCACCTCTTCTCACTTCTCTTGTATACTCATATGTATTGTATCCTTCTATTATATAAAGCGGAATATTAGGTATTTACTTCTATTATATTAAAAATTTGAAAGAGTACACTTCCCGTTTGGTCCCAGTGTCATCAGATCAAGATTTGATTACTTCTTAGTGTACTTTGAAGTCGGTTTAAGTTTTTTGTAAAACAGTCCAATTATGTTATGCGTAGAGTTCATAACATTTAGAGCGTAAAATTTAATTATTTTTATTTTTGTATGAATTAAAATCTGATGAATTATTAAAAGTCATGTAACTAAAGTTGTTGTTTATGATGATAGTAATATACTCGAGAGAGGTTTTTAATGTTTTTCCAATAACCCTGTATATTTTAACCATGGTTCTTTTGTGGAATATTTTAATTGATCGTTCATTCAATATTCAATTAATTCAAAATTAACCAGAACAACATAATCCATTCTCATGATCTCAAGAAAACTACATTGTTTTTGTTACTATATTAGTATTTCTTCTACTATTGTGGGTGACAGTCTTCTCAATCTCCTTCGCGAACTGTAATCTGTTTCCCGCCCCCCACAGATAGTGTTTCGTTCTTGCTAAGATGGTCAATTGTTTCAGGGAGACAAATAATAACAGCAATTTCTGGTAATATGCTCGGCTATCTTCATTTCTTGTATTTTTTCTTGTCGTGTTTTCAAATGGAACAATTTCACCGCCTAATTGCTCTATTTATATGCTCAAATCTAGTCTTTGTCTAAGCGACGTACATAGCGAATAAAAACTACGCCGTCGACCAATCAGAGCCTTAGAGAGAGATAGCACTATTCTTAGACTTCTCTTTCTATGGGAAGCTAATGCCTACTTTATTTTGGTGAAATTGCTATTTGAACCTATCTATTTTCCTATCTAATGAGATACCACCGAGTTATATCATTTATTCATAAGTAAAATATTACAAGTCCCTTATCAACTATTTCTTATCAGCTATTCTTAAAACAAAATAAATAATGAAATTTAACAAAACAACTTACAATCTAAAACTAAATAGGTATTTACATATCAAATGAATGTGTCGTGAACATATTCTCCCGCCGCAGTCCTGGCTCGTCAGGCTGGAACCTTTGGAGTTCACGACGGGACATCAGTCTTTAGTATGGCAAGTTTCTTCGTTGGCCGGCGCAGCACTCCCTTGTTGGTGCGGACGTCGACGGCACGTATCTCTCCATCAGGTCCGGGAAAGATGGCAATGACCTCGCCCCGCGGCCACTGATTGCGGGGTAAGGTGCCATCTGCGATCAGCACCAGGTCGCCCAGCTGGATCACGCCGTTCTTCGCACAGGGCTCCCGCCGGTGTTGAAGTTCAGGCAGGTATTCCCGCACCCAGCGGGACCAGAAGGAGTCGGCGAGGGCTTGGCTGACCCGCCAAGTCTTGCGGCTGGCTGCATCCTTTTCGGTGAATGCCCCTGGCAAGGGCACATGTGACGGCCCGCCGAGCAGAAAGTGGTTTGGGGTCAACGCCTCCGGGTCATCAGGGGACGTTGACACGTGCGTCAGAGGCCGGCTGTTGATGGTGTGTTCTGCCTCGACCAGGAGTGTGTGCAGGACTTCGTCAGCTGGGGCGCGTTCTCGGAGTGTGACGTCTAAGGCTGTCTTCACACTACGAACGAGCCTTTCCCAGGCACCGCCCATGAATGGTGCCGATGGTGGGATGAAGCGCCAGCGGATGGCGCGTATTGATGCTTCTTGTTCTAGTGCTTCTTGTGCTGTCTTCTTCATCTCGATGTCGGCACCACGGAGGTTGGTGCCCTGGTCACTCCAGAGCTCGGTGGGGCAGCCTCGACGTCCGATGAACCGGCGCAATGCCATGATGGCGGAGTCCGTCGTCAGGCTGTGGGCGATCTCGAGGTGCACGGCGCGTGTGGTCAGGCATGTGAAGATCACGCCATACCTTTTCTGTCTTCCTCTGCCGACGGTCACGGTGATCGGTCCGAAGTAGTCCAGGCCAGTAAAGGTGAATGGCCTCTGATGATGTGCTAGACGACTCGGAGGATGATTGCCGGTCGATGGTTGTGCTGGCGAGGCCTTCTTCACACGGCACGTCTGACACCACTGAAGTTCGGCGCGGACCGCGTTGCGTAGACGTAGTACCCAGAAGCGTTGTCTTACTTCGTTCGCTGTGATGTTGAAACCGCCGTGGTGAAGTCGTGAATGTACCCAACGAATGTACAGTCGGGTCCAGCGGTGGTTGCCGTCGATCACAGCCGGCTCTCGTTGTTCCTCAGTGATGTCTTCAGTCGCTGCGATTCTCGACTTCAGCCGTATAATGCCCTCAGTGTCTATTTGTAGGGCGAGCAATCTCAGACGGCTAGTAGAGGGCAATGACCCCCCTCGACGCAGTATGTTGACCTCTTCTTGAAACAGCTGTTGTTGTTGTGCACGAATCCACAGCTGTTCGGCGCGCTGAAGGAGTCGTGCCTCGATCGGGATAAATCGGGGCTCGTCGCGGTGCTTGCGCGTTGTGTGTCTGGCGGTGCCCGGTGCGTTGCCAGCGCGCCAGGTGGGATCGTTGTCTGCATTTTTCTGTGTGCGCTTGTAAGTTGCTGCACACCGCTGCCTCGGTCGGATGCGTTCGATGAACTGTAGTACACGCGCTGCGGTGCGTACGACGCGTATGTATGAAGAGAAGCGTTGTACATCTGGTAGCGCTTCTGTCAGGCGTGCTGCGTTGTCTTGCACGACGTGTACTCGTTCTTCGCCAGTGACCTCTATATCGACGACCTCTTTGTTTTCGCAGGGCCAATCTTCTTCGGGTAGGTATAGGAACTCCGGTCCCTGGAACCATCGGTGATCAGATGAGAAGTTCTCTGGCGTGTCTCTGGTGGCGTCGTCTGCGACGTTGAGTTTGGTAGGTACCCAACGCCATTCTGCAGTCTTGGTTTCTTCGGAGATCTCTGCGACTCGGTGAGCGACGAACGGCTTGTACGCTCGCGGGCCAGTCCTCAGCCACGCGAGTACGGTTCTGGAGTCTGACCAGAAAACACGTCGAGTCGGTTTCAAATCGTGCTCTTCGATGGCTGTGCGAGCTAGGCGGGTACCCAACACAGCGGCGTGCAGCTCCAGGCGTGGTATCGACGTCACTTTGTTGACTGGTGCTACTCTTGCCTTCGCGATGACCAGGCTGATGTCGACGTGGCCCTCCCCATCTTCAACTCGCCAGTACACTGCGCCAGCATATGAGGTCGAACTGGCGTCTACGAAGGTGTGTAGCTCGGCGGTCTTCGCTGTGTTGAGACGAGGATGACAGCGTGGCACAGCTAGTTTTGGCAGCCGTTGGACGTGAGCTATCCAATTTTTCCATATGTCATCTTCCGCTGGGGCAATAGGGTCGTCCCAACCGATGCCGCTGCGCCAGGTTTCTTGAATAATGCGCTTCGCCTGCACGGTGACTGGAGTGGCGAGTCCGAGGGGGTCAAACAGGGACATGACCGTCCTCAGAGCTTGTCTCTTGGTCGGCGTTTTTGTTCCCGTCAGAATGTCGGTGGGGATCTTGTGTTTATTGACGTTGAAGGATAGTGTGTCGGAGTCTGGATGCCACACCATGCCCAATATTTTTTCTGGATCCAGCGCCACCTTGTTTTCTGATTGTCCCGGTGAAAGGTTGTCGACCACGCGTCTTGAGTTCGATGCCCATCGCTGCAGGAAGAAGTTGGCGCAACTGTGAACAAACGCCACTTGATTTGATATTCTGAGTGCCTCTTCTTCACTGTCAAAGCTGCCAAGGAAGTCGTCCATGTAGTGGTTTCTGATGACAGCTGCTGCAGCCTCCGGATATTGACCTTGCATGTCGTCAGCGTTGCGATTCTTCACATAGATCGCTGTGCAGGGTGATGAAGTCGCGCCGAATATCACTGACTTCATCCGATACTCGTCAGGCGGGCCCTCCCGCCGGTCACCGCGCCACAGGAACCGCTGCATGTCCCGGTCCCGCTCGTTGATGTCGATACGGAGGAACATGTCTTTGATGTCAGCGGTGACGGCGATGGGTCGCTGCCGAAACCGCATCAGCACCCCAGGCAGCGACTGCAGCAGATCGGGGCCAGACAGCAGCATGTCGTTCAGTGATGTTCCTCTTGACTTGGCAGCGGCGTCGTGCACGATGCGTAATTTCTCGGGCTTTGCTGGGTTGATGACAGCAAAGTGTGGTAGATACCAGTGGCGCTCTTCTCTTGCCGGTGCTTTTTCAGCAAAGTTGTTTTCCAGGAGTACCTCCAATTGTCGCTGGTATCTCTTCTTAAGTTCGGGATCCCGGTCCAGCTTTCTTTCGATGCCTTGCAGTCGGTTGAGTGCGGCGTTGTAGCTAGGTGGGATCTCTGGTTCATCAGACTTCCATAAGAGGCACGTTTCGAAGCCTCCCGCCGGTAGCCGCCTAGTGTTCGCTTCCAGTTGTTGCAAGGCACGCTGTTCATCATCGGTGACTGGTTTCTTTGGAGTAATTCCCAATGCGTCAAGTGAGAAGTGTTCCCGCATGAGCTGCTCCATTTCCTCTTCAGGGCCAGTGGTGAGGTGATGAGTACGTTGCGCGTGCCATCTCGCCGGGAAGTGGTGCTGCGTTCCGTGTAGGACCCATCCTAGGTTGGTGCGTGAGGCGACTGGTTGGCTTCTGGTACCACGACGAACCTCTTCTGTGAGCAGCAGGTGCCAGTTGTCTTGTCCTATTAGGATGGTCGGTGTACCCTCTTCATAGAAGACGTCATCTTCTAGGTCTTGGAGGTGTGGGCAGTCCTTGACGATGTCCCGGTCGACTGACTGCGGCGCGAGCTTCAACTGCTTCATGGTTCTGGCGGAGATGTCATGTTGACTGCAGCCTGCTTGTCCACTGATGTGGAAGTTGATCAGCTTTGACTGCTTTGCTTCAATCTTCGCCCCAGCGACGCCTTCGATGAAGAATGGTGCCACAGGACCCGTTGCTCCGATCTTCTCAGCGGTTTCTTCATCAATCAGAGTGCAGGTGGATCCATCATCCAGCAGTGCATATGTGTCATGCACCCCTGCTGGACCGGAGACCTGCACCTTTAAGATCTTCAGTAGTGTAGATCTCTTGTTGAGGTGACCGTAGCTGTCTCGGGTTCTTTCTTGGCTGCCGATGCCGTTGGGTTGTGCAGCAGTTGATGATGTGGATAGCTGCAGTCGTTGATACCGCATCTCTTCACTTTGCAGATGTGTTTGAAGCGGCGCGTTCGTAGGCATCGAAAACATAACTTGTGTTTGCATGCCATGTCCCATCTTTCGATGATCGGTGCCTCCTTGAAGTTAGTACACGTTGCTGCGTAGTGACCTGCTTTCCTGCAGATCGGGCAGGCATATTTTTCAGTGGTGGCTGCTTGTTGCTCGTCTGCATGGTATGTGCGCGCCGATCTTTATTTTATTTTATTTTATTATGATACAAAATCCACAGCTATAAAGTAGCGACATTCATGACTTAAACTACTTAACTTAATGCCAATTAAGGATTTACTTTTTATTAACATAACTGATCAACTATGACAGAAACAGAGCTGTATGTGTATGTATGTATGTATGTGTATGTATGTATGTATGTGTATGTATGTGTATGTATGTATATGTATGTATGTATGTGTATGTATGTATATGTATGTATGTGTATGTATGTATGTTTGTGGATGGGTGTATGCGTATTTGTAATAATAATACAGATAAAATGTATGACAGGATATATATACGAAAGATATTATTATTGTAGCTATAAATATTCGTTAAGCTTGTCAACAACCAGTTTCTTAAATATATTTTTGCTTACGTTAAATGGGTCAACAGAGGAAAATTTTTCATTGTAACACTTCAGTGTACGATTAACAACCGAGTTTTGCGCATAATTGGTACAAGCATTGGGGACGTTAAATAAAGGCGTGTGTCTGGTGCGCCGATTAGGTGCACTTAATCTCAGGAAAGACGATAACAGGTTAGGACTATCTATAGCACCATTACAGACGTCATGAAGAAATGACACCTGAAGTAAGCAACGACGATCCTCCAGCGACAGCAGTCTATAATGCTGGCAAGAAACTTGATAATCTGTAGGCACACGATAAGTACGGTAGTCAAGATACTTGATGAACTTTGACTGTATCTTCTCGATATGCTGTGTGGTGGTAATATAATTAGGATTCCATATACAACAACAATATTCAAGTATGCTACGTATATATGAATAATAAAGAATTTTAATGCAATTTGTATCAGTGAATTGTTGAGTCACACGAAGTACAAAACCCAAGCTTCTATATGCCTTGTCAACTATAGAAGTTACATGTTCAGAAAAGGTTAATTTTGAGTCAAGTAGAACACCAAGATCACGAACACAATTCACTTTATCTAGGGTGGTATTTTCTAGGTGATATGTAAACTGAATCGGGTTGACTTTGCGTGTAAATGTTAGTTGTGTACATTTTTTGACGTTAACACTAATCCTATTTCTACGATAGTATTCAGTGATTCGATTAAGGTCCTCCTGCAATCTATCACAATCCGATCTGCTCTTAACTTTTAAATAGATTTTAGTATCATCCGCATACATTAAATAATTTGCATGTTGAAAACAACTTGTTATATCATATAGATAAGCAACATATAGCAAGGGCCCAGTTATAGAACCTTGTGGTACGCCTGATGTCACCTTAACAAAGTCAGAACAGAACCCACCAATTACCACAGCTTGGCTTCTGTTACGAAGGTACGACTCCATCCATCGTAAGAGGCTACCGCATATTCCCAACTCCTGCAACTTATGAAGCAAAATGACATGATCCACACGGTCAAAAGCTTTCTCAAAATCCGTGTAGATCACATCAACCTGAAAGCCACCATCCATGCCTTGCAAAACATCGTTAGTAAAGGTCGCCAAATTAGTACAAGTTGAACGACCCTTAATAAATCCATGTTGTTCAGATGGTATTGCACGATAAATAACTGGATACAGATGTTTGTGCACGACTCGCTCCATAAGCTTACTTAGGACATTTAGGATTGAGATAGGTCGGTAGTTTTGGACCAGTGCTTTCTGACCTTTCTTATGAATAGGGACGATGAGTGCAGTTTTCCATATATCGGGGAAAAACCCGTCCAGAAAGCAACGATTAAAAATATTTGTGAGAGGTATTGCAAGTGATTTTGCACAGCATGCGAAAAATATGGGAGGAATCCTGTCACTACCACATCCTTTACATGTATCAAGTTCCTTGAGTAATTTTATTATGTCTTCAACAGTTACCTGGATATTATTTATAGCATCATTACTGCTAACCTTATCAATTGAAATCGAGGAATAACTATTGAGAGGGAGATTGAAATTATTACAAAAAAAGGAATTAAATGCATTACATATATCCGTTTCATTGTTTAACATTATCTCGTCATATATCATATTTTTTGGGTAGTTAGAAGTAGTTTTCCTTTTTGATTTACAG